>CM076580.1:1254761613-1255361613 GCA_034641835.2 Pinus albicaulis
ACTAAATGGCATGACAAGTACATCAAAGAGAAGAAGTTTCAAGAAGGATATTGGGCATTGTTATTTGATTCCAAGTTTAAAGATTTTCAAGGAAAATTTGAGACTCATTGGCTTGGGCCATATGAGATTGACAAGATCTTTAGCAATGGAGCGGTAAGAATCAAGACCATTGATGAGTTTCAAACTCCTCTTATTGTGAATGGCCACAGATTGAAAGTTTATCATAAGCCACTCTCAAAGGAGGAATTTGTCAAAATGTTTCAAGAGAATTCTGCAATCAGGCTGGTACAGAAGAATTCTTCTTCTCCACCAGCCTAGCTTTTGTTCTTTTCAGTTAAAAAAAAAAATAATAAAAAAAAAATTGTATAAGCCTGAAAACCAATCACTGATTGGCAGTCTTATACAGAAAATATAGGGTGAAAATCAGGAACACCTGACACTCTATATTTTCCAAAAAAAAAAAATCTCTCTTTCATTTCACAAGTTTTGTGACCACCCACTCCATTCCATTCCACTTCATTCCACTTCATTTCACTCCACTTCATTCCATTTCACTTCATTTTATTGACTCATTGGCTTGGGCCATATGAGATTGACAAGATCTTTAACAATGGAGCGGTAAGAATCAAGACCATTGATGAGTTTCAAACTCCTCTTATTGTGAATGGCCATAGATTGAAAGTTTATCATAAGCCACTCTCAAAAGAGGATTTTGTCAAAATGTTTCAAGAAAGTTCTACAAGCAGGCTAGTACAGAAGAATTCTTCTTCTCCACCAGCCTAGCTATTGTTCTTTTCAGTTTAAAAAAAAATAAAAAATTGTATGAGCCTGAAAACTAATCACTGATTGGCAGTCTTATACAGAAAATGTAGGGTGAAAATCAGGAACACCTGACACCCTATATTTTCCAAAAAAAAAAAATCTCTCTTTCATTTCACAAGCTTTGTGACCACCCACTCCATTCCATTCCACTTCATTCCACTTCATTTCATTCCACTTCATTTCACTCCACTTCATTCCATTTCACTTCATTTTATCTATTTCATTCCATTTCATGAATAAAATTCTCTTTCATGACCATTTCCATTTAGTCAATTTTCATCCGTTCATTTCCATTCACCCAAATAATAGCTATGTCAGTTTCTGTAGCTGACATCTGTTTCTGCAACTGACACTAGTTTCTGCAGCCAGAAGCAGATTCCGCAGCTACCACTCTGTTTTTCAAAAGAATGTACAGCCACATGTTATTTCCATAATCATGAAATAAAATGCAGGTATGAGGACCAATTATGAAGACATGGGGCATTCAAGATATCAATGAGGAGCAACTAATTGAAGACCAAGGAAAAATGGCAATAATTCCAAGGTATGAGTAAAAATTTATTTCAAATGGCATTTAAAAACACATATTTACATAGTTATGAGCCATAAGCTCCATTATGTGCAATGATTGTTTTGAAAAACTCCGTAATCACTCCATGATCTCCATATGATCCTCCCACAATCCTTGCATTCATTCTCAAACGGTCCCATAATTAAACCTCCGATCTTCACTCATACTCCAATATTCCACCTATGACAATGAAACGTAGTTGATTTGACTACGGCTTCTTTCAGCCGCATAAATCCATAGCCGTTGTATAAACGTGTTTACATTTACTCTGCAGCCACCAAATTTTAAACACTACCGGATGTGTTATACTCCTCCTATTGTTCCATTAATCTCACAGCTGCATTTCTGCCGTGCTCACGTAACCCTTCTCTGTTCCGCTTCACTCCATTTCGTTCTCTGTTACGCTACATTCTGTATACCCACTCTATGATATCTACCTACAGTCATCGTGCTCATTTCCATTCATTCAGCCGTTCTACTTCCATTGAACCCTCCTTACGCAGGCAAGTTTTTAAAAGAGCAGAAAGAAGGATGGGTAAATTATTGAGAGCAGAACCAGAGGGACCTAAATTCATGGAAGGATACCTGCAAGTCAGGGATATATTGAAGAAGGAAAAGTGGCTGCGGTTTATCCAAAAGTTTAGAGGCTACCATAAAGAGGTGACAAAAGCTTTTGCAAGGTCTTTTAATGGCCAGGAGGTAGAGATTAGAGACCTTAAGTTTACGGTGAATGAGGCATCTATAGCATCCGCCACAAAACTTCCTCAAGAGGGTGAACGTTGGTTTAAGAACAAAATTATTAATGATGAAGCCTAGAGAGTGATTCTACATAACCCAGGTATGGACATAACTATTTTTAAAAGAGGAATTCCTGTTCATGCTTTGAAAGAGGAATGGACTACTTTGCTGCTAGTTGTTCAAAAATTTATCACCTCTGAGGGCCGTTTTGGGTCAATGTATATGTACCATACTAGATTACTGATGAACTTTCTAGATAACCAGACTCTTAATCTGCCATATTTTCTATTAAATAGTTTGAAGAAAATGTCTATGACTGTACAGAAGCATTTAAGGGATGTAGAACCACATCTATATCACCATGGTCTTGTGAAAATTTTGATTGAAAAACAGTTAAAAGAAAACAAGGACACATGGGAACAATTTCTGATTAGAAATTTCTTTGAGGAACCTTAGGAAATTCCTGAAGGTAGCACATCAAGAAGGAGTAGGAGAAAAAGAATAAATGATGAAACTCAAAGTACTCCTACTACTACAATTGAAAGAACTAGTAGGGAAGAGAGACTGTCAAAAAGGGAAAAGAAATAAACCAAGGGTAAAAAGCCAATAACATCAAAAGAGAGAAAAAGTATTGAGGCTATGCATCAAACCCCTTCTTCCGAAGAAGATCATCAAGTGTTATCTGAAAGACTGGTTCACCTTCAAGAATAGCCATCTATGGCCAAGAAGAAAGAGAAAGGAAAACAAAAGCAAAAAGACAGTGGTCCACAGTGTGTGAGAAGAAGCAACAGGCTTAAGGGGAAGTTGAGGAAAACGCAAACGAAAGGACCCCATTTTATTGATTTGGGAGAAGAAACATCTGAAAAATCCCCAGCTGACCATAGTCCATCTCACTCTCAGTCATACAGTGAACCTAGTTCATTTCATTCTTAGTCAGACATTGAACATAGTCCATCCCATTCTCAGCCAGACGTTAATGTGATTCCTTCTCAGCCAGATTTTGAAGACAACTCTCCTCCACAGCATTTTGGGGACAGCCCAATAAAAACGACACCTAGGATATACACAAAGCAACAAGAAGTATATGATTATATAGAATCTTTAGAAAGAGCAGCTATGGGTCCCAGTACTTCGTCCACTCAGCCTCAAACAACACAAGATGATCTATTCCAATCACTAAAACAAGAAGTCTTTGAGCTAGAGCTTTTAAATAGACACATTAAAAATGAAAATGAGACATTGAAGGAACAAAGAAAATTGGAAAAAATCATTCATGATAATACCATGCTACATCTGGGACTATGGCAGAAGAAGAACAAGAAATTGAAGAAGAAATTCCAGAAGTTAAGCAGAGCACTAATTAATATCAAATTTAGATGCTTGATGAAAAAGCCCAGGATGTTAGCAGCACCAAGGAGGAGGGGGAGAGGATTGGATGTACTGGCTGAAGTGTCAAGGCATATGAATTGAAAAAGGATTATCAAAATTTTGGTTGCATGAGGACATGCAACACCTTCACAGTGGGGGTATGTTGAGTCTCAAATCTGCATCTTTCCTATACACCTTTCTAGACCTTTTTCATTCACTTGAACCTTCTAAGTTGTCAATATCATTGCATATCAATTGTAAAAGAGCATCTAAAATGGTTTTTAACTATGTTTTGTGTCTGTTGTTTGATTTAGATTTTTGCTCATTTAGCTGCGGAATCTTGCCACTTTCCGCAGCTGCTGCAACTTTCCGCAACCATTTTGTGAAAGTCTATGTTGCAGGTGTCTTCAGGCAAATCGAGCCACATGGGCAAGTCAGAAATGATGTGGACATGGATCGTGTCCTATTGGCTCGGGAAAATTCACCTAAGGAGGCTGTGGTCAAAGGTGGCCAAGTGGAAGTCAACCGTAGAGTCCCACGGTGACAGGACTCTGTTTCTCATCACGTGAAGATTTATATGGCTATTTCTGAATTACGGGAGACACATCAACACCTGTACACGGCTCCATAAGCCGAATCCAACATCCACTCTTCATAGATTTACTCCTCACCGCGGCCATGATGCTGGATCTCTGGACGTGATGGTTCACGTGTCTCTATCAGCACAAACTCTAGGGAATTAGTTATATCACCTTTGTTATAAATAACACGTCTTCATACGCATAATAGTTAGCCTCCATATAGCTCTGTAATGTAATTACATTGCCACTGTGCTGTAATATCATTTCTATGTTAAGACTGCATTTTAATATATAAGAAGGCTCTGTTTCCAAGCGTAATTCGTATTTGAAGGTTGTTGCCCGAGGTCTATGTAGAGGGCCCCTGCACACGCTGAGGTTTTGTGCATTACTGTATAGTTTCTTGTTTCGTTTCTTTAAATTCATTGTGCCATAATCATTCATGTGTTTATACATTGCATCTTTCATGGTATTTATGCTTCATCTCTGTTTATAATCTTTCATGCTTTACATTTTACTTCTGTCCATAATCTTTCATGTTTTATGTTGTTGTTAACTGATCAGTGTTCTTGTTTCAGATTACAAATAGGCAGCCCAGGCATTTGCATATCTTTTGACTAATGACATGGAATCAATATTGTTCTATTGCTAATTTATTTTTCTTAGTTTTTATTTAATTTCAGTACTGCTTGGTTTATTTCAGTCTTGCACATTTGTTTAAGTGATGAGACTTAGATATATTAAATTGCTCATGTCATTTTCAATTACCTCCGAAAGCCACAGCTGGACTGATGGTGAGGGATTGAAGTATGTGTGTGTAGTTTGATATTAGTTTACTTTCTGCAAGTTAGATATATTAAATTGCTCATGTCATTTTCAGTTACCTCCGAAAGCCACAACTGGACTGATGGTGAGGGATTGAAGTATGAGTGTGTAGTTTGATATTAGTTTACTTTATGCAAGTTAGATATATTAAATTGCTCATGTCATTTTCAGTTACCTCCGAAAGCCACAGCTGGACTGATGGTGAGGGATTGAAGTATGAGTGTGTAGTTTGATACTAGTTTCTTTTTCTGCAAATTAGATATCAGATTGCTCAAGTTGTTTATGGTTACCTCCGAAAGCCATAGCTGGACTAATGGCGAGGGATCAGAATATAAGTTGATGTAATTTGATTTAGATTTACTTTGTTGCAATTCTTGGATTTCTTTAAGCATAGTTTCTTTTGTGTTTAGACAACAACAATGATAGTTTGGTTTTCATGCTCAATAGTTCACTGTTTGATTTATTAGGCTAGCAGCACATTTTCATTTCCTTTCAAGTTTTGTCATTGTATGTTTCAAATTCATTTTTAAGTTTGAAGTTGGTAAATCATTATAAAGGACATCACTGCCTTGAACAATCATAACCATACTTGTTTTTATTTATTTTTTCATCTCACATTAGAAAACCAAAAACGACAAAAAGGTAAGAAATAGGTTATCTTGCACATATAGTGCACCACACTTCATCAGCTTACGAATCCTGGATTGATAAATTAATGTAGCAATTTAGGACACACTAAATTGACCAAACAACCAGCAAGGTTAATTCGAATTCATTCAGTGCTATTCTTTAGTAGGGATTGTGCAATGGGGGCAGGCTAGTAGGTGGCAAGAAATTGTTGCGTGGATTTGCAGATTTCTACTGATTAGTGTGTGACGATTGATTGTATTAAGAGCTTGATGTAATAAGATTTGTATGAGATTTTTACATGATCTCCATGATACATAATATATTATAGTTTGGGTTTTCAAATTCAGGCTTTCCCATTAAACAACTGTGTTATATGTGATTGTTTTTATTTATGCTTCACATGTGTTTGGAATTAATTTTCCACAAAAGATTAATAGTGGAATGATTCTGATTATCATGTACACTAATACAAATTTAGACATAAACATTTAACTAATTGGTATCCAATAATTACTTATCATTAAGCAGTTTATTTACTTATTTATTATGAGTAGTTTATTCTGTTGCTCGACTCAGAATTTAAGTTGCTTGATTTATCTATAATTAAGCATAGTCTAAAATCGCATCATTGTAGAATTGCATGAATGTATGCATGCTTAGTGTATATAATTTCCATGCCTTAATCCTCATTGGAAACTCCAATTACTAGTGGTTCATGCATTACTGGTTTGCGAGAGTCTACACCACTAACTACTCTTTTGACATGTATGCTAGAGTATGTATGATAATTCATGATAAATATGATCACCATGTCTAATTTCATTCATAGATGTGAATATCATGTACATTGAGCAGCCTGGAGGATTTGAGATCTTCATTAGCAAGTCGCATGTGTGCAGGCTCAAAAGAGCACTGTATGGGCTGAAACAAGCATCACGTGCTTGGTACACACTGATCAACAACTATTTCACTGGACTTGGATTCACCAAGAGTGAGGCGAATGCAAACCTATACCATTTATGATCCTTCCAGACATTGATTCTTTTACATGCATCTGTACATAAATAAAAACAATCGCACATAACACAATTGTTTAACGGGAAAGCCTGAAGCTGAAAACCCCAAATATCATATATTATGTATCATGGAGATCATGTAACAATCTCATACAAATGTTAGTATATCAAGCTCACAGTACAATAAATCTTCACACACTAATCATAAGAAATCTGCAAATCCATGCACCCATTTCTTGCCACCTACTAGCCTGCCTCCACTTCGTAATCCCTGCTGAAGAATAAAATGAATGAATTCGAATTACCCTTGCCTTGACTGTGCAATCCTCATTGGAAACTCCAATGTGTGTGTGGTGCAATCAGTGCATCACTATAGTAACAATAGATAGTCCTCACATGTAGCTTGACTTGCTGCCATGTATTCTACTTCTGCTGAACTGAGTGCCACAAATATTTGTTTCCTGTTGTACCAAGAAAATGCGGTAGATCCAATACTGAAAATCCCTCCTAATGTGCTATTTCTATCTGTTGGACTACCTACCCAATCTGCATCCATGAAGCCATGTAACTTCACCTCATATGTCTTTCTGTACCATAAACCATACTCAGATGTGCCCCTGAGTTATCTCAGAACATGCTTGTCTGCCTTCCAAAAGAGCTTGGTAGGCTTAACCATCACTTGTGAAAGCTGGTTCACTGCATAGCATATTTCTGGTCTTGTATTAACTAAATACATGATCGAACCCAACAACTATTGATAAACAGTGGCATCCACTACCTCTGCTGATGTAGCATCCTCTTTTCTCCAATTTCGTGGAAGAGGAGTATCAATAGTCTTGTAGCCTTGCATGTGAAACTTCTCCAGTATCTCCCTGGCATAATTTCGTTGAGACACAAATAGTTCACCTTCCCGCTGTTGTATTTCCAATCCAAGGAAATAATGAAGTAGGCTCAAATCCTTCATCTCAAACTCCTTCGCAATATTTTCCTTGCATGAGTGTACCAATTTCTCATCACCCGTTAGTATTAAATCATCAACATAAAGAACAATTATTAAAAGCTTACCCTCCACCACAAGTTGGTATAGGTTTTCATCCGCCTCACTCTTGGTGAAGCCAAGTCTAGTGAAATAGCTGTCAATCCGAGTGTACCAAGCATGTGGTGCTTGCTTCAGCCCATACAATTCTCTTTTGAGTCTGCGCACATGTGACTCACTGCTG
The DNA here is from genome assembly GCA_034641835.2 of Pinus albicaulis. Lineage (NCBI taxonomy): Eukaryota > Viridiplantae > Streptophyta > Pinopsida > Pinales > Pinaceae > Pinus > Pinus albicaulis. Next base: position 1,254,769,382 of record CM076580.1, read on the forward strand.
AAGATCTCGAATCCTTTAGGCTAATCAATGTACACCTCTTCCTCAATGATCCCATTGAGGAATGTAGTCTTCACATCCATCTGATGAATGTGCCAACCCATCTGTGCTAAGAGAGCAAGGATGGTCCTTATGGAAAAATACCGTGTGATAGGTGCAAAGGTTTCTTCTTAATCAATCCTGTGGATCTATGAGAAGCCCGGGCTACAAATCTTTCCTTATACTTCTCGACACTCCCTTCAGCAACTTGCTTTACCTTGTAGATCCATCTTGATCCTACAACTGCTTTTTCCACCGGCCTTGGAAAAATCTCCCAAGCACTGTTTCTGACAATGGAGTCATACTCCTCCACCATGGCATCTACCCACGTGGGCTCCTGCACTACTTCTTCAAAAGAAAATTTCTTTGTCATGATATGCTTACTCATAAGACCCATGTATCTAGTAAATCGGTCAGGTGACTGTCTCTGTTTGCACTATGATGTAGGGACTCCTACATTCTGTGCTTTATCAAGCTCCAGTCTCTTAGATTCTGTGGTGTACTTTCTGCCTTGTCTGATGTTTGGTTCTGCATGAGTGGAATACTCCACTCCATGAATACCCTCCTGTGGCTGATCCACATCTAGAGGCTCATCATTGGGAACAATAAGTTCCTCTTTTGCATGCAAGTGTAGCTCCCTCTCAAGCGACAACTCCATGGCTTTCACCTCATTGAATTTTATATCCTATCACACCACAGTCATCCGATTGTCTGGAAAATACACGTGATAATTATGGGGTGTTTCTGTGTACCCCACAAATATCCCAACTTCTATAGTCAGCTCCATCATCTTCCTAGTGTCCTTTGTCACATGAATTTAAATATATGAGCCAAAAATATTCAAATGAGAAATGTCAGGCTTCGTACCAGTAAAAGCTTCTTCAGGTGTACTCATGCCAAGTACTTTATGAGGACAATGGTTTTTCACATAAAACACAGTGTTGCATGCTTTCGCCCACAAGTGCATGGTTGGCCCTGGTCATGCAACATCGCTCGTGGAGCACCCACGATCGTTCTGTTCTTCCTCTCCATGACCCCATTCAACTGTGGGTTATGAGGCACTATGAGCTCTCTTCGAATTCCTTCTTTGTTATAGAATTCTTTGAATTCTCCCTAGATGTAATTACCATCATTATCGCTCCATAGAGCTTTCACTTGCTTCCCCGACTCCTTCTCCACCAATGCTTTGAACTCACAGAACTTTGAGAACATTTCACTATTCTTCTACATGAATAAGATATAGCATCTATGGGAATAGTAATCAACAAATATAACATAATAACTGTGTTTTTTTATTGAAGCAACCAAGAAAGGTCCACACATGTATGTGTGAATTCTCTCCAGGATCACCGAAGCATGGTTCTCCTTCTCATGAAAGGTGGTCTTCACAAACTTATTCATAGTACATCCCTTGCATTGATATTATTGCACAAGAGTACCCTTGGGAAGTCCAATATAAATATGCTGCAAAATATTCAAAGCACCATGGTGAAGGTGGCCCAATCTCTTGTGCCATAATTCGGCCTCATCTTGGCTCACCACTTCTTCTACTTTTCCCACCATTGCAGCGCAGCCATATACCTCCATCTTGTAGAGATTCTTAACTCGAATCCCTATCCTCTTGGTTTGACCCATTGTTTTATGTCGAAGGAAGGCTTTTCCCTCACTGAAAACAACATCATAACCTTTGTCTTCCAACATTGCGACCGAGACCAAGTTCTTCTTCAAACTGGAACACGCATAACATCTTTCAACAAGAATGGATTATCGGACTCCCTCTCAAAAGTAATGGTCCCAATTCTGGTCGCACTATATCGACCATTTTCGCCCATCTCTACATGCATTTGAAGGTCCTTCTCCTCCAAGTCACTAAAAAACTCCTTGTCTCTCGTCATATGGAAAGACGCACCACTATCAAGATACCACATCGATCCCATATAGCTTGAAACCAAGCATGCAATCAAAGATAAATCAAGTTCAAATTGCGAGGCTAAGGCCTTTCCAGCTGCAGCTCCAACAACCCTCTTTTTCTTCTTCTTTTGTGGGCAGTTAGTGGTGAAATTCCCATGTTTGTGACAGTGAAAACACTTCACCTTGGACAAATCCACTTCTTGCCTTTAGCTTTGGATTTTGAAGGAAATTTCTTCCCCTTCCCCTTCCTTACTTTGGTAGCCAAAGCATAATTCTCTTCATCTTCATTCTTCGATGAAGAGACACACACATCATCATAACCTTTGTCTTCCAACATTGCGATCGAGACCAAGTTCTTCTTCAGAGCTAGAACATACATAACATCCTTCAACAAGAATGGATTACCGGACTCCCTCTCAAAGGAAATGGTCCTAATGTTGGTTGCACTATATCGACCATCATCGCCCATCTCTATATGCATCTGGAGTTCCTTCTCCTCCAAGTCACTAAAAAAATCCTTGTATCTCGTCATCTGGAAAGACGCACCACTATCAAATACCACACCGATCCCATATACCTTGAAACCAAGCATGCGATCAAAAAGAAATAAATTTCAAATTGCGAGGCTAAGGCCTCTCCAGCTGTAGCTTTAGCAGCCTCCTTGTTCTTCTTCTTCCGTGGGCAGTTAATGGCGAAATGCCCATGTTCGTGATAGTGAAAACACTTCACTTTGGACAAATCCTACTTCTTTCCTTTAGCATCATAATTTGAAGGAAATTCTTCCCCTTCCCTTTCATTGCTTTGGCATCCAAAGCACAATTCTCTTCATATGCATTCTTCGATGAAGAGCCATCCCTGGTACCCCGCCTTATCTCCTCCTGCACAAGATCCGACCAAATTTGCTCCCATCCCGATAGTTTCTCCCATCCATTGATAGAGTCTTCGTAGCTATACCAACTTTTCGAAAGCCCAAGGAGAGGCAAGCTCACCATGTCTTCATCATCAACAGTAATCCCCACACTTCCAATTTCATCCCTACAGTGGACAAACTTCGTGAGATATTTTGGAATACTGTCGCCCTTCTCCAATTTTTTTTTCTGAGCTTGTCTTTCAGCGCCAATTTCCTATGGTCATTGCTGCTTTGGAACAAATCTATCAAAGCCTTCCACATTAAAAATGGAGTGGATTTATGATTAATGTTGGACACAATATGGTCCTTCTCACCTTCCAACATAATTCTTCTTATCTTTTCTATCTTCTTTTTCCTTGCGTCAAGTAATGCAGCATCGCTAGATCCCAGCTTAGGAACATCGCTATCAAAGAACTCCTTCAATCAATTATCCTCCAGCACTGCCTCCATCCTATCCTTCTAGGCTATGTAATTTGAGCTCCCATCAAGGGAATACTACAATCACAACCCATTGAAATACATTTCAATGTATACTCAACTTCTGCACCAAGAATTTTCTGTAGCAAATTTGAATTGTCCACCAGCACAAACTCAGCAATTATTCACAATTAGAATCTTCAAGAATTAATACTCCTCTCATACCATGTAGAAATTATATACAATAAGCATGCATACATATAGATTCCCCTGATCTCACAATATTTTATCTTCTTGCAAAATACATAATCATTCCACTGTTAATATTTTGCAGAAAATTAATTGCAAACACACGTGAAGCATAAATAAAAGCAATCACACATAAAACAGTTGTTTAATGGGAAATTCTGAAGTTGAAAACCTAAAATATCATATACTATGTATCATGGAGATCGTGTAACAATCTCATACAAATCTTAGTACATCAAGCTCTCATTACAATCAATCGTCATACACTAATCAGAAGAAATCTACAAATCCATGCACTGATTTCTTGCCACTTGCTAGCCTGCCTCCACTATGCAATCCTTACTGAAGAATAGCTTTGAATGAATTTGAATTCCCCTTGCCTTGATTGCGCAATCCTCATTGGAAAATCCAATGTGTTATTGGTGCAACCATTGCATCACTATAGTCACAATGGATAGTCCATCTTGCCCTTTCACCTATCTCTCCACTGGGTCCCCACTGGAACTGACATGCACTATAGTTAACTATTGCATTGTTCAGTTGATTAAAAGAGCATTGTATGGGCTGATAAATATTAACTTTCTAGTATAGTGGTGCTTGCTTCATCCCATACAACACTCTTTTGAGCCTGCACACATGTGACTCGCTGCTAAAGATCTCAAATCCTTCAAGCTGCTCAATGTACACCTCTTCCTCAATGATCCCATTGAGGAACGTAGTCTTTACATCCATTTGATGAATGTGCCAACCCATCTGCACTGAGAGAGCAAGGATGGTCCTTATGGAAGAATACCATGCAATAGGTGAAAAGGTTTCTTCATAATCAATCCCCTCGATCTATGATAAGCCCCGGGTGACAAATCTTTCCTTATACTTCTCGACACTCCTATCAACAACTTGCTTTACCTTGTAGATCCATCTTGATCCTACAACTAATTTTTCCCACCGGCCTTGGAGCAATCTCCCAAGCACTGTTTTTGACAATGGAGTCATACTCCTCCACCATGGCAGCTACCCATGTGGGCTCCTGCAATGCTTCTTCAAAAGAAGATGGCTCTGTCACGATACACTTGTTCATAAGAGCCATGTATCCAGTAAATTAGTCAGGTGACTGTCTCTATCTGCGCTATGATGTAGGGACTCCTACATTCTATGCCACATGAAGGACCAAAATATGGTAGTGTATTATCGCTCCATGATCCGATGTAATTAAGGATCCAGAATTACAGTGGTAAAGATCACCATGTCTAAAAAATAGACTTGCGCCAAAAATAGCCTGCGGGCCCACTTAGTGAAGGTGACTCTTTTAAATAATCTCATCATCTTGTTGAATCTCATGTATGATTCTGTATAATTAATTGTATCCTATTTTTTTTAAGACGTTCTTCTCATAGTGTTATTTAGTTTAACTCAATTATTGGAGTTAAACTCAGTTGAGCTAGTTGTATCTAGTCTAACTGAATGATACAACAGTGAGAGTGGATTGAATTAATTAGTTAATTAATTCACAAAATAATAACTCATTAATCAACTGAACAAATACAACAGTTAACTACAATGCATGTCAATTCCAGTGGAGACCCAGTGGAGAGATAGGTGAAAGGGAAAGATGAACTATCTGTTGTGACCATAGTGATGCATTGATTGCACCACACACACATTGGAGTTTCCAATTAGGATTTCACAGTCAAGGCAAGGGTAATTCGAATTCATTTAGAGCTATTCTTCATTAGGTATTGCACAGTGGAGGAAGGCTAGCAAGTGGCAAGAAATCGGTGCATGGATTTGTAGATTTCTTCTGATTAATGTGTGATGATTGATTGTATTGAGAGATTGATGTACTAATATTTGTATGAGATTGTTACATGATCTCAATGATACACAATATATGGTAGTTGGGGTTTTCAGCTTCAGGCTTTCCTGTTAAACAACTTTGTTATGTGCGATTTTTTTTATTGTTAAATAAACTCTCACAACTTTATATTTATCAGTACTAATAAATATAAGCCCTTAAGTGCACCACTATATTAAGTTAATATCTCACTATATTATTGGATACAATAGTTAACTCATTAATCAAATTAACAAATTATAGTAGGTAACTACAGTGCATGTCAGTTCCAGTGGAGACCCAGTGGAGAGATAGGTGAAAGGGAAAGATGGACTATCTATTGTGACTATAGTGATGCATTGATTGCACCACACACACATTGGACTTGACAATGATGATTGTGCAGTCAAGGCAAGGGTAATTTTAATTCATTCAATGATATTCTTCAGTAGGGATTGCGTAGTGGAGGTAGGCTAGCAGGTGGCAAGAAACCGGTGCATGTATTTGCATATATCTTCTTATTAGTGTGTGACGATTAATTGTACTAAGAGCTTGATGTAATAATTTTTGTATGATATTGTTACATGATCTCTATGATACATAATATATGATAGTTGGGGTTTTCAGCTTCAAGATTTCCCGTTAAACAACTGTGTTATGTGCGATTGTTTTTATTTATGCTTGACATGTGTTTGAAATTAATTTTCCACAAAAGATTAATAGTGGAATGATTCTGTATTTTGCAAGGAGTTAAATATTGTGAGATCAGGGGAATCTGGATGTATGCATGCTTAATGTATATAATTTCTACATGCTATCATGTATTATGTATTTATGTGATTTCAGTATGCCCTTGATGGGAGCTCAAATTAAATAGCCTAGAAGGATAGGATGGAGGCGGTGATGGAGGATAATGGACTGAAGGAGTTCATCGATAGCAATGTTCCTAAGCTGAGATCTAGCGATGCTGCATTACTTGACGCATGGAAAAAAAAGATAGCAAAGAAAAGAAGAATTCCTTTGGAAGGTGGGACAAACCATATTGTGTCCAGCCTTCACGGGAAAGCCACTCCATTATTAATGTGGAAGGTTTTGATAGGTTTTTTCCAAAGCAGCAGCGACAAGAGGAAGTTGGCTTGGAAAGATAAGCTTAGAAAAATAAAAATGGAGAAGGGTGACAGTATTCCAAAATATCTCACGAAGTTTGTCCACTATAGGGATGATTTGGGAAGTGTGGAGATTACTATTGATGATGAAGACTTGGTGAGCTTGGCTTTCCTTGGGCTTCTAAAGATTTGGCATAGCTACGAAGACTCTATCAATGGACGGGAGAAACTGTTAGGATGGGAGCAACTTTGGTCGGATCTTGTCCAGGATGAGATAAGGCGAGGTACTAAGGATGGCTCTTCATTGAAGAATGAAGATGAAGAGAATTGTGCTTTGGCTGCCAAAGCAAGGAAGGGGAAGGGGAAGAAATTTCCTTCAAAATCCAAATCTAAAGGCAAGAAGCAGGATTTTTCCAAGGTGAAGTGTTTTCACTGTCACAAATATGCGAATTTCTCCACTAACTACCCACAAAAGAAGAAGAACAAGAAGGTTGCTGGAGTTGCAGCTAGAGAGGCCTTAGCCTTGCAATTTGAACTTGATTTCTCTTTGATCGCATGCTTGGTTTCAAGCTATATGGGATCAGTGTGGTATCTTGATAGTGGTGCGTCTTTCCATGTGATGGGAGACAAGGAGTTGTTTAGTGACTTTGAGGAGAAGGACCTTCAAATGCATATAGAGATGGGAAACGATGGTCGATACAGTGCGAATGACATTGGGACCATTACCGTTGAGAGGGATTCCAGTAATCCATTCTTGTTGAAAGATATTATGCATGTTCCAGGTCTGAAGAAGAACTTGGTCTCGGTCACAATGTTGGAAGACAAAGGTTATGATGTTGTTTTCAGTGAGGGAAAAGCCTTCCTGCGACATAAAAAAATGGGTCAAACCAAGAGGATAGGAATTCAAATTAAAAATGTCTATAATATGGAGGTAGATGGCTGTGCTACAATGGTGGGCAAAGAAGAAGAAGTGGTGAGCCGGGATGAGGGTGAATTATGGCACATGAGATTGGGCCATCTTGACCATGGCACTTTGAAGATTTTGTAGTAGATTTCTACCAGACCTCCCAAGGGTACACTTGCGTAGTCAGATCAGTGCAAGGGATGTACCATGGGTATGTTTGTGAAGACCACCTTTCATGAGAAGGAGAACTATGCTTCGGTGATCCTAGAGAGAATTCACACAGACGTGTGTGGACCTTTCTTAGTTGCTTCAACAATAAAACATAGGTATTATGTTATATTTTTTGATGACTATTCTCGTAGATGTTGGATCTTCTTCATGTAGAAGAAGAGAAAAACATTTTCAAAGTTCAATGAGTTCAAAGCATTAGTGAACAAGGAGTCGGGGAAGAAAATGAAAGCTCTACAGAGCGATAATGGTGGTGAATACATCTCGGGAGAATTCAAAGACTTATGTAGCAAAGAAGGAATTTGAAGAGAACTCATAGCACCTCATAAACCACAATAGAATGGGGTCATGGAGAGGAAGAATAGAAAAATTGTGGGTGCTACACAAGTGATGTTGCATGACGAGGGCCTACCAATGCACTTGTGGGCAGAAGCACGGAACTCTGTGTTTTATGTGCAAAACCGTTTTCCTCATAGAGTACTTGGCATGAGTACACCTGAAGAAGCTTTTACTGGTAAGAAGCCTGATATTTCTCATTTGAAGATATTTGGCTCACATGTTTACATTCATGTGACGAAGGAAGTTAGGAAGAAGCTAGAGCTGACTACAAAAATTGGGATATTTGTGGGGTACACAGAAACACCCCATAACTATCATGTGTATTTGCCAAACAGTCGGATGATTGTTATGCAACAGGATATAAAATTCAATGAGGTGAAAGCCATGAAGTTGTCACTTGAGAGGGAGCTACACTTGCATGCAGAGGAGGAACTTCTTGTTCCCAAAGATGAGCCTCTGGATGTGGATCAGCCACAAGAGGAGATTCATGGAGTGGAAGAGTCCATTCATGCAGAACCAAATATTAGACAAGGCAGAAAGCGTACCACATAAGTTGAGAGACTGAAGCTTGATGCAGCAAAGAATGTAGGAGTCCCTATATCATAGCGCAGACAGAGACAGTCATCTAACTTATTTAATGGATACATGGCTTTGATGAGAAAGTGTATCGTGACAGAGCCATATTCTTTTGAAGAAGCATTGTAGGAGCCCACATAGGTAGATGCCATGGTGGAGGAGTATGACTCCATTTTCAGAAACAATGCTTGGGACATTGTTCCAAGGCTGGTGGGAAAATCAGTTGTAGGATCAAGATGGATCTATAAGGTAAAGAAAGCTACTAATCGGACCTTTGAGAAGTATACGACAAGATTTGTTGCCCGGGGCTTCTCACATATCGAGGGGATTGATTATGAAGAATCCTTTTCACCTGTCGCATGGTATTCTTGCCTAAGGACCATCCTTGCTCTCTCAGCACAGATGGGTTGGCACATTCATTAGATAGATGTGAAGAATGTGTTCCTTAATGGGATCATTGAGGAAGAGGTGTAAATTGATAAGCCTGAAGGATTTGAGATCTTCAACAGCGAGTCGCATATTTGTAGGCTCAAAAGAGTGTTGTATGAGCTGAAGCAAGCACCACGTGTGTGGTACACTTGGATCAACATCTATTTCACTGGACTTGGCTTCACCAAGAGTGAGGCAGATGAAAACCCATACCAAATCATGGTGGAGGGTAAGTTTTTAATCATTGTTCTTTATGTTGATGATTTAATACTAACTAGTGATGAGCAGTTGAACACTCATGCAAGGCAGATCTTGGAAAGGATTTTGAGATGAAGGATTTGGGCCTCCTTCATTATTTCCTTGGATTGGAAATATGGAAGCAGGAAAGTGAACTGTTTGTGTCTCAAGGAAAGTATGCCTGAGAGATACTGGAGAAGTTTCACATGCAAGGCTGCAAGCCTATTGATACTCCTCTTCCATGAAATTGGAGGAAAGAGGATGCTACATTAGCAGAGGTAGTGGATGCCATTGTTTATCGACAGTTGGTGGGTTCGCTCATGTATTTAGTTAATACAAGGCCAGACATATGCTATGCGGTGAACCAAGTTTCACAAGCGATGGTTAAGCCTGCCAAGCATTTTTGGAAGACAGGCAAGCATGTCCTGAGATATCTTAGGGGCACATCTGAGTATGATTTATGGTACAAATAGACAGATGAGGTGAAGTTACATGGCGTCACAGATGCAGATTGGGCTGGCAGCCCAACAAACAAAAATAGCACATTAGGAGGGATTTTTAGTATCGGATCTACGGCAATTTATTAGTATAGAAGGAAACAAAGATCCGTGGTAGTTAGTTCAACGAAAGTAGAATATATCGCAGCAAGTCACACTGCATGTGAGGCTATCTGGATGAGTATGTTCCTATTTGGTTTTCTCGGTTCACATTTAGATCCTACAATGATACATTGTGATAATCAGAGTTGCATTAAACTCTCGATTAATCATGTGTTTCATGATAGATCTAAACATATTGATATCCGGTATCATCATATCAGAGGTTGTGTGCAGCAAAAGATCATGTTGCTTTAGTACATTCCTATAGAGGATTATGATGCATATATTTTGACGAAGGCGCTCACCAAGAGAAAATTCGAATACCATATAGGCATTATCAGGGTGAAGGATAATCCCTATCTTGTTGAGAGGGAGTGTTGAGATTCAACAAGATGATGAGCTTAGTGAAAAGAGTCACCTTCACTAAGTGGGCCTGCAGGCTATTTTTGGTGCAAGTCTATTTTTAGACATGGTGATCATATTTTAGAAGTTGCAGGATGCTATTTGTGGATGGTTGATCAAGTTGGAAAAATAGATGAAATTGTATTTTTAGAATATTGGGCAAAATCTATTTATAGATCGTCAATTTAAAAATAGAAATGTCGATTATTATTAGCTCTTAATAATAATCTGACAATAAACAACAACTTATTCTCTTAGAACACTTATTTTCAGTATATAGATTTGGAAAATCAGTGGGTTGAAGGAATTACGCAATTCCTAGGGTTTACTGGTGGTTCATGCATGGAGGACTGAGTTAGAATTGAAGTGGAAAAGCTATGAGAGAGTTGGAAGAGTAGTTCATGGAGTTGTTATTCATTTTAACTCAATTATTGGAGTAAAACTCAGTTGAGCTAGTTGTATCTAGTCTAACTGAATGATACACTAGTGAGAGTGGAGTGAATTAATTAGTTAATTAATTCAAAAAATAATAACTCATTAATCAATTGAATAATACAACAGTTAACTACAGTGCATGTCAATTCCAGTGGAGAGATAGGTGAAAGGGCAAGATGGACTATCTGTTGTGACTATAGTGATGCATTGATTGCACCACACACACATTGGAGTTGCCAATGAGGATTGCACAGTGAAAGAAAGGGTATTTCAAATTCATTCGAAGCTATTCTTTAGCAAGGATTGTATAGTGGAGGTAGGCTAGCAGGTGGCAAGAAGTCGGTGCTTGGATTTGTAGATTTCTTCTGATTAGTGTGTGACGATTGATTGTACTGAGAGCTTGATGTACTAAGCTTTGTATGAGATTGTTACATGATCTCCATGATACATAATATATGATATTTGGGGTTTTCAGCTTCAGGCTTTACCGTTAAACAATAGTGTTATGTGCAATTGTTTTTATTTATGCTTCACATGTGTTTGCAATTAATTTTCCGCAAAATATTAATAGTGGAATGATTTTGTATTTTGCAAGAAGTTAAATATTGTGAGATCAGGAGAATCTAGATGTATGCATGCTTAGTGTATATAATTTATATACTCACTACCTTGTCCACTTAATTGAAGAAATTTTCTCCCCACATAATGCATGGCTATCACTAGGCATCTTATGTATAAGAAAATGTTATACAATACAAATTCCAAGAGGTTTACTAGAGGAAAAAATGAAACATAGGTATGATAAATATAAGGAGGTAATCGACCCCAATCTCATAAACTAAAATTACCTTTGTGCATTGACTAGTGTTAATTAAAAAATGAAGATTTTCAAGATAAGAACTAATTTTGATGAGTGTCATATCTAAACTCGGCATCAGTTAATTCCCAAAATTCCATGAGATGAATGAGTTTGTCACTTGTGTTATCCAAAGAGGGTTGAATATGAAAATATCTCTCTCAAATTTGCCATCTTATACTCACATTTGAGCTAATTTTCAAAATATTTTTCACAATACCAACTTGAAATTTTAAGTGAGTGAAGCTATGGTGATATGGGAACACTTCTCTCCCTTCTTTTTGAAAATAAAACTAAAATTTTAAAAAATTCTAATTAGTCTCTTACCTTCTTAGGGTGTGATAGGCTATATAGATTGTAGTGGAGGTTCCCCAGTACAACACCACCCCACCAAATTAGCTTATCTTTATCAAAAAATTAAAAAAGAGTAAAAAAAAGTATGTAAAACAATATTTTACATTTAAAAACTATAAATAAAAATTCTATTAAAATTATAAATTAAATATTTAATATTTTTATATAATAAAATTTAAATGAAATAAATTTACTTCAATAAATTTAAAGATTTATGAAATTATTGTATATAAAATAGAAGTATGAGAGTTTGACTAAATATAATATATTAAATATTTTATATCCAAAAAAATAGAAATAAAAATAATCTTAAATATTTATATTTAAAATAATCTTCTTTATGTAATATAAGGAAAAATTGATAACTTTTATAGAATTTACGTGTTTTTCTTACTCTTATTAATATAAAATTAACATAGAATTGAGTACATTTTCCAAATAAATAAATTTTATAATAAAAATGACAATTATTTTAAATGTTTAGAATGAATTTTTTCGGTGTATGTGGAGGATGGAGAGATCTATGGTTTTGTCATTTAGTCGTGATGAAAATTGCACCGCCAGCAACCTCTTGACCGTCCTTGTGCTCATGGCTCCCTAGGATTCGGGGAGCTTGATCTTCCAGGAGTGTATGGCCGGCCCATACGGCCCATACACTCTGCAAATTTTGGTGGATTTTCAACCGTTTTTGGTGGATTTTGGTGGATTTAGGGTTATTTTGGTGGATTTTCAACCGTTTTTGGTGGATTTTGGTGGATTTAGGGTTATTTTGGTGGATTTTCAACCGTTTTTGTGTTGCTGCGTGTCAAAGTCCATGAAGGCATTTGTGGTCTCAACTCTGCAAATTTCACTTTTTGGGTTTTTTGATTGACTATTATTGGTTTTCAAAGGGAAGATAAGTTTCCATTCAATTTCTATGGTGCCATATTATCGTATGTGGTGGGGTCATGGCAGGAGGGGATAATAGGTTTACTGTTTTCTCCCTTTTCACTTGCATTTTCATTTTCGAATGAGTTCTCTGTCTGGCGTGTATAGTAGCCCGCGGTGGGGATGGATAGTATGCTAATGGTTGTTTCACACTCTGGTTTCCACTGATCTGACCTTAATGTTGAAAATAATCTCTGTAAAAGGTTCATAAAAAGAAAAATGGAAAAACTTGATTTCTTTCTTGCCAGAATCAAGGGAGTCTGAGTTGACCTCCTTCGTCTTTCTCTCCTCTTGAAGAGAGGTGTCCTCTTCCAATGGCGACATGTCTGTATCCATCTCGGCAGAATCGTCATCCTCGATGCTTAGGCAAAGCTTGAGAATTGTAAGATTTTGAGATACAAATATCTAGATTTGCAAAACAATGAACAAACTTGCAAGAGAAGAAGGGAGTGATCAAGAATAGAGAAAATAATGACATTAATTCTTCAATATTAGTTTTTGGAATCAATACATAAAAGTAACTAATTTAAGCTTAGTTTTACATGCAATAACTATGGATAGTTAAAGCTAACTAAAGATAATTTTGCTTTATGTTCTGCTAATGTGCACATGCACCATATGCAAGCACTAGAGTTAACTAACTAAGCCAAGTGCACATTGCATGTAAGCATTCCAGTTAACTAGTTAAAAACAAGTGCACATCACATGAAATATCTAGAGTTTAAGTAAAGCTATTTCAAGTGCATGTACACCAACACCCCCCCTTAAGCATAACTAAGGTGAGTGTGATGCAAAATGAATTAGTCCCGACAACACGGCCATTTTAGGTACCCATATAAAACGCATGAAAAGGAGGAAATAGTGAAAACCTAGTGGGAAGGAAAACCCCCCCTCTAAATATAATGAAAAAGTAGAGAAAAGACAATTGCTAGGCAGTCGTGTCTTTCACCCTGAGACAATACTGTAGGAATCGAAACTTCTGCTTAGTGAAAGTCTTGGTGAAGCTATCAACACGCTACTTGCAACTCGGACAATACTGAAGATCGATGGTCCCATCATGGATCTGGAGGAATAAGCTTCATTTTTGGAAGTAGAGGTATCAACTCCCATGTTTGGATGAAGGATTGAATTTCCTTATAGATGGTTGCATTCCAATATGAATTCCCTGCAACTTCGTCATGCTTTTGACGATCAGATTCATGTAGCCAATATGCATGCATGAGAATGGTTGTCTCTAGGGGTGCATGGATGTGCATGTGTGGCTTTAGAGATGCCTTTTTGGATGCATGCATGAGAATACATGGTTTTATAAATTCATCCTTAGATGCATGCATGGGCATGCATATACATGGTGCTATAAATTCCTCTTTATATGCATGCATGGGCATGCATGGATCTATGGCTGAGAGTGCATGTGGGGTATTATTAAATTGAAACCTCGTCAGATATGCATCATCAACATCATCAATAGTAGAGGAATCAAATTCCTCTACTATGATTATGAAAGTAGTGTCTTCATCACTAACAGAGGAAGATATTTCCTCATGTGCAATGTATTCATTATTGAACAAGACAAAATTCTCATCTGCAATAGGTTCATTAACAATAGGAGAAGAAGAGTCTTCTTGTTCAATACTGTGTTGAGAATATTTCTCCATATTATTGGAGCCTTCACCACTTCCATTACTACTATAATAAGTCAATCTCTTTGCCTCCAAATGGCGTTCTTCTAGAACATTTTCAATACCATATAATATTTTCAATGTAGTCCAGATTTCATGTGGTGATTCAATATTTCTAATCTCATAAAGAATATCATGAGACACAGATAAACACAATCTTCCATAAGCCGTGTCAGATCTGTTAAGAAAATTTGACTTCTCATCCTCTGACATTGGTTTTGTCTCAATTCCCATGACTATTTGGTACAAGCCATTTCTCCTAAGATGAAGCAAAATCATTGGCTTCCATTCATGATAATTGTATGGAGTCAAAATAGTGGAATTTGGGAATTCCATTCTTTCACTTTGTGCTTGTCGCAACAATTGCAGAAATTCTCCAATATTTTGATCTGCAAATCAAATATTCAAACAATTTACAATTCTATGCTCTTCAAACCTACAAAAAAGTTGTTCATGCAACTTCTCCAAACCCTTGTAGCTCTAATACCTTGTAAGATTTTGAGATACAAAGATCTATATTTGAAAAACAATGAACAAACTTGCAAGAGAAGGAGGGAGTGAGCAAGAATAGAGAAAAGAATGAAATTAATTCTTCAATATTAGTTTTTGGAATCAATACATAAAAGCAACTGAGTTAAGCTTAGTTGTACATGCAATAACTATGGATAGTTAAAGCTAACTAAAGCTAAGTGTGCTTTATGTTCTACTAATGTGCACATGCGCCATACGCAAGCACTAGAGTTAACTAACTAAGCCAAGTGCACATCACATGCAATATCTAGAGTTGAACTAAAGCTAATTCAGGTGCATGTACACCAGCAAGGATCCTGATCCGATTCTGACAACCAATGTGTATTTTTGCAGCAAATGTGTTTGGATCCTCCAGGGCTGACACTCTATGTTAGCAAAGTAGTTTAATACAAGAGCATGACCCGATTCTTATCTGATTTATCGTGCACCTGATCCCTTCCTCAGCTCTTCCATGATGATACATTCTCTTGGTTTATCTCCATTGTTTTATTGTTGGACACGTAGGATGACATGGAGTTGTCATAGAGGGCCTGTGCCTTCATTATTCTCTCCATCTTTGTTGCCCACCCATACTCGCCCATCACGAGATAGCACAAAGAATCCACAATAAGATCTGAGACTGCTACCTTCTCCACCTTGTTACCAAAGGTGTCCTTTATCACTTTCCATAAGCTATCAAATGCAGTTTTCTTCTCCTCCTTTGTCTCCACCAGTCTCAGCCCTTCTTCTATAGCAGAAACGAGCTTCTTCCCATCATATTCCTTGAGTTTCCCCACAACTTTCCCATTGATGACATCCACCTTGAACAAGACCTCATAACCCTTCATCTTCAATATCTTCAGAAAAAAATCCTGGTTGCTAAAGAAAGTGTTCGTGATGAGGCTAAGCAGCTGATTAATTTCAGCCTTGAAAACAAAGGTCTCCACCTCGCCACTCTCTATGTTGATGTCCACCATTATAATTGGAATCGTAATTGCAATGAAGTAGAGTAGAATATGGAACGAGACAGGTATTAAAGAACGAAGGAGAAAATCCCCAATAAGATATATCAGAAACTCGACCAATGCGAAACACTATTATACATAGCTTTGCGAGTGCGTAGATCTAACACTTGTCTGAGAGGAAATGCATGTGTATCAGGTAGGAATCTTAGCTTTTGTTCGGATCTCAGAGCATAGAGCGAGGGCCTAGATGTCTCTGGAAGCCTTTGAATATGAATTGAGAGGTGATTGTTGATAAAAGAAAGAGCTATCTTTAAAAATTCCATTTTCCCATGCTTAATTTGAAAACATGGCATGCTATGGCACGGATTAGCAACATGATGCATGGTAGCATATGCATATATTTCAAAATTTCGTTGTCCCGCCCTTAATTTGAAAAAATTCCATGCTATGGCATGGATTAGCAACATCATGCATGGTAGCATATGGGTATAGTGTATCATCATTGTATACCATAACTAAAATGGAAAACGGATACCAAGACATCTCGGTGAAATGTGAGAGACTGACAGTACCAGAGGCTGATGGGTTACCATATGAAGGCTTCCAAACTGGTACTCTTAGTGGCATTGAATACTATAATAAAGACTCCAAGAGTGCATTTAATAACCAATAACGTATGATTTATTGGTTTTTCTCATTGTGCCTCTAAATAATGAGTGGTTCTTAACTATCAACTACATTTTAGAGGAGAATCTTTTGAAATTTTTAAATTTGGCTACGATGTTTCTGCAAACCAAGGTTAAGGTACATTGGCTCATTCCTACATCATTCACATTTATAAGTGCACTGATGGAGTTCAGCACAACAATTAGAGTGTGGGTTTATACCAATACCTATAGGTTGTGGCATTTTATATGTGACACCTTGCATGATTTCTTGGATGCACTTTTTTTCAAGTGCTTTCTCTTTGTTCTACTTGTTATCAGTGTTCCCCTTTTCTTTGTTATCGGTGTTATTAGTCCCTGCCCCTTCAGGGCTGCAGGGACTATTGTAATCGATTTGTGGATGCCCATTATTAGTCCCTGCGAAACAAAGTAAATTTATCTAATCTTTTTCAATTTATATTTGAATGCTTCTTTTTGTCGGCCTATGAGCGTATGCCAATAGTTTTGTCAACCAATCAGGAATTTAGAGGTCTTATTTGGCCTCATATCGAGGCCGAATGTAAACAAACTTAGAATAAACTGCAAAATTTCACTTTCAATTACCCAATTTTAATTTAATGCTAACATTACTTTCCTAACATTTTATGTTTACAAAATAAAAAATATAAAAGGTCGTATATGTATGTTTAGTGTGATACAGATAGTGTGATACAGATGGCTTATCTGTGGATAAACACTTGCATGCCAATCCTCCAGATGTCTTTTGTTTCGTCCTTGGCTCTTTTTTGTTGTTTGTTTGGGGCCATCGAAGCAAAGAAAAGCGGTGGAGAAGTCTGTGCCATGAATTCTAAGGCTAAAGCTTAGAATGCTCTACAAACATGAGGTCAGTAATGTCTTCCATCCGAAGATTTGGCTTACAGTTCCTCTTTGGCTTATAGTTCCTCAGGATTGTAATATTTTCGACTTGCAGGATCGTATTATAAATCAATTACATTATACTGTCCCACCCAGTTTTGATGAGAGGAGGAGGCTGATATCTTCATATCTGATCACGGAGAACTTTCTTCTGGTATTAGATGATTTGTTTAGTTTTCTGGATTTGCAAGCGCTGGGAGTGGAATTTGGGGATGGCCAACACAGTAAAGTCCTATTCTCTACTTGCAGGAAGGATGTGATTGAAGAAATGGGTGCAGAATAGTTCATTGAAATACAACCCCTCTCTAGAGATGAAGCTTGGATGTTGTTTGCCAGGGTCGCCTTCAAAGACAACGACCAGGTTTCTGTGGATATAGAAGAGCGTGCCAGGAATATTGCAGAGGAGTGCAGAGGTCTGCCTTTGACTATAAATGTAGTAGCCGCAGCAATCACTGGGAAAACCGGTGTACTTGAATGGGATAATTGTTTATCTTCCATTAAAAACTTTGATACGTTTTTTCCAGCAACTCATCTAGACTGCCTTGATGCAGAGCTCTATGAAAAACTCCGGTATAGCTACGATGCTCTGCCCAATTCACAGGTGAAGAGGTGTTTTTTATATTGTGCCATGTACAAGCAAGGTGAATAAATTGATACTGATACATTACTGCAAATGTGGATCGGAGAGGGGTTGGTGAAGAGCAAACAAGGAACCTATTTGATGGACATGAGCATTGCGCGCAAGTATTTAAAACTCCTTACAGACCGTTGCTTGTTCCAAAGAGAAAAACAGAGAACGAATGTCTTTAAACAGAGGACAATAAAAGTTCACAGATATATTCATGACATGGCGGTGTACAATGGGCAGAAAGAGGAGGACTTTTTATTCAATCAACAAAAATTCCCGGAGGTTCACGATGAGAACTGCAGCAGGATATCAGTAGCAACTAATTCCATGGAAAATCTACGCACTGTTCAGTTGAGATACGTCCCAAATCTTGCGAATCTCAGCTTAGAAGGCAATAGATATTTGAAAGAGCTTCCATCAGAGTTTCTTCTCAGCCTAACCTCTCTCAAGGTTCTCAATCTGTCCAGATGCACCAATTTAACTACCATCCCAATGTCAATTGGGAAGCTAAAGCTTAGGAAGTTGATTCTTGATGCCAAATTGGCTCCTTGTTATCCTGGAGGAGAGGAATCCACTATCGATCTTGACGAGTGTCCCATTTGTTTTCTTGTAAGTCTACAGAAATTCAATATTCTGTCTACTTTTTGGGCATTATGATTGATCTATTTCTTTTGGTTGCTATGCTGATGTTTTTGTTGATGGATAGGGATGCAGTTTAGGGGTTTGCAGAAAACTGGAGTAAAGTTTGGCTTACATTCTAAGACGCTGAAGGTGCTGTGGGAAAAGACTTAGTTTACAGGGTCGTATTCTCTTGTTTCTTAAATAATCCCTGTTTAACATTGTCTGTTGAATCAAAGTTAGAATGAAATTTGATTGTTGTCTAGTACTCCCGACTGTTGCTATTGGGGGTATGCTGCCATGTCTGTTCATGGAATGCCGCTTGTTCAAATCCTCTGCCTCAAGTAATATTGTGTGTTCAAATGGTTTATTTTACACCATTTGAGATAGCTCCATAGGAGTATTTGTTGAGGCGGTTATGGTATATGTAGTAAGTATTTTATGAAAAAAAAAATCATGCTTTCATTTTAGTAGTGGGATGCTAGTATTCAGGTCATTGCTAATGGGATTGACGTGTAAATTCTGGTACTGAAATTGCAGAATTCTGGGGGAATGTGATCGTCACCGAACGCATTAAGGCATTAAGGCCCGGGGAATAGAAGTCGATGCCAAGTAGGTCCGATTGTGGCATAAGATGTATGCAGGCTTTTTCTGTAAGACTGGAAGTCTTGTAATTTATAAGAGGTTCACTTGACATTTCAATTTAAACTATTTACGGACAGTTCTAGCCTCTAGGGGTATCTGTAGTTTTACTTGTTGAACTGATGTCTCCTTGGATTCATCTTGTTCACTTTAGATATTGACTGACTAGCAGCTTATTGAAGATATGTTATTTCCATATACTTTCGTTGCATTGAAATCGGTGATTTCTGTTCGGAGAATCCTATTATGTTGTTTTTGTTATTAAAAATGCTGTGCAGAAACAAAGGCCTTGTCCCACTTAAAATTTGAGGCCAATATGTTGACATATTATGATATAAAATCATATTACTAGTTCTGATGCATTCATTTTTTAGAGTTGTGAATATTGAGCTTCCAACTACCAGATTATGAGATTATGTTTTTTACTTTCTGATCTGATTATTAAGTGCAATATTGAAAGAAAGGTGGCAAATATTGAATGTCGACCTTGTTGCCCATGCGTTGCCGAAGGACAACAGAATAGAGCATCATTACTGACTGTAGATTAACAAGTGTGGACTGTCTCTTCCCAAACAAGACTTGCACAGATTTTTGAAGGTTCACAGATTGTTGAAGGTTGCAATAAGGTCAGGTTATATATGTCAGGGTATATATCGTTGCAATTTTGCAGCTAGTTTTTTTAAACATTCATATATCGTTGTAAAAGGTTTTTTAAACATTCATATATCGCTGCAATTTGTTTACAGCTCATTTTTTTAACCATGCAATTTGTTTACAGCTCCTTTTTTAAACCATTCAGACCCTGTTGAGTCTACCCTGTTGAGCTCGTTTTTTTAAGCATTCAGAACCAATTTTCTGCAATCGGTACCTTCAGCGAAAGAACATGGCGGAGCTGTGAACCTGAGTTTGTGCAGTGCCTCCTGCCGCCAACTGTTAAGAGGATGCCACTCTGAGATTTTACCGCCACTGCAAGGTTTGTGTTAAAATTTCATGAATTCCCATGGCAGTGAATGTGAGACTGTAGATCTAGAATTCTATGTTTAAAAGCTATATCTCTGTTTGGCACTTTGATGGCCATTTCCATGCATGCCATTACTATCTCAATTTCTAATGTAATATGAAGTATAGAACAAAGAAAATGCTAGCTTACCTCTAAGACTACTGGTTAGTTTTGTTGGTTTGCAGAGCTTTGTATTTCATTTTGTCCTTCACCGTTTCCCCCGAGACAAATGGAATATCGACACCTGAAAGCCGGAGAGTGCTTCAACATCAGAACTGTGTGCTATATCTCTTTTCAGCTCTTTGATTGCCATTTCCATGCCATCTGGTAAAATTCCTGTAAACACTTCACTGGTTGTTTGATCTATTTTATTATAACTGAAGCCCTCACTGTATTGTTCAATCTCCTTCAATGTATATTCCTTTCTATCTATATTAATGTATATTCCTTTCTATCTGCATTTTAAACTACAAACTACAAAATAGATGAATCTTTTCTTAAAACCTAACATCGTTATTGAAGCTCGCACTGCCCGGTACAAATTGTCTTAGTTTCTTATGATTTTCATCAGCATCATTCTAAGCGGCAGCAGCATTCCCAGCAAGCCAAGCAGAACAACCAGCTCTATTTTTTATTCATTTCCTCCATGTGTCGAGCAGCATAACCGGCTCTGACACCTGCCAAGCCAGAGGGACAAGCGTCGATTACAAAGCGTCATAAAAAAAAATAACCCAATTAATTTACACGTCATATACTTTGATTTTTCGATTACTTTTCAAACTGTAAAATATTTAAAAATACAAAATAATAATTGAAAAAAAAAACCACAAAACAACAATTATCCAAAAGCAGCACTCACAGTTCATAAATACATAGCAGCATCAATCAATCATATTACGATGATTCTCCCCGAACATGATTTTGATTTTTTAATAGTTGGAAAGCGACCAGCAGTGGACTGTGGTCTCGGCCTCCACAAAACCATTACGCGATAGAAGGCATCGCCTTTTGTTCCGAGAAGTGATGATCTAGTTAATGTTCTCATTATGTTAAGAACAAATGAAATCTAACAGTAAAAGAATTCTGAAAACGCTGACATGAACAAATGACACACTTAATAATTTATTTATTTTAATTAGCTTAAATCCAAGTAATAAATTAATTAGCTTAAATCCGAGTAATAAATTACGTCAACTTCAACATCTTTCGAGCAACAAACTTATTCCAGCGCAAGGCAGGGACTAGCTGCCTTGCAGCCACCCTTGTTTTTGTTTGTATTCATTATTTTTGTTTCTTTGTTACCATAATTATTGCTTGTATTTTACAATTTTGTTTTATTCCTTTCCATTTTATTGTGGTCCTGCTTACCATACTTTCCGAGTTATGTATGATTTTTTTATTTTTATTTTTCTCCCAACTTTGGTTGTTGGTAAATTATTAAGTTAATTTTACCAAAATTATGTAATACATAAAACAAATTTGATTTCTTTATTAATGAGTTTATCCTAATTGATTTAATAGCTTATATCTGTAGGGAGTAATGACCCTGCAACTTTACTTTCATGAAAATAGGTTCCTTCCAATTTGTAAATAATGTATATTCAATGTAAAATATTTTAATTTTGATTCAATTTAATAGATACATATTAAGTGCTATTTTTGGCAATTTTTCTTAATTTAATCATTATCCATGACTATAACATGGTACTTTTCTATCTTTCTATTTCCTTGCAACTCATACTTTAATTACACTATTTGTGAATATATATGATCAAGTCATTTTTTTAAAGTTTAATATTATATTTGATAAAATTGTTTTTCCATTCAATATGCATATCCATTTAAATTTAAATTCAATTTAAATGATGATGATGATGATGATGTTTAATGTCCAGTGAGACCAATCTTGGGTCTATCGGACCTAAAGAAAAGAGTTATTTAGTTTGATTTTAAGATTTTATTCCTATGCTCAAAAAGCTTGGAGAGAAGCCTCCCGAGCTCACTATAATTTTGACATCTTAAAACGCTAGGAAGGTTAGTATTGCAACAAAGATTATGAAATTGAGCTCTAATGTGGTCGCATGCAAGGCACTCTAAGAGGAAGTGATTTTCATCCTCGATGTTCATATTCTCACAGGTATAGCAGATCCTTTCCATCCATGGCGTTTTAGGAACTGTCCAATGACCTGTTTCACAATGGAGCTCATGAGAGTTTGTTCTAATCTTGGATATATTAGTTTTCTTCTTTGAGCTAGTTAAAACAGAGAGATACTTTTGATCTTCTAGGGTGGGGTTGATGACCTCCTTATAATATCTTAATTTTATTTTAGCTACTAGATCTTTCTCACACCACATTTTTTCTTTGAACTTATAAGTAGCAATTTTTTTTAATGTTATTAATGTTTTGCAAAGAAACATTCTCGTCGATCTCCCAATGGTTTAACCAGGCCCTGATGTCTTTATACCAACCTCGTTTAAGCCTTAGGTGGTTTTGGCTGGAATTTAAAGCTAGATTAGGAAGTCTATGGTCTCCTATGCTATTGAGCTTGTGCTTGTACAACAAAAGCCTAGTCATAGCTAGGCTCTCGATAGGGGAAATACCCACTTCTATAAGGAGAATAGGATAGGGTGTATTGCTTTTAATTTTAAGGTTATACGTTATAAAATGCTTCTGGATTTGCTTAATCTTTCTCTAGGATTCTCTAGAGATGCTGCAACCCCAGACCTCACATCCATATAAGATAATAAGAGTGACTAAAGTTTCAAATAGGAACTTCTTTCTATTCCACATTATGAGGTTTGCCGTTTTACAATTATTTTCAAGACCAAAATAAGCTTTCCACCCCCCATTAATCCTTTGTTGAATGCTATAGTTCTATTTGAGCTTGTGATGAATATCAATTCCTAGGTACTTGTAAGAAGACACTTCCTCCAAGTCACTATTGTCATACATAAAATTAGCATAAGTGTCCTTCTTGGATTTGATAATCATACTAACTTTTGTTTTTTTAGTGTTAATAGACATACCCATGGTAGAGCAGAAATCCTTAACAAGTCTAAGTTGCTTATTAAGATCAGATGGGCACCTTGCGAGAAGAACAATATCGTCAGCATAGAGAAGAAGGATGATGACTATCCCAGCTAAGATCCTAATATAAAATATATAAAATTAAAAAAATAATATAAATATAAAAAAATTAATTAAATTATTTTTTTGTTAATTATAAAAGTAGAATTGGTTTGTTTTGATTCATAGGAAGAAAGTTGGTTATATAAATATAAAAATATAAATTATTTTAGATTTGTATGGAAAAAATATTTTTGAGTTATTAATGTTTTATACTTTTCTTAATAAATAAGTGTTGCAAGCTAGTTTTGTCTCTACCATTCAAGTTACAAATTATGATCTAGGAAATATTGCATAATGAATTATAACTTAAATTGGTCAATGCTAAATTAACATTCTATATAGGAAAATAGAATCCTATAGTCTTGATTTGCCATGGAATAATAAATTGAAATTTGAAGTGGATAAATTAATTGCATATTTTGGTGGGTAGAAAATACTAGTAATTCTACACATTTACAATTTTTTTCCTACATTTGTAAGTGCCAAGGAAAACATAAATGGTGGTGGAAAGTGACTCCCACAAGTATATTTATTTGCATCTCATTCTTATCTATTTTTTATGTACATACTTAAATTATGGTGGGAAGTAATTGATGCTAAATATGTATGAAATTTTTTCAATGATTCTATTTTTGGATGGATTTTATACAAATACTAAGAATAAAAAACCACTACAAAAATATTAAAAGGCATAGTGGTTATAACTTATAGATGCAATGACATTTTGGTCTTACAATACAATTTTTAGTAAGATTGTGATTTCTAGAGAATACATTTTTTTAGTAAGATTGTGATTTCTTATTTTTTTTAAATGCACTTTTGAATGCATGAATGGATTCAACCCCTTGAGGCACTTGATCTTTGTAGATTAAACAACTTAACCTTGTAATTTTTAAAAATATCTACCATATTTTGGACAAAATTAAACACAAAAAAGTGTTTGGATGAGGGACATTGTCTCTATTAGTTAAACTAATCCATATCTAAAAGCCATGCATGGATATTGCAAATATATCCATAAATTACAACCATATCTATGCATAAAATATGTGAGGAGGCTATTGTGCAAAGGCTATAATAAGACCTTCAATTTATAGTCCAATCAAATGTTTGAAAACTACTTTTTGCAACAATTTTGAAAAATAAATATTTATTTTTAAAATCGAAATATTTTAAGCTGCATTGGCGAATGCTAAACTAATAGTACTAAAAAAACAAATATATTGCTAGATTATTACATTGACACAAACTAAAAACATCTTAGAGAAAGAATGGGTATATAGTTGTCTATATATATGTTGGAATTGCAAATATAATTGTGACATGATGGCATGTTAACTACTAAAATTTTTTAAAAATTTATTTAATAATTAAAAAATAAATTTTAAATTTATATTATTTATTTTTATTTGTTGGACTAAAGGAATCAACAACTAGGCCATTTTTATACTCGATGCCGGGTTGATTTCGACCACTACCATTGTAATATCTAGGTACCTATGTATTCCATTTACACAAACATAAGTCGGAGGGATTACAACCTTGAATCTCTTGATACATAATACTTCAATTTCACATCTCCTAGTAACTAAGCTACACCTTAAAATTATATATATATATATATATATATATATATATATATATATATATATATATATATATATATATATATATATATATATATATATATATATATATATATATATATATAATTATATCTATAATTAAAACTTTATTTTTTGCACCAAAAGTTTATATAAGATACATAGTCATTATTTTCCATAGCTTCTCAAAAATATGCAATCATTATTTTCCTCATCATGGAATAAATTGATGTGTTCAGAAAGATTTCGAAGCTTTCTTTGGACAAGAGCAAGGAGAGATAAAATTTCAACAAAAAGAAAAATCAGATGCTCATGGAAATTCCATAATATAACAATAATGCATGATATAACAAAAGAACTACATAACAAAATTTTCATGAATATGAGGATGCCAAAGGAGCAGGGTCCCTTGAACTCATACTAGCTGATATAGAGGACTTGATCTCACATTGGAGGTGACTCTCTAGGTGGGCCAAGTGAGCATCAAATCTATCCAGAAAAGAACATTGACAATGCTACGCCCTTTAGACTTCATTAAGGGAGGAAATGATATCATTTGTATCCTTGTATTTCTCCTTTAAAACTCAACCTAATAGGGTCATCAACTAACAGCGTAAAATGATGGAATACATGTATTGGTTCCTTCTTTTGTAGGTATGAACATGGTTAGGAAGAAAATTGGAAACCTCTTCCATAATATTTGAATCTCAGTAGGCTTGGAAATCATGAATGGCATATTTCTCTTAGCTGATGAATCTCCTCCTTAAAGCTAATAGAAGTAGCTAAATGATAAATGGTATTTATTTCTTGGGCTTAGGATTTGGCACACGATTAGCCTTGGTAGGCACATCTGCCAACCACTCTATAGATGTGCATCATCTATCAAGGCATTGAGGTCAAGAAACATGCGAAAAATACATAAGACTAAGACCATAATTAACTCCCACAAAATGAAAACCTACCACTCAGAGCCCCCCTCAATTATGAACCAATGACATAATATATTCTTAAGATCCTTGAACCACCCTAAAAATATAGTCAACAATAATAAGTTCAACTCCTAAAATGTTTTTCCTACATGAATGACAAATTACCAAGAAATTGTAGAGTTAAAAATGCAAGGCAAAGCTAACTTAGTGAGTATACCACCATGGGAACAAAGCCAAAAAATCCCTAACATGACAAATACATGGCTAAAAAAATGACAACACAAGATTTTCCAAATACCTTGAGATAAAACAAGAGAAAATCATGAAAGACACTAACATATAACCAACGCTAAACATATAATAATAAAAAAATTCCCGTAGTAGGAGGGAAAATATCACCCAAAAAGAATCTCTCAAAAATTCTAGGGCTAACAAAAACCATAACGTTCAAAGCCTGGTGGTGGAGCTGAAAAACTCCACTAAGTAATGTGACCGACCGCATAGTGTCCCAACGCTTTGTACTAAGACAAATTTAGGACCTAGAAGAATGGTGCTACCCATAACACCAATAAGACATCTTAAACTCTTATAAACCAAAAGCAAAAGACAAAGAGAGTCGATGTTGGTAATTTTTCTTGCTACACCACCGACATGCAACCCTCACATTGGAAAATTTTGAGACTCACTCCATTTATCATACCATCTATCCCTGGTTCCAAAAATAACTATGCAACTTAGAGGGAAATAAAATCCCACCGATAGTGGGGACGTAACTTGAACCAGGCATAAAAACTAGCCTCTACACAATAAAACAAAAAATCAAGGATCCTATGGCAAATATTGCACTATTCTAATGGAATTAATGTTTAGCACACTTCTTGAGTTAGAGGATATTCCCATGCCACCCCCCACCTTATTTAAAATGGGAGGCGACGGGGTGTCTAAATACACCAGCTTACCTCGAGAGATGTTTTCACTATGTTAACCCAAATTCCCTAGTACAATCAGAGAAATGGGATAAATTTTTGTTTTAATTTATTTTGAGTTTTGAAAACTCAATTTCAATTTCATCATCATACTCATCTAAGTGAGACCTTACCAATGCTAAAAAAATTTGTCCTAATTCGACTCTAAGTTGCAATTTATGTCCTTTAAAGCTCTAATAATTTAAATATTTTAACTCTCTTTTTTACATGTGGCATGCCCCTATACTTTCCATGTCACTCGAACTCGTGGTGTACCTTAATGCAACATATCTTGCATTAACCCCTCCACATGTGAATATATATATTTCTATGTGTGGCCCACTGTTATTCACCATCCAATGACACATTGAAAATCAATCAATGGTTGGGATTAAATGTGCCACCCCTCGTCCTTGTTGATGTCCCGGGGGGGGGGGGGAGTTTCTATCATGCATCCACCTTGGGGTTCTGGGTGGATCATCCAATGACCTGTTGCAATTTGATTCATCTAATGACATACATTCCATAGCGCCACCCCCCTCTAATCATAGTGGGGTGTCATGTTGTCTTGGTTTCGTGCATGGTTCCAAGAGGGAATCGAATGGACCACCGCTTCCTAATTCACCTGACGGTAGTCATGTAATAACGCAACTCCTCCCCTCGCTAACATCACATGCGGGTCTTGCTATTTATCATGACCATTGATTTGTGAATGATCTCCTTCATCCATTATGAACTCTGATTCAACCTCTAATTGTGACATGTGGTTATGTGGGTTGTACGACCTCACCCTTAGGGCTAAGGAATCCTAATCGATGCATACAAAAGGACAATCCATGTTGTCTGTTATAACCCATGTGGCACCTTACATGACTACTTTACCACTATATCACCCAACATTGTTAGGCATACTCCTCTGAGTAGTTAGAGATCAACCTCACCCACCATTCTATAGGTATATCTCTAACCCAAGGTCTCAACCCAA
This sequence comes from Pinus albicaulis, assembly GCA_034641835.2. Lineage (NCBI taxonomy): Eukaryota > Viridiplantae > Streptophyta > Pinopsida > Pinales > Pinaceae > Pinus > Pinus albicaulis. The sequence goes on from CM076580.1 coordinate 1,254,797,366, forward strand.
ACCTAGTTGGCCAGTCAGAACCCCGACGTGACCTCACTACCAATCTTCTACCTAGCTCCAGCCAACTTTTCTACTGGACTGGACTATCAGACCTTACTAGCCCAACCCCTGACTAGCGGGTCATACTTGAATAACTCGACAACACTTCTTTTCACCCCACTCATGTCAAGGATTTTCCTTTTTGTTTGGAATCCATACCCCCAACTTAGAAGGCCTGATAGGTGGATTCAAGCCTATTTTATAACCATTTTGACTTAGAAATATTTCACCTCCTTCTTGGTTTTCGCAGGGGTTGTGACTTTTAGTTAAACTTGCTAAAATATACACATGAGCCTATTGAGGAAAATTCAAAATAAAAATAACATTATTCAAAGGCTCACTTAGTTCCTTCCTTTGAAATCACAGGGAAGATGAGCATCCAAATTTTATTTCCTTTATACATATGTTCCAAATTTGAATGCTCTTCCTTATATGTCAGCTCTTTAATTAAGCACGACAATACATTATTATAATTTAAGGTTGTGCACCATATATGTAAAAGAACCCTCAAACATGAGCTCATAAGATCATTCAAGTACCATTAAGAATAATATCGATAACATACCAATCAATTATTTCAACAACCAAACTACAAGCCCATGCCTCATACATTGATGGCATTATTTCAACTCAAAAATTATAGACATATATTCATTTCTATTAATGAACAAGAAATATATTTATCTCAAAATAAATATGGGAAATTGAAATTGGGGCAAATCTCCACTAACCATAGACAAGCTAAAACGATTCCTCACTTGCAACAAACACCTCCAATCCAAATTCCAAAGACTGAGGGGTCCTTTTCTGAAGGGATTAAATTTCAATTGCCAGTTAAGATAAGGATTCCAAAGGTTCTACCACCTCCAACCACCAACTATTGAGTAGTCAATAAATTTTCATGTTCTCCAAAGACTTGTTGCATCCACCCTTGTGGATTCAAAAAATTAATTGAAATTTACTAAAACAATTGACTTGAATCTACTCTACCAACTACGAAAAAATTAACGATCTCGAAATAATGCAGCATACAAGAGAAAGAATTAAATAAATACATTACAAAATGATTTCCCAAGGAAAGCCACAAATAAAAACCCCACTATTTGTATATTTCATTAGTCAGAAAATATGATAAGATTACTATGTACAGAAATACTTTCGGTAATAATCACATTATAACATATTTTTTTGACGCATTTCGAACAAACCAGTGTGGTTCATCTTGCCCTGAGGATGAACCACACTGGTTGGTTCAAAACACATCAAACAATATATTCTTATGTGATTATTATTGAAAGTATCTCTATACAAATTATGGATTAGAGAAGCCAAATTTCAAAAAAATATTACAAATATTTTCTCAAGCACGAGCAACCTTTGCACTATCTCTATCTGTCTCACTGCTTCTGAGACAATCCTAGGCCAAATACTTAATGAATTTTTTTTCTTGAACAAGTTCATATTTCCTTGCATTTTTTCCTTGCGGAATTATCCCATATTAATTAGGGAAATTCCCATCCACAACTACACAATACATCAAGGGCCTTCGTCTCACTGCATGCACCACTTGTACAATTTAGATGATTATACAATTGACAATACACTTCCCTTAAACTCCAATCTCAACTGTGTAACTCTAAGATATGGCATGCATGAGTTATTAATGGATGAATCATCAGTTAACTAATTTATCACTCGATGTGGTTCAAGTTCATGTTCCACACTTTGACCTCTCACTAGTTCTTCCAACAGTTGGAACTAGTTAAACTAAATTTATCTCAAATAAACTAAATTAATTAGTTACAACTCAAAATAAACTCAACTAGGGCTCTTATAAAGTAGGAACCACTGTACATGACTTAAGTTAGATCCTCAACTCTAATTAACTGAACTAGCTATGTCAAATTAGCTTAGTTAACTCATATAAGTTGTCATGTGATGTGGAACTAAAATTTCTTCTAATTTAATTCAAGGGAAATTTCAATTACAATCTTTCTTGGGGAAATTTTCAACATTTATTGTCATTCTCAACAAGTAACCCTCCTCATCTCTGGAATTTTTGTTCCTTGAATCAGCCATTTTTTAAACAAATATTTACCTTGTATACATAAGTGTAAAATAATAGGGTCTCTCACAAATCCCTTCCCCTTTTAGGAACACCATCCTCGATGTTCTTTGTTTGTATACAACATAAAAGACATGCTTAAAAAAACATTTTTTTTATGGAGATCTATATAAATAGCTCTATACAACATTTACAATTTTATGTTCATGGAGTGTGAGGTTCCTCTGGTTGACGATGCAGAGTGATTTTGGATGAAACTCTCCCTCTAGTTCCACCTGTAGCATAGGCCAATCATTCACGTGATTAGAGTCCTATACATACCTTTGAAGAAAAGAAACATGGAAAATATCATGAAATTTTACTTATGGAGGTAAGGCCAACCTATAGGCCAATGTCCTTATTATTTCAAGTATCTAAAAAGGCCCACAAAAATATGGTTCCAAATTAACACATGACCCAATCTTCAAGGAAATTTTCTTGGGTCTAACTCTCAAGTAACCATGTTCCCCAACTTGGAACTCCTTATGCACCCTATGTTCATATGCATAGTTTTTCTTTATGTCATATGCAACCTTTAAATCATTACCAATGATCTACATTTTTGCTCTATCTCTTTCATGATTTATCAAGTCCAATAAGGACCCTATTTACTAGATCACTCTAGTTGATAGAAGTGTTATAGCTACTTCCATAAAGTGCCTCAAACAAGCTCATATTTATAGATTCTTTGGTACCCATTGTTGTATGAAAACTATACAAGTGGAAGATACTCTTCCCACTTCTTTAGATGGTACATCACATGCACCCTCAACATGGTTCAAGGATTATATTTGTCCTCCTTGTTTTCCCCTCCATTTGTGGATGATAAGCTATACTAAAAACCAATTTTGTCCCCAAGCTTGCAAATAGTTCCTTCCAAAACCTTAAAGTGAACTTTGCATCTCTATCTGAAATTATTTTCTTGGTAACACCATGCTACCTCAAAATATGCTTTATGAATATTTGAGCCACCTCACTATCTAAATTGGTGGATTTCCATACTAGAAAATCAATCACTTTGCTCAATTTATGAATTACCGCCATAATTACATCATGTTCTCTAGAGGTTCCTAGCAAATCGGTATTGAATTCCATGGAGAGATCACTTCCCACTTCCATTCTGGAATGGGAATGGGTTGCAATAAACCTAATGTATGTTTACATTTAACCTTCACTTGATGGCACTCCATGCATTTAGCAACAAAATTAGATACTTCCTTTTACAAGTTGGGCCAATAGTAAAAAAAATTAATGGTCATGAGGGTCTTTTGGTTTCCTTGGTGGGAAGAATATGGCTTACCATGGAACTCTCTCATTAGGAGCCTCTTTAAATTGTCATTGTTTGACACATATATTCAATTCTTAAATCTAACTTGACCATCATTTGTGAGATGATATTATTCATCCTTTCCAACCTCAACATCTTTCTATAGGGTGATAGCATGGAGTTGGTCACACTTGAGAGGGTGCGTTTAGGTGAAAGAAAGAGGGCTCTATTGAGTAATTTAGGAACTCAAGTGAGCTCCTCGAATGCTAAAAAAATAGCTCTATTCAGCTATCATGCTCGAATGAGATTTATGGCTTGATCGAGCCATTATTTTCTATAAATCACTCACCTGCTGTCTGTGCTCGTCATTTTACACAAACCATGGGATACATAATATCTTGAACGAGGTTTTTAAATCTCGATTGAGCAAGCGAAGCATGGATTGATCAAACCAACCTCACCAACAACCCCACCAATGTCTCAGAGGCTCAAGTGAAGGTAGGTATTCTATCCATTTTGTCTTCTTCTTTTTTTATTATTTTTGAAAAATTAAACAAATTAATTTGAAAAAAAAATTACCATACAAAAACCATGAAAACCATAAACAAACCACAAAAAAATATTAAAAAACCCTTCAAAAAAAAATTAGAAAACCACAAAACCAAATTAGAAAACCACAAAAAACAAACTAGAAAACCACAAAAAACAACTTAGAAAACCACAAAAAAAACCTAGAAAACGCTTCAAAACCAGTAAAAGAACTATAATTTAGGTTTTAAATTTTTTCCTTAGTTGCAATGGTAGCATGTTTTGTTTGTTATGCATATTTTCTGATTTTGAAAGGTAAATTGCAATGGTAGCATGTTTTGTTTACTATGCATATTTTATGATTTTGAATGATAAAAATGTTATTTTCTATTTATTTTAGGTTTTCAAGTTTTTCATTAGGAATATTGTGATTTTTTTTTCAAAAATTTTCATATTTTTGTTATTTATAATTAATTTTAAATTTCTAACAAATTTGACAAAATATACCCCAGAATACTCCAAAATGGAAAACAACCAAACTATAACCGATAAATAAGTAAATTAAGAGCTTGAGATTGACATGATGCATATGGTTACTCATGGTGAACCTCCATTTATCAATGAGAGATTTTATTTTTATTTTATTATTTTAAATTTAAATTAATTTATATTTTAAATATTTTTTAACAATAAATATAGTCCGATTAGTTTTAAAAATAAAATATTAATCTTTGAAGTTAAAAATATAAAAAAGAAAATTTTAACATATATATACATACACACACACACACACACACACACACACACACACACACATATATTCACATTTCACCAATGCATCATTGATAGATAGATTGAATCCATCATGAAAAGTGCTTTTGGAGTGAGTAAAAGCATTTTGACTCTTTTCTAATTTGACCTATATTGTTTCATTATGTAGTGTGTTGCACAAGAAACATTGTTTTCATGTGCTTACACCTGGTACATATCATGTGCCAAAGTCAAACATTATAAGAACTTAAAGTCTATTGGAGTATTTGGTTGGCATGAAATTTATTAAATTCACAAATGGGTTTATTTCAAATTTTTACATATATATTTAGGTATTTATTCCTTATGAATAAAATGCATTATTTAGAAACAAAAAAAGTGTGAAGGTATATTTGATCACTTCTTTCGATTGTGTTAACATGCTTAAGCTTGTGATAAATCTCGTAGCCTACCCAGGGTGCACATTCCACTCATAGATCCTACCTCCAACACCAGTCGGAGTGTTAGAGGTAGTGTTTCTATCTATGTTGATGATCATGCTACCTCTAGTGGACCGTCTTCATCTATTTTAGGTGGACCTCCTACATTTATAAATCCTCTTTCAACTTTATGTTTTTATGTCTTGAAAATTTTCGTAATTTTTAAATTGTCTTCAACTAATGTGTTTGAGTTTAATGTATATTTTATTATGCTTCTAGTTTTTTAAATACACATGTTAAATATGTTTATTATTTGAAGACCCTTATTAGGATGAAGCTGAGGATCACACTGTAACATGGATCCCTTCTTGGGACGGTGCTATAACTCATATCACATCCTCCATAAAAGTTGCGAGATAAAATCCTCCTTAATTAGAATGAGCTAGTTTATGCACAACTGGTGGACTATGAAAACACAAATTTCCACTGCAGGATATATCAATAGCCTCATCATCTCCAGAATGTCTACCCTTCTTCTCAAGGGATCTCTTCCCCCTCATATGATAAAAATAAGATCCATAGATGGCAAGACCCAAAATATCCAAAAGGATTTAAGAATTTTTCAACTCAAAAGCAAGACAACATTCAACAATGAAAAATTCTATGATTAAATTAGGTCTTTCAGCCTCAGCTCAACACATGCAGTGCCATCTCATCCACCAGACACTAAGAAACACCCCTCGAATGAATATGTAAGAGATAAAACCATGGTATTGTCTTCGTCAATGAGAGGACACATATGTTTCCATGAATCAATTCATTAAGATAGTGATATGAATCTGATCGATTAAGTGCTAAGGTATTTTTATTAGTTTTTCCTTAAGATTGATTGTTAACTAAATAAATATTTTAAATGAAAAATGACATAAAATAGCAGTAAATAAATGAACAAATCACAACATAGCATAGAGAGAAGGAGAAGAAAATAGTTGATTATGGAGTTTGTCCCTGGTGGGCTACATCTCCGAGTCCACTTTCAAGTGGGCATCTGTTTTATTAGGATTGATTCAGGGAAAAAATTTACACAAAAAAGGCACCAGACCAATCATGTACATAGGCACTTCTGGTCACTGAAAACAAAAATTACTCTCTCTCACCTTTCCAACGCCTATCTCTGCGCTCAATTCTTACTCCGGATGGTGGAGCTATGCTGAAAACAAAACTACTCTACCTTGCTGAAACTGAACTCCAAAACATCCATGTCCTTCATGAAGAAAAATAGTTGATTTAAATAGGTTCAGGCCTTGAATTCCTTGAAGCCAAACTTAGCATGGTTTTTGAAGTAGATTTGGTGACTTGGGTTTCGGTCCTATCTCATAGAGACATCTAATACCTAGAGATAAGGTATTAACTTTAATCCTTAGCACAATATTAATTTGAAAAACCCAAAATTGACCTTATGATAAAATTTCAGCCTGACGGTTAGGCTAACCAGGCAGAGGGAAACACCCATCGATATGTGAATAGCTCCTTTGGTGGCTACAGTTGTAGTTGGATCCTGGCAGTTAGGGTGGCTCCGACGATCATGACTACACCTAGCGGTCACGGTCTTTTATTGTCACATGGCAAATGGTGGGTTTTAACATGCAGCTGAACTATTGTTTTAACAATTGTTGTTACAATTTTATATAACCTGATGGTTCACGTGAACCCACCTGATGCAGTTTATAACACGGTCATAACACTTTTGATAGTGCTGTGGGTTTTTTTTATAATGTTTATTATAATGTTTTAAACCATATCACCTGAACCTTTTTAAAAGGTTTATGTAATGTTTTAATATATGGTTTGTATTTGCGCTTAGGTCCTATGTTGTCACTTAGGTTTAATGTTTAGGTTTATGATTAGGCCTTAGAACTTAGGCTTAAATGTTTAGGACTTATATCATGTGTATAGGGTTTTAGTCTTAGGTATTAGGGTTTTAGATCTAGGTTAGATTTCTAACCATAGACCTTTACATTGCAAGGTATTTCACCCTTTTTGACCAATTTTAACCCAAACTCAAATCACATGACAATCATAACACATCAATACATACCATGAACCTGACACTGAACCATGGACGATACTGACGGAACTGGTAGATTAGAGACTGAACTAGACATCGGACTTCTGGAGTTGGCTAGACTTATCTGCTAAAATGTATTGAAAAATGTCCTCCTAGATCAATCCTCTCCACTTGAAAGATTTTGGACTAGAAAAACTTGATTTTAAGCAGACACTAAGTGAGGATACAACTCCCTCACTTTTATGATCTCTATCCTCTTCACCTTACTTGGATTTATGCCCTTAAGTCCCACTCGAAGACATTCCACTTCTTGTCGCCTAGAAGTATGAATTCTTTTGTCCAAGATGGTGTCTTCTTGCAACTCTGTCATGTACTCAGGTGATAAGTCGTCAATAGAAGGGATTTGTATATCATCCTCAAAATCAAAAATCATTGGAGGTTCATACAAATTCAGACTTTCAATATTCACAACTGAGTAAATATGAATATAAGGCATTGAATCAAATCGAAACACATCATTTCCAAATTTCTCAACAATTTTGAAGGGACCATACCTGAATAACTTCAATTTCTTACTTTCCCCTTTTACCCTGTCTTTGCTGATATAAAACCATACCTATTTGTCGACTTGAAAATGATGATCGATTTGATGTTTGTTGTGGCGCAATTTGGACTTGGCCTAACTCTCTTTCAACTGATTCCATACTTCCCTATGTATCTGTTGTATTTGAGATGAATGACCTCTCTGGATAACTTGCGCTTTTCCTTTTTATGGTATACACAACTTACCCAAATAATATCACAACCTGCCATCAATATGATAATTGTTTTCTTCTATATGAGTACCATGAGTTAGTGATTCATAACTTTTTTTGAAATTATCATCAGTTCTATACTATTCCACATAGCTTTCATGTTTCAATGAAATATTATACAGTACTACTTAAGTATTCAAAGATAGTCTATTCATCACATTAGCTACTTTATTTATAACACCCTTCTTGTTATCAATTTCTAAGTGAATTCGCTGAAGAAATCTAATCCAACTATAGTAGTGAGATTTTTGCAACTGAGATTTTGACTGAATGTATTGAAGTGGTTGGTGATCTGTATGAATCACTTTACCCTTTGTATTACCACTAGCATCTGTTTCAAATGGTTTTCGATGATCTAACAAAACTGAGATTGATGTTGTGAATATTTGTTGCTTAACTGTTTTAAAAACTTTAACATTGACACACACATTCCCCATGTCACATTTTGCTTATGAGCCAACATTATGGGTCAAATGTATGGAGTTGAACTAGGTCGCATGAATTCCATCCCTGAAATTTGTTGCTTTATTTATTTACACTCAATAACTGACTTGTAACACATTCCATTATTAGGGGAAACAGACATCAACTGTATCTCATGTGATGTTTCCTTTTTATGAAGTAGATGTTTTGGTTCTTTAACTATATTTTGAAATGAATCTACCTTTTTAACCAAATTGCCTTCATACTGAAATTCACAACCTGAACAAGTATCATTAACATCCTAATGTTTCTCTTTTATCTACATGAGTTTGTATCTCTTACTTGAACTAATTAAGTGCTTCATCTGATTAGCATTGATTAAATTCAAGTGATTTTGAGTTTTATGTGTTTGAATGATGTACTTAATCCCATATTTCTTGAGATGATACATATGTTCCTTCCTATAAAATACTGCATCACAGTCATGGAAAAAAGGGCTACCTAAGACAATTCCACAAATGTCTAACAATATCACATCTAGATCCACTTTTTCGATATAGTTACCTGTGATTGCAAATTTTAACCGACACTATTTGGTAACATGAATTTGAGATTGTTCCTTTAACCATCCTAAATGATATGGTTTTGGATTATTATATGTTTTCAAACCCAATTTTTTAACCAATGACTCAGAAATAAAATTTTCTTGTGATCCCGTATCGAACAATGTATCTATATTAGTATGATTTGATGCTACCCTTATATGAAATAACTCGATAATTTTTCCTTCATTCAACTGTGTGATATTAGAAGAAGTAGAAGTACTAGCTTTAGAAATTTTACTTGTTGTAACCATAGAAGTGATTTTTCCTTCATCACCTGAATTGGATCCCAAGTCCAAGCCTTGTTGGATTGTTGTTTCAACCTTCTTTTCATTCTTATTCATTTGGAACTTCTTTGGGTTGAGTTCCGGATGAAGTTTTCAACACCTAGCTTCATCATGGCCGATCCTTTGGCAATGTGTACAGATAGGTCTTTCATCTTCCTTTTGAGCTGTGGCAGTCTTCTTTCCCTTTGACTTGCCCTTGTTTTTGTTGTCTTCAGTTTCCATCTGCTTGGATGTCTTTGGCGTAAACTTGAATGGTCTACCACCTGATTCGACATGAATAGCTTTAAAACAAACTTCATCAAAATCATTAGGATTGAACACTAACAATCAAACTTCCAATACACTTCAACAAAGTTTCTTTTGTGTCCAAAGAAATACCAAGTGCTTATGTTCTCTTTCTGAATTCCTATTTGAACCCTTGAACATTATGTCCCTTACCTTTTCGCAAGCACTACCAATCAATTACAGCTTGTTGTGTGTGACCCAAGGGATATAATTGTTTTTTTAGAGCTTTTATAAACTTAGTCCATGAGGTGATAAATTTTCCTTTACACTTTAAATCTATCTACGTCTTACTTTCCCACCATATCAAAGTAGTATCACCCATTCTAAGAGTAGCTAATTAGATATTTGTCTGATCATTAGTAATATCTTGAATACAAAAACAGACTTCTAACTATTTTACCCAATTATCTAGTTTCTCAGGGTTTATTTCACCATCATAGATGAGTAATTCAAACTTAACATCAAGTTTCAAAAGTGGAATCTTATGTTTCTTTCCTTTTTCTGATTCAGAACTAATAGTAGAAGAGGAAGAATAAGATGATGGAGATGATGGAGGAGAAGGAGATTTATCTGCCTTGCCTTTACCCTTTTCCTTCTTTGATGCCTTCGATGATGAGGCTGCATATCTCTTTTTCTTGTCTTCATATAATTCTGCCAACATCTGCTACAAGTTTAGAAACATCTGCTAGATTTGATTCTCATCCATGAGTTTTGATTTAGTAGCTTCAGGAGTCTCAACCATCTCAATCCCTATCATCGTTGATTAATGAATGACTTTCCGCTTTTCGATCTCTTGATCGAATTCCTCAAGCTCACCTTTTCCACCTTGCAATTCCAACCTCGTTAACATCCACAGACAAACAAAATACAAAGCACAACCAGCTCTAATACCAAATATGATCTGAATGTGATCGATTAAGTTCTGAGGTATTTTGATTAGTTTGTCCTTAAGATTGATTCTTAACTGAAGAAAGCTTTTAAATGAAAGATGACATAAAAAAGCATAAAATAAATGATTAAATCACAACATAGAATAGAGAGAATAAGAAGAAAACATTTTATTATGGAGTTCGTCCCTTGTGGACTACATGTCCGGGTCCACTTTCAAGTGGGCATCCATTTTATTAGGATTGATCCGAGGAAACCTTTTACACAGCAAAAACACCAGAATTATCATGCACACAAGCACTTCTGGTCACTGTAAACAGAAAGTACTCTCTCTCGCCTTTCTGATGCCTATCTCTACGCTCAATTCTGACTCGGGACTGTGGAGCTATGCTGAAAACAAAACTACCACTACCCTGCTGAAATTGAACTCCAAAACATTCATGACCTTCATGAAGAAAAATGGTTGATTTAAATAGGTTCAGGCCCGCATTCCTTGAAGCCAAAATTAGCATGGTTATTGTAGCAGATTTGGTGACTTGGGTCTCGGTCCTATCTCATAGAGACATCTTATACCTAGAGATAAGGTATTAACTTCAATCCTTAGTGCAATATCAATTTGAAAAACCCAAAATTGAACCTATGATAAAATTTCAACCCGACGGTTAGGCTAACTGGGTGGAGGGAAACACCCGTCGACATGTGAACAAATCCTTTGGTGGCTATGGTTGTAGTCAGATCTCAGTGGTTAGGGTGGCTCTGGCGGTCATGGCTACACCTGGCGGTCACGGTCTTTTATTGTCACATGGAAAATGACGGGTTTTAACATGCGGCTTAGTTGCTATTTTAACAATTTTTGTCACAGTTTTATATAACCCGATGGTTCACATGAATCCACCCAACACGGTTTATAACACGGTCATAACACATTTGATAGCACTGTGGGTTTTGTTTATAAAGTTTATTATAATGTGTTAAACCATACGACCTGAACCTTTTTAAAAGGTTTATGTAATGTTTTAATATATTGTTTGTATTTGTGCTAATCCTATGTTGTCACTTAGGTTTAATGTTTAGGTTTATGATTAGGTCTTAGCACTTATGCTTAGATGTTTAGGACTTAGATCATGTGTATAGGGTTTTAGGCTTAGGTATTAGGGTTTTAGATCTAGGTTAGCTTTTTAACCATAGACCTTTACATTGTAATGTATTTCACCCTTTTTGACCAATTTTAACCCAAATTTGAATCACATAACAATCATAACACATCAATACATGTCATGAAGCTAACACTAAACCATGGACGATACTGAAAGAACTGGCGGATTGGAGACTAAACCATACATAGGACTTCTGTAGTTTACTGGACTTCTCTGCTGAACTTTATTGAATAAGATCCTCCTAGATCTGACAGTGATAAGGAAGTAGCCAACATTACATTCCCCCTGGAAAGATAATTGTTTGAAGGAAATGCAACAATTGTCTCCTCTACATATGTACTTGAAAACTCCTTCGAATTGTCAGAGATTTCCAGAATAAACACTATGTAATATGAGTGTTCCGTCTAATGTTTCAGATGGTGACTCCATCCATCATCAAGAACCTTAGAATGGATTGATGTTCGTAAGAAAAATGAAAAACTGACCTTCATAAAAACCCAGAATTGTTCAGCGGCTCCATGACTAACACACTATTAAATGCATTTCCATTGTCAATTTTAGGTTAAATTGTGTTTTGAGTTTGGTTTTGGTTGGACTTTGAAGTGACCAACCAACACAAATTCCTGGATTTCCTATAATACTAACCAATCCCATTCTATTAATTTTAATTTAATTAATTGCTCTAAAGCTAATAAATTTTTTAATTAAAATAATATTACAAGTGATAATATGTTTAATTTGTTAAGTTATTAAAATGAATGATTGATATATATATATATATATATAAATTAAAATTTAAACTTTTTGGATTTGACTTTATTATTTTTGTGTTTCAAAATTGTATAATATAAGCATCTCGATCTAAATTTCCATCAATATAATAAATATGTTAATCCTTCCATCATTGCTTGATGGAAAATTCCTACTTTTATCATAATTCTTAACCAAAAACCATTTCGCAACCCTATTGGGCCATTAAAAGTTATGCTCATTATATATAGAAGAGATAAACAAGTTATGGGTTATGTATAATAAAATACCACTTAAATAACAAATATATATATATATTAATAAAATTTAAAAGTAAAATCTAATAGAAACTAAATCCCTTTAGATTAATTAACCTTGGCCTCATGAATTTTGACATAAAGATCTATATTTATTCCTTTGACCTCGAAATAAAGAACCATAAACTAATACAACCACGTCATTGTACATATAAATAATGAGTGGTTCTTACTTGTCCACTACATCTTATAGGAGAATATTTTATGTTAAAAAAAAAAATTTGGTTTGTTTTCATTAATAGGAAGAAAGTTAATTATATAAATATAAATGTATAAATTATTTTCGAATTATACTGTTTTTTTTTTTTTTGTGTATCGAAAGAATAATTTTGGGTTATTGATATTTTATAGCTTTGTTTGTAAGGTAGTTTAGTTTTTACTATTCAAGTTACAAATTATGTTCTAGGAAAAAATTTAAAAAGAACTATAACTTACATTTGTTAACGTTAAATTAACATTGTTCTATAGAAAAATAGAATCCTATAGTCTTGATTTGGCATGGAATAATAAATTGAAATGTGAAGTGGATAAATTAATTGCATACCAAATTGCATATTTTGGTGGGTACAAAATACTAGTAATTCTACACATTTACAGTTTTACTCTTACATTTGTAAGTGCCAAGGAAAACATAAACGATGGTGGAAAGTAACTACTACAAGATATTTATTTGCATCTTATTCTTATCTATTTTTTATGTACATACTTAAATTATGTTAGGATATTTTGACACATAGGAAATAGTTAAGGATAAATTGGTCTAGTGTAGAGTTAGGTAAAGTGTGTTTCTTTACTATGTACATTTGTAACTTATAATCCGATGGTCATGATTTGTAGTGATCTAACATTTCACTCTCTCCTCGGTATTAACAACACTTGATCCGTGGCTTGACACCTGATTGATCCATGACCTCTATTTAAAGAGCATGGAGGGTCATTTTTCCGATAACCATTTATGAGAGAAACATATGTAACCTTCTTTTTATATTAATAAATTTCCTGAAGTGGCTGCGTTGGCTTATGCCATAGACTGTTTTCCTCTTTGAGGACTTCAAACACATGATATATTGGTGTACTGATTTGTGATCTGTTTGTGAGAAGTGATCATTGGTTTTTTATCTAAGGAACTTACCCCGTAAATTCCTACATGGTATAAGAGCTATTTTGAGGGCCGCATTCGTTGTTGATTCAAATCCAAAGCTGGTTTGACTGCATGTGATTATCGTTGTCTAGATGTACTGTTTGTGAACTTTTTTAGGCTTGGAGAATGGCTCTATAATTGTGTCCAGAGTGTCTTTTACAATGAGGAACCTATTTTGTTTCATGCGAAAAGGTTTATGGTTTCCCATGTTATGTCATTTTATATCTTGAGTTATAAAGTATCTATTTTGCAGTTAAATTTATTAATCATTTTGTTTATTTCACTCCCCTCTATTTATTTTCGTTTATATTTTTTCTATTGTAAAATCTATATCCTCTTCTCTGTGTATGCTCTTTGATCTGCACTGTGTGCGATCTTGGCAAATCAGAATCAGGAAGACGAGATTTTCTTTGCTACGTATGCTCTATCCCTGCGTCTTTGTGTGATCTTTGGAAATCAGAAATAGAAAAACGGGATATTTTCCAGTAAGACTAACCAAAAATATAACATTCTGCCATAAGGGTAGAATTTTCTTTTTTTTGTGCTTGGATTTTGTGTCTTTTTTTTGCAGGAAAAAGCATGTAGACCGAAGAGTAAAAAAAATAAAAAAACCCTTCTTCCTTTCAAGAAATTACAAAATCCTTTTACTAGCTCACTTGGTGTAAAGTTTGTTTATGAGAATAGAGGTCTTGGGTTCAAGTCTCTTTCTCAAGCTTCATTTTCTTAAAAGGTTTTTGTTAAAGGGGTGGGAATTTTTTTTTTTAAGTAGAACTTCAACATCGAATTTCAATCGTTCCTATAACTATTCGGCATCTACAACTCAGTTTTTTCAAAAGGCATAACTTCTTCATCTGGAAGCCATTTTTCTAGTTGTTTTTTGAATCGGCTTAATTTTTTGAGATATTTCGATTGGAGCAGTTAGTTTCAGCCCTTTTCAGCTTTAGTTTAAAAAAAAAAATGAAAAGTGCTTACCTGTTTATTCTTAACAACACCAATTATTTCCAATGGCTACCTCACATGGTAGATTTACTTTGAATTAAAGGGCTTTATAGAATACCCACATGACAAGAAACTAAACCTACTGATGGAGATAAAGCGATAAATGGAAAAATAAACAAGATCAAGCGTGAAAGTTGATAAGAATGTCCATTACTCAAGATCTTCGATTTCATATCATCGAAATTGACACCCCTGATTAAGCCCTGAAAAAGCTAAATACTGTCTTTGGCATTCAAAATCAAATCAAGGCACACCAGCTTGAAAATGAGTTTCTTACTTTGGACCCCAATAATTTCTCCTCTATTGAAGATTTTTTGTCCAAATTCAAGACCCTTAGACTTATTTTAGAAGGTTTTAAGGTCAAAAAGGAAGATGATAGCCTCATTTATTCCATTATTTCTAAGCTTGGTCCTCCATACTCTGTATTTGTTTCCACCTTCCATTCCATTAGAGAAGCCATCATTTCTCAAGGAACAACCTATAAGAACCCCTCTTTTGATGCCTTTTGTGATTCTTTGATAAGATAACAAGAAAAAATATTACACCTTGGTCTTATCACTTCTGGAAATGCTTCTAAGAAAGCCTTAGCAGCCAACAACAACCATGTCAAAAGAATCCCAAGAAGGAGTATCCTAAAAAGTATGGTCCTAAACCAAACAAAGGTCCTAAGAAATTTCAGCCACAAACTGAAAAAGAAACTCACCAAAATGATAAGGCAATTAAAAACAAAGGCAAGAAAATAGATAGACATTGATACTTTTGTAATCGTGATGGCCATGTAGAGTCCAAATGTTTTAAAAAGATGGAAGCCTTGGAAGTAGAAATGAAGAAGCACCACATCAATTTGGAGACCTCTTCAACTTCATATTCTAGAATGGCACTTTTTGCTTGTGGTTATTAAGCATCTGGTTATGCATTAAATGTATCTTGTTCTTCTCATCCTCATGAGTGGCTCATTGATTCTAGAGCTTCTTACGACATGGCCAAAAAAAAAACCCATGTTTTCTTCTTTAAATGATTGTAACACCAAACATATTTATGTTGGGGATGATAGATCTCTTAGTGTTTTAGGATCTGGAACAATTCATTTAGATAATGGTTGGTTTAACGATGTACTATGTGTTCCTACCTTGTCATGCAACCTTCTATCTGTTTATGAAATAACTTATTCAGGTGAAGGGAAAATAGTTTAATTCTCACCTCATGATGTTGTAATCAGGGACCTCAAAGATCCTAGACATATTTTAGCTACTAGCATTGTTGATGATTCCACAAGGTTGTTTAAGTTTGACAACTTTGGGTCATCATGTATTACCTCCATTTTTGTTGCTCATAATGATGAAGTGAGAAAATTTTGGCATAAGTGATTTGGTCACTTAAACTATTTCTCTCTTCAAACTCTATGTAAAGAAAATATGGTGACAGGTCTTCCTATGGTATCTTGTTGAGATGGTGTTTTCTCTAGATGTGTACTTGGAAAACATCATCAGGATAGTTTTGAAAAACGTGCCTCTTGGCATGCTTCAACCCCTTTGCAGCTTGTGCACAGTTACTTATGTGGTCCACTTCCTGTTGTTTCTTTCTCTAGTTGCAAGTATTTCTTAAATTTCATTGATGATTTTTCCATATGCACTTGGGTATACTTCTTAAAACTCAGGAGTGAAGTTTTTAACATGTGCTTGGCCTTTAAGGCCTTTGTTGAGAAACAATCTGGACATCAAATCCTTAAGTTAAGTATTAGGATATTATGACACAGAGGAAATATTTAATAATAACTTAGTCTTGTGTAGTGTTATGTAAAGTGTGTTTCTTTACCATGTACATTTGTAACTTATAATCCGACGGTCATGATTTGTAGTGATCTGACGGTTATCTCTCTCCTCAGTATTAACGACACTTGATCCGTGACTTAACACCCAGTTGGTCCATGATCTATATTTAAAGAGCATAGAGGATCATTTTTCCAATAACCGTTTATGAGAGAAACATATGTAACTTTTCTTTTTATATTAATAAATTGCCTGAAGTGGCCACGTTGGCTTAAGGCGTGGATTGTTTCCCTCTTCAACGGTTTTGACCATGTGATTATACTGGTGTACTGATTTGTGATATGTTTGTGAGCGATGACCTTTGGTTCTTGATCTAAGGAACTTACCTTGTAAATTCATACATGGTATCAGATCTATTTTGAGGGCTACATTTGTTGTTGATCAAAATTCGAAGCCGATTTGACTACGTGCGATTACCGTTTTCTAGATATACTATTTCTAAATATTTTCAGGCTTAGAGAACCACTCTTTTTTGTCCAGAGCGTATGTTGTAGTGAGGAACGCCTTTGTTTTCATGTGAAAAGGTTTCTGGTTGCCCAAGTTATGTCAATTTAGATTTGGAGGTATAAAGTATCTGTTATGAAATTTTTATTTGTTAAAAATTTTTCTTATTTCTTATTTTGGTTCCCTCTATTTATTTCAGTTTTAGGTTTTATTTACTTTCTACATCTATACCCTCTTCTCTGTGTATGCTCTTTGCTCTGTGCTGCCTACGATCTCGGCAAATCAGAAACTGGAAAAGGGATTTTTTTTTTATGTATGCTCTTTCCCCGCGTCTTTGTGCAATCTCGGGAAATCAGAAATAGTGGAAAAATAGATAGTTGCTGGTAAGGCTAACTGAAAATCTAACATTTTTCCATAAGGTTTGCATTTCATTTTTTTTTGCTCAGATTTTTGTGTTTTTTTTGTAGGAAAAGGCACACACACAGAAGAGTAAAAAAAAAAGAAACCCTTTCTTCCTTTCAAACATTTACAAAATATTTTTACTATCGCACTTGGTGAGGAGTTTGTTTATGAGAATAGAGGTCTCAGGTTCAAGTCTCTTTCTCAATCTTTCTTTTGTAAAAAATGTTTGTTAAAGGGGCAGGATTTTTAAAAAAGAAGTTGAACTTCATCACCAAATTTCAAACCATTCCCGTAACTATTTGGCATCTCCAACTCAGTTTTTTTCAAAAGGCATAACTTCTTCATCCGAAAGCTATTTCACGAACCAGTTTTTTTTAAACAACCTAATTTTCGAGATCTTTCCATTGGAGCAGTTAGTTTCAGCCTTCCACATCTTCAATTTTTTAAAAATGGAAAGTGCATGCCCGATTATTCTTAATACCATCAATTATTTCCAATGGCTACCTCACATGGTAGATATACTTAGAAGCAAAGGGATTTATAGAATAGACAGAGGGCTACAAACTAAACCTTCTGGTGATGATAAAGTTTATAAATGGGAAAATAAACAAGATCGTGAACGAGGGTTGATAGGAATGTCCATTGCTCAAGCTCTTCGATTTCATATCCTTGACATTAACACACCTCATGAAGCCCTGGGCAAGCTAAATATTGTCTTTGGAATTCAAAATAAAATCAGGGCCCACCAGCTTGAAAATGAGTTTCTTACTTTGGACCCCAATATTTTTTCCTCTATTGAGGATTTTTTGTCCAAATTCAAGACCCTTAGAGTTCTTTTAGAAGGTTGTAAGGTAAAAAAGGAAGATGATAGTCTCATTTATTGCATTCTTACTAAGCTTGGCCCTGCATACTTTGTATTTGTTTCTGCCTTCCATTCCATTAGAGAAGCCATCATTTTTTCAGGAACCATCTACAAGAACTCATCTTCTGATGCCTTTTGCAATTCTTTGATAAGAGAACAAGAAAAACTCTTACAAATTGGTCTTATCACTTCTGGAAACACTTCTAAGAAAGCCTTAGCAGGCCAAAAACAATCATATCAAAAGAATCCCAAGAAGCAGTATCCTAAAAAGTATGGTCTGAAACCAAACAAGGGTCCTAAGCAATTTAAGCCGCAAACTGAAAAATCAACTCACCAAAATGAGAAGATAAATTTAAAAAAAATGGAAGACTGATAGAAATGGAAAATTTTGCAATCGTGATGGCCATATAGAGTGCAAATGTTTTAAGAAGATGGAAGCCTTAGAAGCAGCAATGAAAAAGCACAACATCAATTTAGAGCACTCTTCACCTTCAACTTTAGGAATGGCACTTTCTTCTTGTGGTTGTCAAGCATCAAGATTTGGTTATGCATTAAATGTATCATATTCTTCTCATTCTCATGAGTGGCTCATTGATTCTGGATCTTCTTACCACATGGCCAAAAAAAAAGCCATGTTTTCTTCTTTAAATGATTGTAACACCAAATATATTTATGTTGGTGATGATAGATCTCTTAGTGTTTAATGATGTACTATGTGTTCCTACCTTGCCATACAACCTTCTCTCTGTTTATCATATAACTCATTTAGGTGAAGGGAAAATAGTAGAATTCTCACCTCATTATGTTGTTATCAAGGATCTCAAAGATCCTCGACATATTTTAGCTACTGGCATTGCTGATGATTCCACAAGGTTGTATAAGTTTGACAACTTTGGGTCATCCTGTCTTCCCTATGTTTTTGTTGCTCATAATGATTATATGAGAAAACTTTGGCATGAGCGATTTGGTCACTTAAACTATCGCTCTCTTCAAATTCTATGTAAGGAAAATATGGTGATGGGACTTCCTATGGTATCTTGCCTGGATGGCGTTTGCTCTGGATGTGTACTCTTAAAACATCATCGGGATAGTTTTGACAAACGTGCCTCTTAGCACACTTCAACCCCTTTGCAGGTTGTGCACACTAATTTATGTGGTCCTCTTTCTGTTGTTTCTTTGTATGGTTGCAAGTACTTCTTAACTTTCATTGATGATTTTCTAGACGCACTTGGGTATACTTCTTAAAACTCAAGAGTGAATTTTTTAACATGTTCTTGACCTTTAAGGCCTTTGTTGAGAAACAATATGGACATCAAATTCTTAACTTAAGATCAGACAATGGAGGAGAATATGTTAACAAAAAATTTATCAACTTTTGCATTGAGGATGGAATTCAATTGCAACATACTATTCCATATACTCCACAAAAAAATGGTGTAGCTGAAAGGAAGAATCACACCTTAAAAGAAATGGCTAATTGTATGCTTCAATCTAAAGGACTTGGTATCAATTTTTGGGCAGAAGCCATTAACTGTGCAAATTACATAGTAAATCACACTCATACTAAGGTTTTAAAGGATATAACTCTAGAAGGATCTTGGAGCTCAATAAAACTAGATGTAAGTCACTTTCGTGTTTTTGGAAGTGATGCTTGGGCCCATTACCAGATGTAAAACATAAAGCCTTAGAACCTAAGAGTGAAAAATGCATTTTTTTTGGATATTCTAAAGATGTCAAAGGTTATAGACTTCTTCAACCAAAATCCAAAAATATAATCATTAGAAGAGATGTAAAATTTGATGAAAATATATCAGCCTACAAGCCTAGTTCGGCAGGTGTGCCACCTTTGACCTGTGAGACTGATTCAGCATATGTGCCACCTCTCTCTCTCTCTCTCTCTCTCTCTCTCTCTTATTTTTAATAGCATTCCTTCTAGTTTAGATGATGACAGCGAGGATGAAAATCCTCCTCCACCTCTTGAAGTTATTCCTTTTACTCCACCACTTCCAAGATGGGTCTACTCTACTCAGGATGAAATAGGTTCTCTTGTAGGTGACCCTGCTGATCAACGACATACACGTTCTTAGTTCGAAAGAGCCTCTTCCTTATTCACTCAAGTTCCAGAAAATATTGATCTAGAAACATTTGAAGAAGCCTCGAGTCATCCAGATTGGGATGAATCTATGAATGAAGAATATCGTTCCTTATTCATGAATGATACTTGGGATCTTGTTCCTCTTCCAAAAGGAAGAAAACTTGTCAGTTGCAGATGGGTTTACAAAACCAAGTTTTGACCAGATGGAAAAGTCGATAGACATAAAACTCGTCTTGTCGCTAAAGGATTTTCACAAGTTTAAGGCATTGAGTATACCAAAACCTTCTCTCATGTTGCCAAAATGAATTATATTCTCCTTGTTCTTTCCCTTACTACCTCCTTTAAATGGGAAGTCCATCAGATGGATGTTAAATCTAGCTTCTTACATGGAGATTTGCATGAATAAATATACATGGAACAACTCCCTAGCTTTATCCAAAATGACTCTAGCCTTGTTTGTCAACTTAGGAAGTCTCTCTATGGTC
Organism: Pinus albicaulis; assembly: GCA_034641835.2. Lineage (NCBI taxonomy): Eukaryota > Viridiplantae > Streptophyta > Pinopsida > Pinales > Pinaceae > Pinus > Pinus albicaulis. Next base: position 1,254,818,343 of record CM076580.1, read on the forward strand.
TCAAACAAGATCCTTATGCTTGGTATGCCAAAATCAATAGATTTTTATTAGATAATGACTTTTCTAGGTGTCATTCTGACAACACTATCTACACCAAGAAAGTGGGTAAGTCCTTCACCATCCTTGTTCTTTATGTTGATGATATTATCCTTAATGGTAGTGATACAAAACATATAAACCATGTGAAGTCTAGCCTCAAAAAGAAGTTTGAAATGATAGACTTAGGACACTTGCATTATTTCCTTGGTCTTCAAGTCTTGCAATCCAAGGAAGGCATTACCCTCTCTCAGTCCAAGTGTACATGTGATCTTCTACACCACTTTCACATGGAAGACTGTAAGCTGGCCTCTTCTCCCTTTCAGTCTGGAATCAAGATTTCAGTCACTTGTACTACCCCTAAAGTTGATGTTACCTTATACCATCAACTTTTTGGTAAACTTCTATACCCATCCTGACCTTTCCTTTATCGTTGGTCTTGTCGCTCGGTTTATGCACCAACCTCATGAAAGTCACTAGAAAGAAGCTAAAATAATACTTTGATATATTCGAGGTATAGTTCAGTTCTAGATTCATTACAGTGCAGGAGAATCTCCATTATTGATTGGCTTCACTAATTCTGATTGGGCTCGTGACCCTAATGATCAAAAGTCTACTGCAAGATATGTATTCACTCTTGGTTTAGGACCTATTACTTGGTCTTGTAAGAAACAAAGTGCCTTCTCTCTTTCTTCAGTAGAAGCAGAGTATCATGGTGTAGTTGAAGCTAGCATGGAAGCCATGTGGCTTCCTCAGATCCTGTCTGAATTTGGTCTTCATTAGCAGCATCCAACTACACTTTGGTGTGATAATCAGAGTGCCATTCAGCTATGTAAAGATCTAGTTTAGCATCAGTGTATGAAACACATTGAACTCCACATACACTTCATCAGAAATCTCATTCATGATCTTGTTCTTGAAGTGAAGTACTATCCAACCAATGATCAAGTAGCTGATATATTTATAAAGGCTCTCACAGAAGTGAAGTTTACCAAATTTTGATCCAAGCTTGGAGTTTAGGAAAGTTGTCATTAAGGGGGGATAGGCTTTAATCCCTTCTTCCTTCTCCTATTGTGTCAATTTTGTAAATCCTTCAATCCTATCCCAATTTTTTCTTAAGGGGGGATGTTACGATATTTCAACAAATAGGAAATAGGCTCTGTTTGTGTCACCTTTGTAAATCATTCAATCGTATTCAAAGTTGTTATTAAGGGGGGATGTTAGGATATTTCGACACAGAGGAAATAGTTAAGAATAACTTAGTCTAGTGTAGAATTAGGTAAAGTGTGTTTCTTTACCATGTACATTTGTAACTTATAATCCAACGATCATGATTTGTAGTGATCTGATGGTTATCTCTCTCCTTAGTATTAATGACACTTGATCCATGGCTTAGCACCCAATTGGTCCATGATATCTATTTAAAGAGCATGGAGAATCATTTGTCCGGTAACCATTTATGAGAGAAACATATGTAAATTTTCTTTTTATATTAATAAATTTCCTGAAGTGGTAACGTTGGCTCAGGCCGTGGAATGTTTCCCTCTTCGAGGGTTTTAACCACATGATTATACTAGTGTACTGATTTGTGATCTATTTATGAGTAGTACCTTTGGCTCTTGATCTAAGGAACTTACCGTTTAAATTCCTACATTAATATTAGACAATGGAGGAGAATATGTTAACAAAAAATTTATCAACTTTTTCACTGAGCATGGCATTCAATTGCAACATATTGTTCCATATACTCCACAACAAAATGGTGTAACTGAAAGGAATAATTGCACCTTAGAAGAAATGGCTAATTGTATGCTTCAATCTAAAGGACTTAGTCTCAATTTTTGGGTAGAAGCAATTAACTGTGAAAATTACATATTAAATCAAACTCCTACTAAGGTTTTAAGGAATTTAACTCCAAAAGAAGCATGGAGCTCAATCAAACCAGATGTAAGTCACTTTCATGTTTTTGGAAGTGATGCTTGGGCCCATATTCCAGATGTGAAACATAAGGCCTTAGAACCTAAGAGTGAAAAATGAATTTTTGTTGGATATTTTGAGGATGTCAAAGGATATATACTTCTTCAACATAAATCCAAAAATATAATCATTAGAGGACATGTAATATTAGATGAAAATATATTGGCTTGCGAGCCTAGTTCGACGGGTGTTCCACCTTTGGCCTACGAGCCTGATTCGGCATATGTGGTACCTCTCTCTATCTCTTCTATTTTTAATAGCATTCCATCTATTTTAGACGATGAAAACGAGGATGATAATCCTCCTCCACCTCTTGAAGGTATTCCTTCTTCTCCATAGCTTCCAAGATGTGTTCGCTCTACTCGAGATGCAACAGGTTTTTTTGTAGGTGACCCTACAGATAAACGACGTACACATTCTGAGTTCGAAAGAGCCTCTTCCTTATTGGCTCAAGTTCCAGAAAAATCTGATCCAGACACCTTTGAAGAAGCTTCTGGTTAGCCAGATTGGGATGAAGCTATGAATGAAGAATATCGTTCCTTATTGGAAAATGATATGTGGGATCTTATTCCTTTTCCAAAAGGAAGAAAACTTGTCAGATGCAGATGGGTTTACAAAACAAAGTTTGGACCAGATGGAAAAGTGGATAGACATAATGCTCGTCTTGTTGCTAAAGGATTTTCAAAATTTAAAGGCATTGACTATACTGAAACCTTTTCCCTTGTTGCCAAAATGAATTATATCTGCCTTGTTCTTTCCCTTGCCGCCTCCTTTAAATGGAAATTCCATCAAATGGATGTTAAATCTACCTTCTTACATGGAGATTTGCATGAATAAATCTACATGGAACAACCCCCTGGCTTTATCCAAAACAACTCTAGCCTTGTTTTTCACCTTAGGAAGTCTCTCTCTAGTCTCAATACAAGCTCCTCATGCTTGGTATGACAAAATGGATATATTTCTGTTAGATAATGGATTTTCTAGGTGTCATTCTGACAACACTATCTACACCAAGAAAGTGGGTAAGTCCTTCACCATCCTTGTTCTTTATGTTGATGATCTTATCCTTACTGGTAGTGATCCCAACCCTATAAACCATGTGAAGTCTATCCTCAAAAATAAGTTTGAAATGAAAGACTTAGGACGCTTGCATTATTTCCTTGGTCTTCAAGCCTTGCAATCCAAAGAAGGCATTACCCTTTCTCAGTCGAAGTATGCCTGTGATCTTCTACACTGCTTTCACATGGAGGACTGTAAGCCAGCCCCTTCTCCCTTTCAGTCTGGAGTCAAGCTTTCAGTTACTTGTACTACCCCTGAAGTTGATGCTACCTTATACCATCAACTTGTTGGTAAACTTCTCTATGTAACCCATACCTGTCCTGACCTTTCATTTACCGTTGGTCTTGCTACTCGGTTTATGCACCAACCTCATGAAAGTCACTGGAAAGTAGCTAAAATAATACTTCCATATATTCAAGGTACAATTTAGTTCGAGATTCATTATAGTGCAAGAGCATCTCCATTGTTGATTGGTTTCAATGATTTTGGTTGGGTTGGTGACCCTGATGATTGAAAGTCTACTACAGGATATGTATTCACTCTTGGTTTAGGACCTTTTACTTTGCCTTGTAAGAAAAAAAGTGTCATCTCTCTTTCTTCAATAGAACTAGAGTATCGTGGTGTCGTTGAAGCCAACAAGGAAGCCATGTGGCTTCATCAGATCCTGTCTAAATTTGGTCTTCATCAAAAACATCCAAATACACTTTGGTGTGGTAATCAGAGTGCCATAAATTGAATGCATAAATGGATTCAACCCCTTCAAAACAACCCTTGAGGCACTTGATATTTGTAGATTAAACTTGTGATTTTAAAAAATCTCTACCATATTTTGGAAAAAATTAAACAAAAAAAGTTCTTGGATAAGGTACATTTTCTCTATTAGTTAAACTAATACATATCTAAAATTCATGCATGAATATTGGAAATATATCCATAAAATATGTGACGAGGTTATTATGCAAAGGCTATAATAAGACCTTCAATTTATAGTCCAATCAAATGTTTGAAAACTAATTTTTGCAATAATATTGAAAAATAAATATTTATTTTTAAAATTTAAACATTTTAAGTTGCATTGGTGAATGCTAAAATAATAGTCGTAAATAACCAAATCTATTGCTAGAATCCTACTTTGACACAAACTAAAAACATCTTAGAGAAAGAATGAGCATATAGTTGTCTATATATATTTTGGAATTGCAAATATAATTGTGACATGAGGGGATGTTAGCTACCCGATATCAGGTCAATTCCGAACACTACCATTATAACATCTAGGTACTTGTGTATTCCCTTTACACAAACATAAGTATAAGGGATTAAAACCTTGAATCTCTTGATACATAATACTTCATTTTCATGGCTCTTACTAACTAAGCTGCATAGCCTCTCAAAAATATGCAATCATTATTTTCCTCATCATGGAAGAAATTGATGTGTTTAGAAAGATTTCAAAGCTTTCTTTGGACAAGAGCTTCTTTTTCTTTTGCAATTTAGTTTTCTTTTTACCTTAAAAATTCAAGATAAATAATTTTTAGACCATTTTCCAAAAGCATACTAACCTCAATCTTCCACAAGGGAAACAAGATCTATTGGCTGACAAAGGAGAGATAAAATTTCAACAAAAAGAAACATCATATTTTCATGGAAGTTCCATAATACAACAATAATGAATGATATAACAAGATAAATACATAACAAAATTTTCATGAATATGAGGATGTGAGAGGAGTAGGGTCCCTTAAACTTATACTAGTTGATATAGAGGACTTGATCTCACGTTGGAGGTGACTCTCTAGGTGGTCTAAGTGAGCATCAAATCTATCCAAACAAGAACATTGATAATGCTATGCCATTTGGCTTCTTTTAGGGAGGAAATGATTTCATTTATATCCTTGTATTTCTCATTTAAAACTAAACTTAACAGGGTCATAAACTAACAATGTAAAGTGATGGAATACATGTATTGGTTCCTTCTTCCCTTGGTATGAAAATGGTGAGGAAGCCAATTAGAAACATCTTCCATAATATTTGAATCTCAATAGGCTTGGAAATCATGAATAGCATATTTATCTTAGATGATGAATCTCCTCCTTAAGGCTAAGAGAAGTAGCTAAATGATAAATGGTAGTTGTTTCTTGGGCTCAGGATTTGGCACACGATTAGCCTTGGTAGGCACATCTACCAACCACTCTATGGATGTGCATCATCTATCAAGGCATCGAGGTCAAGAAACATGGGAACAATACATTAGACTAATACCATAATTAACTCCCACAAAAAGAAAACCTACCACTCAGAGCCCCCCTAAATTATGAACCAATGACATAATAGATTCCTAATATCTTTGACCCACCCTAAAAATATAGTCAACAATAATAAGATCAAATCCTAAATTTTTTTCCCTACATGAATGAAAATTTACCAGGAAATCATAGGGTTAAAAACGCAGGGCAAAGCTAACGTAGTGAGTATACCACCATGGGAAAAAAGACAAGAAATCCCTAACATGAGGAATACAAGGCTAGAAAAGGAAGACGACACAAGATTTTCAAAATACCTTGATAAGAAACAAGAGAAAATCATGAAGACACTATTGGAATTGGGTCTCCTAACAAGCTGTGAAACTGGTCCATTTTGAATATTTTTTATTATATTTGGTCTAGCGTAAGGGTTTTGGGGTGGGTCAAAGCCCCAAAAGCATTTTAATGGGTGAAAGGGTAAACTAGGGGTCCAAAAACCATGGGTTGCGGACCATAGGAAAGTCTAGGCTATATTGTTATAAATAGAGATGCATTTTGTATTGTAAAGGATAAGAAATGATGAGCTATTGATGCAAATAGTGGTTTAAGATATCTATTTGGGTTTTGGGGAAAGGACTCCTGCTCGCTATGTTCGTGGAGATCCAAGTCCAGCTGTGTGTGGATCCTGCTGCCGTGTGCACAGATTTTGAAGGGAATCGTAAGGAAGAATTAATGAATGTGTTACACCATTTTTTGGTCACCTAACCTATTATCATTAGATGGACCCAAGTACACCATGTAAGACCAATTTTACCCTAAGTAGAATTTCCTTCACTATGTTAAACCAGGAAACCCCAAAAGGAAATATTAAACAAACCTATATTTGTTTGATTTTCCTCATGGAATAATTAATTAAACCATAATTTAATTATTATTCCTAGTCATATTTAACCCAAAAAGAAAGAAATTAATTAGATAAACCTTTATTTATCTTATTATTTTCTAGGAATAATTATTTAAATCTTATTTAGATAATATTCCTTGTTAAATATGACCAAATCACCCACAAATAATTAAATAAATCATTATTTATTTAATTATCTCTCAACCACTTCCTTAAATAATTAAATAAATCATTATTTATTTGATTATCTTCTAACCGCTTCCTTAAAAAGATAAATAAATCATTTATTTATTTATTTTTGACAAATTAAGGGATTTGACCCAAGTCAAATACCTTTTCCCTCCACCAAATATAATAAAATATTCCATAAAAACCAGATCTAGATCCACCTTTATGGAATATTTTATTTTATTTGTTGGAGGGAAAGGGTGTTTGACTTGGGTCAAATCCCTTGATTAGTGAAAAATAAATAAATAAATGATTTATTTATCTTTTTTAAGGAAGTGGTTGGGAGATAATCAAATAAATAATGATTTATTTGATTAATGGTGGGTGATTTGGTCATATTTAACAAGGAATATTATCTAAATAAGATTTAAATAATTATTCCTAGAAAATAACAAGATAAATAGTTTATCTAATTAATTTCTTTTATTTTAGGTTAAAAACATATTTGGGGTAATAATTTAGGTATAGTTTGGTGTATTCCATGAGAAAATCAAACAAACCTAAGATTTCTTTGTCTTCTTTTTAAAGTTTCTCATTTATTTCAGTGAGGCAATTGCAGGAAGAGTGGTCTTACATGGTGTACTTAGGTCCATCTAATGATAATAGGTTAGGTGACCAAAAAATGGTGTAACAGAATGAATGAATGGGAATGATTGTTAGAGAACTGAATCTGTGAGTAATTTTGTGTGAATTACTGATAATTTTTGTATTATGTGTTCTCTGTCTTTTAGCTGCGAAAAATCTGTGTACTATGTTTTTGGATCTAGATCTATTATGTTATGTTTATGTACTATTGTGCTGATGTTATAACAAGCATATAACTATAGATCTAGTGCACGTGGATGCGAATAGAGACTTAATTAACTCTGTGTAGAACAAGATAATCTGGGAATCACAGTATCTAGCGTAGCTCTGCTTGCCTTACCCATCCTTTCTCAGGGTATGGAAACCTGGTTCCAGCACCCACCCATACTACCTCAGGTAAGAATTTGACCTACGCAAGCAGGTCATTGCCAAAAGGGCCGGTAGTATAGGGGTTTGTTGGCAAACCTTACACACCAAACCTGTGTCAGGACCCCTTAAGCCAACAAATGGTTATGTTGCCAGGACCTGAAGAAGTCTGAGAGATGGATCGGGTATTAAAAAGTGAATACTGGAGAAGGGCACCTATGAGGGGCCCTTAGGAAACCATGACAGTGCACTTGAAGTTACCTACCTTCAAGGGCACAACCGATGAAGACATGGAGCGGTTTTGGTCTATGATGGAGTTAGTATGGGTTGTGCAGGGCGTGGTGGTGACACTATGAAAAGACACAGCTATCCCTAGCCTTTGAAGGGAGATAATTGGACTGGTATATGGGATACGTATCGCAAAATAAGGGTGCAACTATCCAGAACATTAAGGACACCCTACAACAATAGTTTCATAACCCTAAATCCTACTCTCAGGTCGTAGCAAAACTAAAATATTTCAAGAAGAGGGTAAGTGAGTCTGTATGGGAGGAAAATCAATGCTTAAAAAAATCTATCAAAGAAGGAGGATTTCAGTACGATGATAGATAGCTTACAGAATGGTTCATCACCATGCTAATCCCTCACCTACGCATACCTATGGGTCACCAGAATTTTGACTCATAGGATGAGGCCTTGGGAGCTGCTATGAAATTAGAAGTTATGCCTCTAAAGGATGTTGCAGTAGAAATATAGTAGATCCAGGTGCAACTTGAGGTTATGCACCAGGAAATTTAGAATCTACAGAAGCAGAAAGGAAGAGGGGCTGGCACAGAACTAGGTCACACAGTAGGCCACCTGGGACCAAGAACGTGTATTCCGGGACAAAAAGGCTCAAGGGGACCTACGTTCTGGCATGGAGAGTGCTGCGCATCGAGGTTGTGTAATATCAACCAATGGCCCTACCATGGCACCCCTGTTTCTGAACCAAAGCAATGCTGGTGCTAGTTTTTCCAATCGATTGGCCATGAGGAGCAGGATTGTCAAATCCCTATTGAAGTAATGGATAGGGGAAAATACCCTGCCTCACCAAGAACCCCCTCGGGAAGGGATGAATCCCCCCTTGGAAGAAGGGATGGGAGCTAGAGTGAACTGCAGGACGGGGTCGAGGCTAGTCACTCTGCTATAACTGTGGGGGCACGGGGCATTTGGTGAAGGATTGCCTGAACCCTTTATGATAGTCTTGCAGGTATTATAGGTTGTGGGGTCATACACTAGAATATTTCCTAGCCTTAAAATCAAAGATACCAGAAAATTAGCTCCCATCTGCGCAGAAGGTGCGAAGGGTCTAGACAGAGCTGAGGGGAAAGGATACCAAGGCAAATGTGGTAATGCGCATTGGAATGGAAACTTGGGGGGCTAAGGAGAATGAAAAAACTGACACACTGATCCATAGGGCAGTTAGCAACCAAGAAGGACTGGACCTCGGCAAAGCAAGGGAAATGTTTATGGAGGCTTAAAAGGACTTCCTTGAGACTAAAATTATGCCATCTACACACCTGGGAGCTGTGGAAGTAACTGAGGAAGTTAAACCTTTCTTACAAGCATGCATGAGGCTGCTACACAACCCGTAGGAAGTATGAAATCCACAGGCTTTACTAGAGAGTTGCACAACATGCACTGCCATGTCAACTGACATTAAGGATGTGCATAAGTTACACAAACGTCAGAGAAGCACTGGCAGGGAAATGCGGCTGACAGTCTGAATCAGAAACTATGAAATGGATCGGGTTATCTTATACCTTGGATCGGACACTAATGTACTACCTAAGCACACTTTGTAATGCATGGGGGAACCTGAGCTATAGCAACCCACCATATAGCTTCAACTGGCAAATCAACAAAAAATCATTCCACTAAGTAGACTACCAAACTTCATGGTTGACATCGTGAGGGTAAGGGTCTTGGATGATTTTGAAATAATATAAATTATGGAAGTTGTGGATCCCTACCCTAGGCTCCTCGAATTAGACTAGGCTATAGACATGGGGGGTGTCATAAATCTCAGAAACCGCAGAATGATATTTGAAAATAGGGGTAGGGGTACCCGGGTTGTTGTACCACTAGACCATGTAGAAGGAAAATGTTATGCGGAACTTGTACCTAAGGAGGGACATGGGGATTATATCTATAAGTTGAAAGTGTGACATAGGGACAACCTAACCCAGGACGCCATGCCATGCTACGAGGGGGATGTTGACGATCCTGGTAAGGAACTAGAAGCTTGGCAGACCCAACTAGGGGAAGCCTCTACACTGCGTTGTCTTTGTATCACAAAGGAATCCCTCCTTAGGGTCCGAGAGGAAAGGACTGGAGTAGAGCTAGGCCTAAGCAACTACGACAAACCCACCCTAGGAGAGGGTTAGGTCGACCCACGAATAGCAATAGGTTCTCTATGACACTTGTAGGTTCCACAGGTAGTGGTCCCATGCATCAAGCCACCTTTATGACGATGACTAAGCCAGGGGTCAGGTGGGTGGTTCTGACGTCGGCCCCCCTTGGGGCCTTAGCAGGAAAATTGATAAAAATCTCTTGTTCTTGAGCCAAGAGTTACTTAGGAAGCAAGCCTGTGTTGGGGGAAGACAGGCAGTTGTCGCAACTCGATAACCTTAGCGTAACGAGTACGTCTAAATCACTGGGAACACAACAACTAGCCATTGGAACTATACCCTCTTGTAAAAAGCAGAAGTTACCATTGAGAGAAGCGACTCTAGAGCCATTGGTAGGTTGAATTACGGGAAGTTTTTATCGTTCCTTGGGAAAACCACCCCGCGTAAAATATATCTCTCTATCATCTGATGGGAAGTGCTTAAAAGAGGGCAGGTTCACCCGGTTAGCAGTATTGTCTCCTGTACACAATTGGGCTACCTTAAGCATCTTGTGGAAGCAATCGAGTAATGAACTTGTTCATAATTTCAGCACCCCCCTCATGTCTGGTCAACCCCCTCCTTCAGATAGTAGTCACCTAGAGCCAGGATTCATTTTTCCTGCAAGGATGATGGCTCCTACCCTGCTGAAACCTTTGACCCAACTGAGCTTGATGTTGAAGAAGTCCTAGAAGAGAAGCCTAAGATAGAGGAAGTTCCCCCTCCGTGGACCATAAGGAAAGGCAAAGAGAAAGCTCAAAGCTCGGGGAAAACCCCACAAGTGGCAAAAAGGCCCCGAAGCTCCCCACGACATACCAGGCCCCTGCCCTCAGAAAAAGATAACTAGGAGGGTACTTTGTCGGCTAACTCAATCAATTGGTTACCCCCTTTCGTTTGACTACGAAGACCATCTACGTGAACACTGAAAAACTTGGATGGCTTGATCACCTACCTGCAGAATCTGCTGACCCCAGGAGTGGTTCCCATCCTTGGTGATCCCTGCGGATGCCTCCATGAGGTTAAGTTCGATGATCATGATCTAGTAGACCATGACGCCTTCACGGAATTGGCCCCTGCATTATACTTTGATACAATCCCTGAGGATGATGGAATCACGGTAGTACCTCAATGCTGGGTATGCGGCTTGGAGAGATCCGGACTCCTGAATATTCTTCGTATGCCCCACTTTGGTCGCTACAACATCACAGATCGATTGGCGCACCAGTTACTCACCCTCATTCATAATGGCTGCATATGGATTTGTGAAAGGGTCCCTATTGACACTACATTGATCCATAAGATCACATGCCTCTTGATGCAAGAGCCACACCCGTTAGTGAAGGTCAGAAAGAAGTATGAAGCCGCTACTGCTCTGTTTATCTGAGGGACTTATACAATACAGTGAAATTAGCGAGGGTTTGTGATCCAAACCATCAAGGACCCTACTATGCAGATTGGCACTCAACTGTTAGCCTGCAAACTAATGAGGAGGTGTCAGGTAGCGACTATCCCCACCTATTAATCCAACTAGCCAGACAGTGTGCGAAGGGTGTGTTTTTCAATTGGGCTCAATACTTGTGCGATGAATTCCTCGCTAATTTCCATGAATCTTAGGAGCATGGGACATCTATCTTCTATTCATGGATATTATTCCTAATGGCACTAGTCACCTGGGACAAACTAGAGGAGTCGGTCATTCCAAAGCTCCCTGCTGGGATGTGCAAAGGCACTCGGTGTGCTCATCTATGGGACTCTAAGGATAAGCAGCGTATCGAGGATAAAAGGGTCTTTTCGGTCCTCTTCCAGAGCAATATCACCACTACCATAAACTCCTAACCCCAATTATCCACCACCATATATGACAAATACAATCATATTTCCACATTCCAAGTCACCATGCACCAAGTCTGGATTCGTAGCCTTGCCGATAAGACATGGATGGAATTTCCTTATATGGTAGCTGATGAAGAAATTGACCTACTGAACTCATTATGGCCCCCCTCCTAGAAAAAATGCCTTCCTGACACACTAGCATTGGTTACAGTCGAGCCCAGGGGTAAACCACTACAACAACTCCTACCCAGGTAGACACAGCTACCACCCCTCCCCCAGGAACTAAAAACATAGGGGCATTAGCATCAGCACAAAGGAAGAAACAACACGCCCATCATGAGCACTACGATGTGACAGTCACGTTAACGGACGAGGACCTGGAGAAGATCGCAGACGCGGTCACCATGGGTACAGAGGATAAGTGGGCACTTATCGCGGCCCAATGGAAGGTAGGGGTCGACTCTATTCAGGTAGACCTGCACGCTCTCCAGATCAAAATGGATCACGCCCACCTAGTGAAGGCTAGGCACAACCCCTATCATTTGACAGCAGCTCAGTACAAATCAAGGGAGCCAGTCATCTCTGGGGTATTCCTAACTGTGCTTTGGTCATAAGGTAGCCCCCCAAAGTCAAAGATATTTAGTTGGACTTGGCTCAGCTGCCCCACACAGCCTTAGATGGCCTCAATCATGATATCTCCCAGGATATTAGTGATCGCACTTGATCTGCAACCCAATAGCTTCAGGAAGCCCAGCTCACCATTGCAGAGAAGGCTGATGAGGTGATCCAGGCCGTGTCACAACAAGCGGAGCTTGAGACTATAATCCACTAGCTCTGCACGGAAGTCACAGAGGAAATAAAAGCTGAGGATACATCTAGGAATAAGGTGGGAAAATTGGTTGCTGCCCTCAAAGCCTCTCGACTATAAATGCACAATGTTAGGACTCAACTGGAACAACAAATTTCGGACTTACAGGCTAGATTACAGCCCGGCACACCCCTAGAAGTCCATGCCCATCATGCCGCCCTAATCACTGATGCAAAAATGACAATCATGGGGAAAATTTCTTAAGGTGCCACGCTGCTGGAGTTAGCCATACAGCTCTAGACTCAAGTCCAGCACAATCCAGTCCTCCAACAAATCAATCAGGATTTACGACAAAAAGAAGAAGCTATTGAAAAAATCAACGCTACGCTACATACCCTGGTGCCTGCCCAACGCTTGGCATGATTGAAAACTAGCAACGACCTCCAAGATGAGATTGAGAAACTCTGGCATAAACAACACGTCATGGATGAATGTCGAAAGCCCTCAACTACCTCAACCCTCCGATTAACACATGACATCAATGGTGCAACCAAGCACCTTAATCAACTTCTTGCAAGCGTTACCACAGTCCCTGAAGATCCGCCTTCCCAAAAGTTGGTCTCTCTTGCACATAATGCTGCTGCCCAAATTCAGGATGTACTCCCTTAGCTCAGATGTTCTCTTGATACCTTCCAGGCGTAAATCAAGGCCGCACTACCGCAGTGACTAGGGACGAGTCACAAGATTGTGTTGGGGGACTGTTGGAATGGGGTCTCCTAACAAGCTGCGAAATTGGTCCATTTTGAATTTTTTGATTATATTTGGTCTATCGTAGGCATTAATGGGCAGGTCAAAGCCCCAAAAGCATTGTAATGGGTGAAAGGGTAAAATAGGGGTCCAAAAACCATGTGTTGCAGACCATAGGAAAGTCTAGGCTAGATTGTTATAAATAGATATGCATTTTGTATTGTAAAGGATAAGAAATGATGAGCTATTGATGTGAATACTGGTTTAAGGTATCTGTTTTGGTTTTGGGGAAAGGACTCTTGCCGGCTGTGTATGTGGAGATCCAAGTCCAGGTGTGTGTGGACCCTGCTGCTGTGTGCACAGGTTGGGAAGGGAATCATAAGGAAGAATTGATGAATGAATGAATCAATGCGAAATATTGTTAGAGAACTGAATCTGTGAGTACTTTTGTGTGAGTTACTGATAATTGTTGTATTATGCATTCTCTGTCTTTTAGCTGCGAAAGATCTGTGTACTACATTTTTGGATCTAGATCTGTTATGTTCTATTTATGTACTATTGTGTTGATGTTATAACAAGCATATAACTATATATCTAGTGCACGTGGATGCAAATAGAGACTTAATTAACTCCGCGCAGAACAAGATAATCTGGGAATCACAGGATCTAGCACAGCTCTACTTTCCTTACCCATCCTTTCTCAGGGTGCGGAAACCTGGTTCTAGCACCCACCCATACTACTACGGGTGAGACATTGACCTGCGCAAGCATGTCATTGCTAAACAGGCTAGTAGTATAGGGGTTTCTTGGCAAACCTTGCACATTGAACCTAGAACAGGACCCCTCAAGCCAACAGACACTAGCATGCAACCAACACTAGATGTATAATAAAAAAACTTCTTGTAGTAGGAGAGAAAGTATTACCGAAAAAGAATTTCTCGAAAAATCTAGGGCTAAGAAAAACCCTAACCTTCAAAGCTAGGTGGTGGAACCAAAAAACTCCACTAAGTAATGTGATAGACATCACTGTTTCCCAGTGCTATGTACTAAGAGAAATTTAGGACATGGAAAAATGGCACAACCCATACCACCAATAAGACACCTTACTCTCTTAGAAACAAGAAGTAGAAGACATAGAAAGTTGATGTTGGTAACTGTTATTTCTACACCACCGACATGCAACCCTCACGTTGTAAAATTTTGAGACTCACTCCATTTATCAGACCATCTATCCTTGGTTCCAGAAATAACTATGCAACTTAGAGGGAAATAAAATCCCACGGAGGGTCTTGTTATTTATTGACCATTGATTTGTGAATGATCTCCTTCAGACATTATGAACTTTGATTCAACATCTAATTGTGACATATGGTTATGTGGGTTGTACGACCTGGCCCTCAAGGCTACGGAATCCTACTTGATGCATACAAAGGGACAATCCATGTTGTCTGTGATAACCCATGTGGCACATTACATGACTACTCTACCACCGTAGCACCCAGCGTTGTTAGGAACACTCCTCCGAGTAGTTAGAGATCAACCTATCCGACCATTCTATAGGTAGAACTCTAACCCAAGGTGTCGAACCAAACCTAGTTTTCCATTCTAACCCTAAACCTATCCAGACTACCAATATTCTACTTGGCTCCAGCCAAAGTTTCTATGGGACTGGAATATTAGACTTGACTAGTCCAACCCATGACTAGCAGTTCCTACCTGACTAACTCAATGAAACTTATTTGTGCCCCACTCATGTCAAGGTTTTTCCTTTTTTTTTTAACTCCCTACGCCCAACTTAGAAGGTCTGATAGGTCGATTCAAGCCTATTTTACAAGCATTTTCACTTAGAAATATTTCACCTCCTTCTTGGTTTTCGCAGGGGTTGTGACTTTAGGTTGAACTTGCTAAAAGGTACACATGAGTCTATTGAGGAAAATTCAAAATAAAAATAACATACTTCAAAGGCTCATTGAGTTCCTTCCTTTGAAATCACAAGGAACTTGAGCTCCAAATTTTATTTCCTTTATACATATGTTCCAATTCTCTTCCTTATATGTGAGCTCTTTAATTATGCATGACAATAAGTTATGACAAGTTAAGGTTATACACCATATATGTAAAAGACCCCTAAAACATGAGATCGTCACATCATTCAAGTACCATTAAGAACAATATTGATAACATACCAAGAAACTATGTCAACAACCAAACTACAGACCCATGCCTCATACATCAGTGGCATTATTTCAACTCAAAAATTATAAAAATATATTCATTGCTACTAATGAAAAAAAAATGCTTATCTCAAAATAAATATGGGAAATTAAAGTTGGGACAACAAATCTCTACCAACCATAGACAAGATAAAACTAGTCTTCACTTGTAACAGTCATCTCCAATCCAAATTCCAAAGACTCAGGGGTCCTTCTCTTAAGGGATTAAATTCCAATTTCTAGTTAAAATAGGGATTCCATAGGTTCTCCCACCTCCAAACACCAATTATTGAGTAGTCAACAAATGTGCATGTTTTCCAAAGGCCTTTTGCCTCCACCCTTGCAGATTCAAACAATTAATTTATTTTTTCTAAAACAATTGACTTGAATCTACTCAAACAACCATGGAAACAATTAACGATCATGAATTCATGAAGAATATAAGAAAAGGAATCCAGTGAACGCATTATAAAATGATTTCTTGGGGAAAGACACCACTAAAAACCTCACTATTTGTATATTTCATTAGTCAGAAATATGATAAGATTACTATGTATAGAGAGAATTTCTGGAGTAATCACATTAAATCATATTTTTTCGATGTGTTTTGAACCAATGAGTGTGGTTCATCTTACCCTGAAGATGAACCACACTGGTTGGTTCGAAATGTGTCAAAAAATCTATTCTTATGTGATTATTACCGAATGTCTCTCTATACAAATTATGGATCACAAAAAACAAATGTCAAAAAACTATTACAACGCTTTTCTCAATCCTGAGCAACCTCTAACTATCTCTATCTGTATCACTGCTTCCAAGACAATCCTAGGCCAAATACTTAATGATTTTTTTTCTTGCACAGGTCTATATGTCCTTGCATTGTTTCCTTGGGTAACTATCCCATATTATGTTAAGTCCATATATTACTAGTATAGTCCCTTATTTTTGTTAGTGTAACCCCCTTATTGTTATTATTGTACCCCTATAACCCCCATATTGTTATTATTGTGCCCTTAAATTATTATTGTTAGGTCGGCTAGGATTACATTGTGGCCCCACTAAGATTACATTATGGCCCCATGGACTCCTCTATATAGAAAGGAGGTTTTGTAATTTGTATCATCCAAGAATTGTTCATTAATGCAATGTATTGGAGGTTTCCCCCTTGAAGTGGCTTATTTCTAAGTCATTGATATCTCTTTTCTTCTATTTTTGGAGCTAGTTTCCCAACATTTGGTATGAGAGGTTTGGATTCTAGGGTTTCACTGCTCCAAATAGGTCCTCGTGGAATTTTTGATATAATTTTTTTTCTACAAATTTTCAGAAGATGAAATTTGTAGGGTGTGAAGCCAAAATCCCAAGGAACATCGTCAAAAAAATTTATAGCTTAGTTCTCTATATTTTTGGAGATATGATCTATGTAAGTTAGGTATTTTTTCCGGCTCCTAAATTTAATGTAAATAGGTCATCATGGCATTTGCGCTATAAATATTTTTCTATGAAGGTTCAAAATCTGAAATTTTTAGGGCACGAAGCTGAAATCCTGAGGAAACTCTTCACAAAATTTCAGAGCTTGGTTCAAAAAAATTTCAGAGATATGATCTGTGGAAGGTAGTACATTTTTAGGCTCTTGAATTTCATCTCAAAGAGGTGATCATGGGAAAATATTCATAACTCTCTCTCTGAGCATCAGATTGGAGTGCTGTAAAAAGTGGTCACAAGTACATGAACTTTGGTTTCCTTTCTATCAATTTAAGAGCTAAAAGAAGAAAAATGACACGTGGCAAGTCATACAAGTTCACTCTACTGAACCAGTCCATAATTAGGTCATTATGGGAGATTGGACATAACTTTTCCTTGGAGAATCCAAATCAAGTCAGACCTATGGGATTCGAAAGATAATTCAGAAGGCTACCTCAGTACCCAATTTCAGATATTGAAGAGATGCAATAACAAAGATAATCAAATTTCAATATCGAGCTCCTCAAAAGAAAGAAAAAGGTGTGTATTTTTTTTACAAATTGCATAAGTCTCGTTTGAAAAATCAATTTGAATTGATTCCAAGGGCATATTGTAGAATATATATCAGTATTGGGTTCAAAAAAAATGCCCCGTAAAAATAATTCAACACCCATTAAGCCTTCAGAAGGCTCTACTATGAATCATGAAGATGAAGAATTGCAACATGATCTATCAAAATTACAAAAGCAAGTGCACCAAATTTTGTTCTCGCAAAGAGCAACAAAAAATAAAATGGATGTTTTGAAGAAAGGCATGGAAGCAAATATGGATGGTCTGAAGAAAGGCGTGGAATCTAAGATAGATGGCATGGAATCTAAGATGGATGACATGGAAGCTAAGATCGATGAAAAAATGAAAGACAACATGGAAAACATGGAGAATGATCTAAAAGCAGACATGGAAGGTTTGACAAAGTTGATACAAGAAATTTTTCCTAATGGTGAAAAGATAGTAGAGAAAACTCATGATGAGAACAAAATAAATGTTAATCGTGACTTCATAAACTCTAATGTTGGTAGGAAGAACCACCATATTCCAAAAATATATATGATGAAGTTTGGTGGAAAGGATCCTGTAACATGGATAATACAGATGGAGCAATATTTTGATCTCCATAATGTGTAAAACACACAAGAGGTACGCATTGCAACTTTACATTTAGAACAAAATACATTTGTATGGTATCGATGGCTTTGCTCCCATAAAAAAATTGTCACTTGGTCAATTTTTACAGAGGAAATGACAGCACATTATGAGGATACAAAGAGCAACACCTTCTTTAGCCAATTGATAAATCTCAAACAAAAGGGCTTAGTGGGGGAGCACATTGAGGACTTCCAAAAATTGAATATAAGGGTATCTGATATTCCAGACGAACACAGGATTGATCTCTTCATAGGTACTTTAAAGGATAACATCCAACATGAAGTTTGCATTTTGGAACCTAATTCATTAGAGAAGGCATTCAGGTTGACAAGAAAAATTGAATGTAAAATTATGGCGACAAGGAAGCCTACCACTCACTTCTATAAAGAAAGAAGTGTTGCTATGCCTAAATTTACACAACCTACAAGGTTGACACCGCAAAAACTGGAAGAAAAAAGAGAAAAAGGGCTTTGCTATAGTTGTGATAGAAAATACACTAAAGGTCACAAGTGTGCTGAGAAGAAATTATTTTACATAGATTGTGAAGAGGAAGAAGAAAATGAACAAGAAGAGGATATACACCAGGAACCAGCCCTGGAAAAGGAAGAAATGAGTCTGGCAATATCATGTAATGCATTAGCAGGAATTACCACTCCTCAAACTTTGAAGATTGAAGGACATGTCCAGAAGAAAAAGGTAATAGTGTTGATTGATTCAAGTAGCACCCATAATTTTATTCATTGTAAGGTAGCCAAGGAATTGAATTGTTTCCTATACGTAGCACCAGAATGTCAAGTGATGGTTGCAAATGGAAGAACTATAAATTTCTTTTGAAAATGCCATAATATCAAGCTAACCATGGGGGACTATGTATTGAATATTCCAATGCTTTCCATTCCTATGGGAGGTGCTGATGTTGTACTAGGAGTACAATGGTTACAATCTTTGGGGACAGTAGATTTTAATTTTCAAGAACTTTTCTTGAAAAAATTTTCAAAAGGAAAGAAATTCGAATTACGGGGTATTGCAGGGAAGCCAGGAAAGATAATAAGCTCTAATGTCATGAAAAAGCTTCTAAAGAAAGAGCAACGAGGCGTAATTGCACAATTATGCTCACTAGAAGTTCCAACATCAATCATCTATTTCTGCAGATCTCCAACAAGTCTTAGACAATCATTCCAAGGTGTTTGAAACTCCCAAAGGACTCCCAACTATTCGTGATCATGATCATGCTATTCATTTGATTCCAAGAAGTGTTCATCCAAACATCAGGCCTTATAGATATCCTTATGTCCAAAAGAGCGAAATTGAACGTATGATTGCAGAAATGTTAGAGGCGGGTATAATTCAACCTAGTCAAAGTTCTTTCTCCTCTCCTGTAGTATTGGTACATAAGAAGGATGGATCATGGCGCATGTGTTCGGATTATAGAGAGCTCAATAAGCTCACCATTAAAGATAAATTTCCCATTACTGTGATTGATGAATTATTGGATGAATTACATGGAGAAATGTATTTTACCAAGTTGGATCTTCATGCAGAATATCATCAAATTATAATGAAGACTGAAGATATTCCAAAAATAGCATTTCGCACTCATGGGGGTCATTATGAATTTTTGGTCATGCCTTTTGGCCTTACCATGCACCTTCTACATTTCAAGGGTTAATGAATTCCATTTTCAAACCCTTCCTTAGAAAATTTGTGCTAGTATTTTTTGATGATATACTAATCTACAACAGGTCTTGGAAGGATCATGTTCAACATGTTGACAGGGTGCTCAAACTATTGTAGGAGAAACAATTATATGCAAAAACATCCAAATGTTTCTTTGGAGTACAAGAGGTGGAATATTTGGGTCATATTGTATCTCACGAGGGTGTTAAAGTAGACCCTAACAAAATTAAAGCCATTAAGGAATGGAAAGTCCCCACAAACATAAAGAAGTTGCGAGGATTTCTCGGGTTAACAGGGTATTATCGCAAGTTTGTTAAGAATTATGGGAGAATAGCAGCACCTCTAACAACATTATTGAAGAAAGATGCATTTTCATGGACTCCTGAAACAACTAAGGCCTTTGAACATCTTAAAGAGGCAATGTGCCTAGCACCGGTCTTAGCTACGCCAGACTTCACAAAAACCTTTATTGTGGAATGTGATGCCTCAGGAAATGGAATTGGTGCAGTTTTAATGCATGAAGGAAGACCCATTGCTTTTGAAAGTCGTCCAATCAAAGGAAAGTATTTAAAAAAACCTATTTATGAGAAGGAAATGTTAGCAATACTGCATGCACTAAAGAAATGGAGAACTTACCTAATGGGAAGACACTTCAAGGTAAAAACTGATCATGATAGTCTTAAACACTTTTTGGAACAAAGACTATCTTCAGAAGAGCAACAAAAATCGGTCACAAAGATGTTGGGTTATGACTTTGAAATAATCTACAAAAAATGAAAGCTTAATGTTGTTGCAGATGCACTCTCAAGAAAGAATGAAGAGGTGGAAGCATTTCTTTGTACCATTTCTATTATCCAACCAGATTGGATAACTGAAGCAAGAGATGAATGGAAGAAGGAAAAAGAAGTATGGACACTCATTCAAAAGTTTCAGCAAGATCTTATTACATCTGATACATTTAGTTGGAAAAATGATTCTTTATGGTACAAATATCACTTATATCTTTGTAAGAATTCCCAACTAAAACAAAATATTCTTTTGGAATTGCACACTTCTCTTTTAGGAGGACACTCAGGATTTTAAAAAACTTACCACAGGGTGAAGAAAGAATTTTTTTTGGATGGCCTTAAATCTGATATTCAAAATTTTGTGGCGGAATGTTTGGTTTGCCTGCAGAATAAAGTTGAGACAGTTAAGACCTTGGGATTTCTACAACCTTTATCCATACCAAGTCAATGTTGGGAGGAGATTTCAATGGATTTTATCATAGGTTTACCTAAGTCTGAAGGAAAGAGTGTCATTATGGTGGTAGTTGATAGACTTACCAAGTACGCACACTTTTGTGCATTATCTCATCCATTTAAAGCAAGTACAATTGCTACTAAATTTATGGAGACAATTCAAAAGCTACATGGAAACCCAAGGGTTATTGTGAGCGAAAAAGATCCCATTTTTACTGGAAATTTTTGGACCAAGTTATTTTCTTGTTTGGGTACTCAATTAGCTTAGAGCTCATCTTATCATCCTCAATCTGATGGTCAAACTAACATAGTAAATAAATTTTTGGAAGGATATCTTCATTGTTTTGTATCTTATAAACAAACACAATGGTTCAAGTGGTTACCTCTCGCTGAATGGTGGTATAACACTTCCTTCCATACTGCAGCAAAAATGACCCCATTTATGGCACTTTATGGATATCATCCACCATCCATCACATCATCTTTAAGAAAAAATTCGAAGGTTCAAGCAGTGGAAGATCACATCGAGCATCAGCAAGAAGTTCTCCAACTCTTAAAGGATAACCTGAATTTGGCACAAAATCGAATGAAACAACAGGCAGATCAACATCGTGGCGAGAGAAGTTTTGATGTAGGAGATTGGGTATTTTTACGGCTACAACCATACAAACAAATGTCCCTCAAGCAAGCAAAGAAGGATAATAAATTATCGCCAAAGTACTATGGTCCTTACAAGGTGTTGCAAAATATTGGTACTATAGCATACAAATTGGAGCTTCCTGCTTCTTCACGAGTGCATCCAATTTTCCATGTTTCATGCTTAAAGAAGGTTATAGGTGAAAATCTTCCAGTTCAAACAATATTGCCAGAACTTGATAAGGAAGGAAAAATCATATTGGAACCTGAAGCAGTCATGGAAACAAGAACTCGACAGCTATGGAATCGATCAATTTCAGAGTATCTCATCAAGTGGAAGAACTTACCCACTGAAGATTCTACATGGGAGGATGAGAATTTTATACAGAAGCACCCAAAGCTACTCAAGCGTTGAGGACAACACTCTTTTGAAGGAGAGGGGCATGTTAGGTCCCTATATTACTAGTATAGTCCCTTATTGTTGTTAGTGTAACCCCCTTATTGTTATTATTGTACCCTTGTAACCCCCATATTGTTATTATTGTGCCCTTAAATTATTATTGTAAGGTCGGCTAGGATTACATTGTGGCCCCACTAGGATTACATTATGGCCCCATGGACTCCTATATATAGAAATGAGGTTTTGTAATTTGTATCATCCAAGAATTGTTCATTCTTGTAATGTATTGGAGGTTGTCCCCTTGAAGTGGCTTATTTCTAAGGAATTGATATCTCTTTTCTTCTATTTTTGGAGCTAGTTTCCCAACATATTAATTAGGCAAATTCCCATTCACAACTACACAATAAATCAAGGGCCTTCATCTAATTGCATGCACCACTTGTACAATTTAGATGATTATACAACTAATAGTACACTTCCCTTGAACTCCAACCTCAACTAGGTAACTCTCAGATATGACATGCATGTGTTATTTATCGATGAATCATCAATTAACTGATTGATCACTCGATGTGGTTCAAGTTCATGTTCCACACATTGACCTCTCTCTAGTTCTTCCATCATTTGGAACTAGTTAAACTAAATTTATCTCAAATAAACTAAATTAATTAAGTACAACTCAAAATAAACTCAACTAGGGCTCTTATAAAGTAGGAACCACTCTACATGACTCAAGTTTGACCCTCAACTCGAATTAACTGAACCAACTATGTCAAATTAAATTATTTAACTCATATAAGTTCTCATGTGATGTGGAACTACAATTTTCTTCTAATTTAATTCAAGGGAAAATTAAATTACAATCTTTCTTGGTGAAATTTTCAACATTTCTTGTAATTCTCAAGATGTAACCCTCCTCACCTCTGGAATTTGTGTCCCTTGACTTGACCATTTTTTAATCAAATATTTACATTGCATACATAAGTGTAAAATAATAGGGACTCCATAAACGCCTTCCCCTTTTAGAAACACCATCATATATGTTCTTTGTCTGTATACAACATGTTGACAGGCAAAATTGTACTACCGACAACAAGAGGGGTCTCCCCGGTGAAAGGTCCCAATCAGACCTGATATCGTTTGGTTTGGAGATCCCATCCGGTATGTAGGCCCAGTTTCCATTAAATTGGTGAAGATGTTTTTCATATAGAGAGGGGACTCATTGATATGGAGAATGCACGGATGTTGAACAAATACAATTCGGTGATTGACGAATGCCCTATGAAACATAATACCATGAATATCAAAGCCGAATTTAAAGCATGAAACTTATGAAAAGCATTGTTAGCAAAACTTTACCAAGATCATACTTATTTCAAGATTCACTTAACAAATGAGAAAATTTTCAAAATGGTTTAGTGTTTCATTTATCTACTATGCAAATCTCAATAAAGATTTAAAGCAAATATCGACAAAGTAGTTCATCAACATTTCTTTAAGTTAGAAAATCGTATATCATCCACGTGTTGCAAGGAAGCTCATAACACAAGGGAATACATGAGTAGAAATGTGCATCAATATTTGAAAGAAGCATTCATTCATTCGAAGAGACCATATTCATATCATAACCACACAAGAGACTTCCATCATATTCAATAGTGAGATCTAATAACACTTATTTGTATTCATCTAGAGGCATTCATTCAATAAAAAGAAATGTGTCTCTCTCAAAAGTCCAAAACCCAAAAATTCCTTTACAAAATCACTAGAAGATGTACATATAAACTGTGGTGACTCTTGGATTTCCTATGACCTTTGGTCTTCCCCAACCCTTGGGATTACTTGTGACTTTGTGACTTTGCGACCTTGCGACCTTGTGACCTTGTCACCTTGTGACTTTGCGACCTTGCGACCTATGTGACTTTGTGACCTTGCGACCAATGTGACTTTGTGACCTTGCAACCTATGTGACTTTGTGACCTAGCGACCTTGCGACCTATACGACTTTGCGACCTTGCAACCTATGCGACTTTGCGACCTTGCTAACTTGCGACCTATGTGACTTTGCAATCTTGCGACCTATGCGACTTTAAGACCTTGCGACCTATGTGACCTTGTGACCTTGTGACCTATGAAACTTTGGAACATTGTGACCTTGTGATCTATGTGACTTTGCGACCTTGCGACCTATGCGACCTTGCGACCTTGCGACCTTGCTACCTATGTGACCTTGCGACCTATGCAGCTTTGTGACCTTGCGACCTTGCGACCTTGAAACCTCGCGACCTTGTGACCTAAGTGACTTTGCAACCTTGCGACTTATATGACTTTGCGACCTTGCGGTGTATGCGACTTTGCAACCTACGCGGCTTTACGACCTATGTGACTTTGTGACTTTGCGACCTATGCAACTTTGTGACTTTGTGACCTTGCGACCTATGCGACTTTGCGACCTTGCGACCTTGCGACATATGTGACTTTGCGACTTTGCGACCTCACGACCTATGCAAATTTGCGACCTATGTGACTTTGTGACTTTGCGACCTATGCATCTTTATGACCTATGTAACTTTGTGACATTGCGACTTTGTGACTTTGTGACCTATGCGACTTTGCGACCTTGCAACCTATGTGACTTTGCAACCTTGCGACCTATGTGACTTTGTGACCTTGTGACTTTGTCACCTATTGGACATTGGGACCTTGCGACCTATGTGACTTTGCAACCATGCAACCTTACGACCTATGTGACTTTGCAACATTGCGACTTATGTGACTTTGTGACTTTGCGACCTTGCGACCTATGTGACTTTACGACCTTCCGAGCTCATGACCTATGTGACATTGTGACCTATGCGACTTTCAAACTTTGTGACCTATGCATCTTTTGTGACCTGCGACCTGGAGTCATCTGTGACCTGCGACCTTAGGTTACCTACGACCTGCGATCTGGGATCATCTGCGACCTGTGACCTAGGGTTACTTGCGACCTACGACCTTGAGTCATTTGTGGCCTACAACCTGGAGTCATAGCGACCTGTGACCTTGAGTATTATCCCTTTTGCATTCCTCTTTTAGTGATCTCCAGTTTTCATAGCAACATGCCTTTTTCCTACATATCACTCTTTTGAAACTAACCAGGAGCCTTTGAGCTTAAAGTGAGGCTCCTAGGGATTCATGAGGATCCACCTTGCTTTGAAAGGGTCCCTTTGTTGTTGGGAAAACCCTGGCTCTTCATGCAAACCAAAAGCTTCCACATGAATGGTTGGAACCTCAACTTATAGAGTATTTTAATGGTGTCTTGCCAGTGGACTCCTAATGAAACAGATACATTGTTCGATGTGTACTGATAGCACCTTTGACCAATTTCCTGAAAGGAATAATATGAGAATGAGTTATCTCTCGGTAATAATGAGAAAAACAAGTTACTAGGAAATATAGCTCATTCAAGGAATAGCAACATTGAAATATCAAATCTAAGATATTGTAACTTATTTCAATTTCCTGTGCATCTCTATGTTTGGAAACCAACTTAAAACTTATATACCCTAGCACAATCGAGAGACAGCAAGACAAGTGGGTGGGGTGACAAGGCTGGGAAGAAATATCATGGGGATATTATTTCCTTACATTGTTTCCTTAGGGAATTATCCCCTATTAATTAGGGAAATTCCCATCCACAACTACATAATACATCAAGGGCCTTCATCTGACTGCATGCACCACCTATACAATTTAGATAATTATACAATTGAAAGTGCACTTCCCTTGAACTCCAATCTCAACTGTGTAACTCTAAGATATGACATGCATGAGTTATTTATGGATGAATCATCAGTTAACTGATGGATCACTCGATGTGGTTCAAGTTCATTTTCCACACTTTGACCTCTCACTAGTTCTTCCAATAGTTGGAACTAGTTAAGCTAAATTTATCTCAAATAAACTAAATTAATTAATTACAACTCAAAATAAACTCAACTAGGGCTCTTATAAATTAGGAATCACTATACATGACTCAAGTTAGACCCTCAACTCAAATTAACTGAAACATCTATGTCAAATTAACTTAGTTAACTCATATAAGTTTTCATGTGATGTGGAACTAAAATTTTCTTCTAATTTAATTCAAGGGAGATTTCAATTACAATCTTTCTTGGGGAAATTTTCAACATTTATTGTCATTCTCAACAAGTAACCCTCCTCATCTCTGGAATTTTTGTCCCTTGACTCAGCCATTTTTTAAACAAATATTTACCTTGTATACATAAGTGTAAAATAATAGGTTTTCTCACAAACCCCTTCCCCTTTTAGGAACACCATCCTCGATGTTCTTTGTTTGTATACAACATTTACAATTTTATGTTCATGGAGTGTGAGGTTCCTCTGGTTGATGATGCAAAGTGATTTTGTATTAAACTCTCCCTCTAGTTCCACCTATAGCATACACCAACCATTCACGTGATTAGATTCCTGTACATACCTTTGAAGAAAAGAAACATGGAAAATATCATGAAACTTTACTTATGGAGGTAAGGCCAACCTATAGGCTGATGTCCTTATTATTTCAAGTATCTAAAAGGGCCCACAAAACTATGGTTCAAAATTAACACATGACCCAATCTTCAAGGAAATTTTCTTGGTTCTAACTCTCAAGAAACCATGTTCTCCAACTTGGAACTCCTTATGCACCCTATGTTCATATGCATAGTTTTTCTTTATGTCATATGCTACCTTTAAATTATCACCGATGATCTACATTTGTTTCTCTATCTCTTTCATGATTTATCAAGTCCAATAAGGACCCTATTTACTAGATCACTCCAGCTGATAGAAGTATTATAGTTGCTTCCATAAGTGCCTCAAACAGTCTCATCTTCAGAGATTCTTGGTACCCATTGTTGTATGAAAACTCTACAAGTGGAAGACACTCTTCCCACTTCTTTAAATGGTACATCACATGCACCCTCAACATGGTTCAAGGATTATATTTGTCCTCCTTGTTTTCCTCTCCATTTTTTGATGATAAGCTATACTAAAAACCAATTTTGTCCCCAAGCTTGCAAATAGTTCCTTCCAAAACCTTAAAGTGAACCTTGCATCTCTATTTGAAATTATTTTCTTGGTAACATCATGCAACCTAAAAATCCCCTTTATGAATATTTTAGCCACCTCACTATCTAAATTGGTAGATTTTCATGCTAGAAAATGAATCACTTTGCTCAATTTATAAATTACCGCCATAATTGCATCATGTGGTCTAGAGGTTCCTAGAAAATTGGTATTGAATTCCATGGAGAGATAACTTCCCACTTCCATTCCAGAATGGGAATGGGTTGCAATAAACCTAATGGAGGTTTACATTTATCCTTCACTTGATGGAATTCCATGCATTTAGCAACAAAATTAGATACTTCCTTTTACAAGTTGGGCCAATAGTAAAAATATTTAATGGTCCTGAGGGTCTTTTGGTTTCCTTGGCGGGAAGAATATGGCTTATCATGGAACTCTCTCATTAGGAGCCTCTTTAAATCATCATTGTTTGACACATATATTCAATTCTTGAATATAACTAGACCATCATTTGTGAGATGATATTATTCATCCTTTCCAACCTCATCATCTTTCTATAGGGTGATAGCATGGAGTTTGTTACACTTGAGAGGGTGCATTTAGTTGAAAGAAAAAGGGCTCTATCAAGTAATTTAGGCACTAAGGTGAGCTCCTAGAATGCTAAAAAAATAGCTCGATTGAGCTATCATGCTCGAATGATATTTATGGCTCGATCGACCCATTATTTTCTATAAATCGCTCACCCGCTGTCTGCGCTCGTCATTTTACACAAATCACGGGATACATAATCTCTTGAACGAGGGTTTTAAAGCTCGATTGAGCAAGCGGAGCATGGATTGATCCAAAAAACCTCACCAAAAACCCCACCAATGTCTCATAGGCTCAAGTGAAGGTAGGTATTCTATCCATTTTGTCTTCTTCTTTTTTTACTATTTTTGGAAAATTAAACAAATAAATTTGAAAAAAAAAATTACCATACAAAAACTATGAAAACCATAAACAAACCACGAAAAAACATTAAAAAACCCTTCAAAAAAATTAGAAAACCACAGAACCAAATTAGAAAACAACAAAAAACAAACTAGAAAACCACAAAAAGCAACTTAGAAAACCACAAAAAAACTTAGAAAATGCTTCAAAACTAGCAAAAGAACTATAATTTAGGTTTTAAATTTTTCCCTTAGTAGCAATGGTAGCATGTTTTGTTTGTTATGCATATTTTCTGATTTTGAATGGTAAATTGCAATGGTAGCATGTTTTGTTTACTATGCATATTTTAGGATTTTGAAAGGTAAAAATGTTATTTCATATTTATTTTAGGTTTTAAAGTTTTTCATTAGGAATATTGTGATTTTTTTTTCAAAAAATTTAATATTTTTTTAATTTATAATTAATTATAAATTTCTAACAAATTTGATAGAAAATATACCCCACAATACTCCATAATGGAAAACAACCAAATTATAACCGATAAATAAGTAAATTAAGAGCTTGAGATTGACATGATGCATATGGTTACTCATGGTGAACCTCTATTTATTAAATGAGAGATTTTATTTTTATTTTATTATTTTAAATTTAAATTAATTTATATTTTAAATATTTTTTAACAATAAATATAGTCCGATTAGTTTTAAAAATAAAATATTAATCTTTGAAGTTAAAAATATAAAAAAGAAATTTTTATTATATATATAAGTTCACATTTCAGCAATGCATCATTGATAGATAGATTAAATCCATCATGAAAAGTGCTTTTGGAGTGAGTAAAAGCATTTTGACTCTTTTCTAATTTGTATCATATTGTTTCATTATGTAGTGTGTTGCACAAGAAACATTGTTTTCATGTGCTTACACCTGGTACATATCATGTGCCAAAGTCAAACATTATAAGAACTTAAAGTCTATTGGATTATTTGGTTGGCATGAAATTTATTAAATTCACAAATGGGTTTATTTCAAATTTTTACATATATATTTAGGTATTTATTTCCTATGAATAAAATGCATTATTTAGAAAAAAAAAAGTGTGAAGGTATATTTGATCACTTCTTTCGATTGTGTTAACATGTTCAAGCTTGTGATAAATCACGTAGCCTACCAAGGGTGCACATTCCACTCATAGATCCTACCTCCGACACCAGTCAAAGTGTTAGAGGCAGTGTTTCTATCTATGTTGATGATCATGCTACCTCTAGTGGACCTTGTTCATCTATTTCAGGTGCACCTCCTACATTTGTAAATCCTCTTTAAAATTTATGTGTTTATGTCTTGAAAATTTCCGTAATTTTTAAATTGTCTTCAACTAATGTGTTTGAATTTAATGTATATTTTATTGTGCTTCTAGTTTTTTAAATACACACGTTAAAATATGTTTATGATTTGAAGACCCTCATTAGGGTGAAGCTGAGGATCACACTACAACATGGATCCCTTCTTGGGACGGTGCTATAACTCATATCACATCCTCCTTAAAAGTGGCGAGATAAAACACTCCTTAATTAGAATGAGCTAGTTTATTCACAACTCATGGACTATGAAAACACAAATTTCCACTATAGGATCTATCAATAGCCTCATCATCTCCAGAATTTCTACCCTTCTTCTCAAGGGATCTCTCCCCCCTCATATGCTAAAAATAAGATCCATAGATGGCAAAACCCAAAATATCCAAAAGGATTTAAGAAATTTTCAACTCAAAAGCAAGACAACATTCAACAATGAAAAATTCTATGATTAAATCAGGTCTTTTAGCCTTAGCTCAACCACATGCACTACCATCTCATCCCTCAGACACTAAGAAACACCCCTCGAATGAATATGTAAAAGAGACAACCATGCTATTGTCTTCATCAACAAGAGGACACATATGTTTCCATGAATCAATTCATTAAGATAGTGATCTGAATGTGATCGATTAAGTGCTGAGGTAGTTTGATTAGTTTGTCCTTAAGATTGATTGTTTATTGAAGAAATATTTTAAATAAAAGATGATATAAACCAACAGTAAATAAATGATTAAATCACAACATAGCATGGAGATAAGAAGAAGCAAACAGTTGATTACGGAGTTCGTCCCTGGTGGGCTACATCTCTGGGTCCACTTTCAAGTGGGCATCCATTTTTTTAGGATTGATTCGAGGAAAAATTTTACATAGAAAAAGCACTAGAATTGTCATGCACATAGGCATTTCTAGTCACTACAAACATAAAATTCTTTCTCTCTCCTTTCCGACACCTATTTGTGCACTCAATTCTTACTCCAGATGGTGGAGCTATGTTGAAAACAAAACTGCCTCTACCTTGCTGAAACTGAACTCCAAAAAATCCATGTCCTTCATGAAGAAAAATGGTTGATTTAAATAGGTTCAGGCCTCGAATTCCTTGAAGCCAAACTTAGCATGGTTGTTGCAGCATATTTTGTGACTTGGGTTTCGGTCCTATCTCATAGAGACATCTAATACTTAGAGATAAGGTATTAACTTCAATCCTTAGCGCAATATTAATTTGAAAAACCCAAAATTGACTTGATGATAAAATTTCAGCCTGATGGTTAGGCTAACTAGGTGGAGGGAAACACCCATCGACATGTGAAAAGATCCTTTGGTGGCTATGGTTGCAGTCGGATCTTGGCGGTTAGGGTGGCTCCGGTGGTCACGGCTACACCTGGCAGTCACGATCTTTTATTGTCACATGGAAAATGGTAGGTTTTAACATGCGGCTTAGTTGTTGTTTTAACAATTGATGTCACAGCTTTATATAACCTGATGGTTCACATGAATCCACCCAAAGCGGTTTATAATACGGTCATAACAATTTTGATAGTGCTTTGGGTTTTGTTTATAAAGTTTATTATAATGTTTTAAACCATATCACCCGAAACTTTTTAAAAGGTTTAAGTAATGTTTTAATATGTGGCTTGTATTTGGGCTTAGGTCCTATGTTGTTAGTTAGGTTTAATGTTTAGGTTTATGCTTAGGTCTTAGCACTTAGGCTTAGATGTTTAGGACTTATATCATGTGTATAGGGTTTTAGGGTTAGGTATTAGGTTTTTAGATCTAGGTTAGCTTTTTAACCATAGACCTTTACATTGTAAGCTATTTCACCCTTTCTGACCAATTTTAACCCAAACTCAAATCACATGACAATCATAACACATCAATACATACCATGAACCTGACACTGAACCATGGACGATACTGACGAAATTGGTGGATTGGAGACTGAACCAGACATTGAACTTCTGGAGTTGACTGGACTTCTTTGCTGAACTGTATTGAACAATATCCTCCTAGATCAATCCTCTCCACTTGAAAGCTTTTGGACTAGCAAAGCTTGATTTTAAGCAGACACTAAGTGAGGATACAACTCCCTCACTTTTTTGATCTCTATCCTCTTCACCTTACTCGGATTTATGCCCTTGAGTCCCACTCAAAGACATTCCACTTCTTGTCGCCTGGAAGTATGAACTCTTCTTTCCAAGATGGTGTCTTCCTGCAACTCTACCATGTACTCAGGTTCATCAATAGAAGGGACCTATATATCATCCTCAGAATCAACAATCATCTGAGGTTCATACAAATTCAGACTTTCAACATTCACAACTGAGTAAATATGCATATAAGGCATTAAATCAAATTGGAACACATTACTTCAAAACTTCTCAACAATTTTGAAGGGACCATACCTGAATAACTTCGATTTCTTACTTTCCCCTTTTACCCTATCTTTGCTGATATACAACCATACCTGTTTGTCGACATGAAAATGATGATTGATTTGATGCTTATCGTGGAACAATTTGGACTTGGCCTGACCTTCTTTCAACTGATTCCATACCACCCTATGTATTTGTTGTATTCGAGATGAACGATCTCTCTGAGTAACTTGCGCTTTTCCTTTCTGTGGTATACACAACTTACCCAAATAATATAAGAACCTGTCATCAATATGATAATTTTTTTCTTCTATCTGAGTACCATGAGTTAGCGATTCATAACTTTTTTTGAAATTATCATCATTTCTATACTATTCCACATAGCTTTCATGTTTCAATGAAATATTCTGCAGTACTACTGGAGTATTCAAAGACAGTCTATTCATCATATCAACTACTTTATTTATCACACCCTTCTTGTTATCAATTTCTAAGTGAATTTTTTGAATAAATCTCATCCATCTATAGTAGCGAGATTGCTGCAACTAAGATTTTTACTAAATGTATTGAAGCAGTTGATGATTTGTATGAATCAATTTACCCTTTATATTACCACTAGCATCTGTTTCAAATGGTTGTCGATGATCTAACAAAACTGAGATTGATGTTATGAAGATTTTCTTCTTAACTGTTTTAAAAATTTTAAAATTAATACACATTCCCCATGTCACATTTTGCTTATGAGCCAACATTATGGGTGAATTGTATGGAGTTGAACTTGGTTGCATGAATTCCATCCCTGAAATTTGTTGCTTTATTTCTTTACACTTTATAACTGACTTGTGACACATTCCATTATTAGGGGCATCAGACATCAACTGTACCTCATGTGATATTTCCTTTTTATGAAGTAGATGTTTTGGTTCTTTAACTAGATCTTGAAATGAATCTACCTTTTTAACCGAATTACCTTCATACTAAAATTCAAAACCTGGACAAGTATCATTAAGATCCTTAAGTTACTTTTTTATCGACATGAGTATGTATCTCTTACTTGAACTAATTAAGCACTTCATATGATTAGCATTTATTAAATTCAAGTGATTTTGAGTTTTATGTGCCTGAATGATGTACTTAATCCCATTTTTCTTTAGATGATACATATGTTCCTTCCTATAAAATACTGCATCATGATCATGGAGATAAGGGCTACCTAAGACAATTCCACAAATGTCTAACAATATCACATCTGGATCCACTTCATCGATATAGTTACGAGTGATTGCAAATTTTAACCGACATTATTTGGTAACATGAATTTGATATTGTTACTTTAACCATCCTAAAGGATATGGTTTTGGATTATTATATGTTTTCAAACCTAATTGTTTAACCAATGACTCAGAAATCAAATTTGCTTGTGATCTTGTATCGAACAATGTATCTATCTTAGTATGCTTTGATGTTACCCTTATATGAAATAACTCGATTCTTTTTCCTTCATTCAACTGTGTGATATTACAAGAAGTAGAAGTACTAGCTTCAGAAATTTTACCTGTTGTAACCATAGCAGTGATTTTTCCTTCATCACCTGAATCGGATCCTAGGTCCAAGCCTTGTTGGATTGTTGTTTCAGCCTTCTTTTAACCCTTATTCATTTTGAACTTTTGTGGCTTGAGTTCCGGATGAAGTTTCCAACACCTAGCTTCATCATGGCCAATCCTTTGGCAATGTTTACAGGTAGGTATTTCATATTCCTTCTGAGTTGTGGCAGTCTTCTTTCCCTTTGACTTTCCCTTATTTTTGTTTTCTTCGGTTTCCATCTACTTGGATGTCTTTGATGTAAACTTGAATGGTCTACCACCTGATTCGACATGAATAGCTTGAACACAAACTTCATCAAAATCATTAGGATTGAACATTAACAATGTATGCTGCAAATATGAATGCAAACTTCCAATATACTTCAAAAAAGTTTCTTTTGTGTCGAAAGAAATACCAAGTGCTAATGTTTTCTTTATGAATTCCTGTGTGAACGCTTGAACATTCTTTCCCTTAACTTTTCTCAATCCTTGCCAATCAATTACATCTTGTTGTGTGTGACCCAATGGATATAATTGTTTTTTTACAGCTTTTATAAACTTAGTCCATGAGGTGATAACTTTTCCTTTATGCTTTAAATCTATATGTGTCTTATTTTCCCACCAGATCAAAGCAGTATCCCCCATTCTAAGAGTATCTAATTGGATCTTTGTCTTATCATCAGTAATATCTTGAATACGACAATATACTTCTAACTGTTTTACCCAATTATCTGGTTTCTTAGGGTTTATTTCACCATCATACACAGGTAATTGAAACTTAACATCAATTTTCAAAAGTGGACTCTTATGTTTCTTTTCTTTTTATTATTCAGAACTAGTAGTAGAGGAGGAAGAAGAAGATGATGGAGATAATGGAGGATAAGGAGATTTATCTGCCTTGCCTTTACCCTTATCCTTCTTTGATTCCTTCGACGATGAGGCTACATATCTCGTCTTCTTATCTTCATATAATTCTGCCAACATCTGATACATGTTTAGAAAAATCTGTTGGATTTGATTCTCATCCATGGGTTTCGATTTAGTAGCTTCAGGAGTCCCAATGGTCTCAGTCCCTGTCATCATTGATTGATGATCGACTTTCCACTTTTTGATCTCTGGATTGAATTCCTCAAGCTCGCCCTTTCCACATTGCAATCCCAACCTGGTTAACATCCACTGACAAACAAACTACAAAGCACAACCATCTCTGATACCAAATATGATCTGAATGTGATCGATTAAGTGCTGAGATATTTTGATTAGTTTGTCCTTAAGATTGATTGTTAACTGAAGAAATATTTTAAATAAAAGACGACATAAAACAACAGAAAATAAATGATTAAATCAGAACATAGAATAGAGAGAAGAAGAAGAAAACACTTGATTATGGATTTTGTCCCTGGTGGACTACATGTCTAGGTCGAATTTCAAGTGGGTGTCCATTTTATTAGGATTGATCTGAGGAAACCTTTTACACAAAAGAAACACCAGACTAATCATGCACACAAGAATTTTTGGTCACTGTAAACAGAAATTACTCTCTCTCGCCTTTCTGATGCCTATCTCTGCACTCAATTTTGACTCCAGATAGTGGAGCTATGCTGAAAACAAAAATACCTCTACCCTACTGAAACTGAACTCCAAAACATCCATGTCCTTCATGAAGAAAAATGGTTGATTTAAATAGGTTCAGGCCTCGAATTCCTTGAAGCCAAACTCAGCATGGTTGTTGTATCAAATTTGGTGACTTGGGTCTCGGTCCTATCTCATAGAGACATCTAATACCTAGAGATAAGGTATTAACTTCAATCCTTAGCACAATATTAATTTGAAAAACCCAAAATTGACCTTATGATAAAATTTCAGCCCAACGGTCAGGCTAACTGGGCAGAGGGAAACACCTGTCGACATGTGAATAAATCCTTTGGTGGCTACGATTGCAGTCAGATCCTGGTGGTTAGGGTGGCTCCGACGATCATGGCTACACCTAGCGGTCATGGTATTTTATTTTCACATGGAAAACGATGGGTTTTAACATGAAACTTAACTGCTATTTTAACAATTTT
The DNA here is from genome assembly GCA_034641835.2 of Pinus albicaulis. Classification (NCBI taxonomy): domain Eukaryota; kingdom Viridiplantae; phylum Streptophyta; class Pinopsida; order Pinales; family Pinaceae; genus Pinus; species Pinus albicaulis. Next base: position 1,254,853,768 of record CM076580.1, read on the forward strand.
TGTCATATTTTTATATAACCCGATGGTTCACATGAATCCACCCAACACGGTCATAACACTTTTGATAGCATTGTGGGTTTTTTTATAAAGTTTATTATAATGTTTTAAACCATACCACCCGAACCTTTTTAAAAGGTTTATGTAATGTTTTGATATATTGTTTGTATTTGTGCTAATCCTATGTTGTCACTTAGGTCTAATGTTTAGGTTCATGATTAGGTCTTAGCACTTAGGCTTATATGCTTAGGACTTACATAATGTGTATAGGGTTTTAGACTTAGGTATTAGGTTTTAGATCTAGGTTAGCTTTTTAACCATAGACCTTTACATTGTAATGTATTTCACCCTTTTTGACCAATTTTAACTCAAATTCGAATCACATGACAATCATAACACATCAATACATGTCATGAACCTGACACTGAACCATGGATGATACTGACGGAACTGGCGGATTGGGGACTGAACCAGACATCAGACTTCTGGAGTTGACTGGACTTCTCTGTTGAATTGTATTGAACAAGATCCTCCTATATCAGATAGTGATAAGGATGTAGCCAACGTTACATTCTCCCTGGAAAGATAATTGTCTGAAGGAAATGCAACAATTGTCTCCTCTACATATGTACTTAACAACTCCTTGGAATTGTTAGAGATTTCTACAATAAACACTATGTAATATGAGCGATCCATCCAATGTTTCAGATGGTGAATCCATCTATCATCAAGAACATTGGAATGGATAGATGTTTGTAAGAAAAATGAAAAACTGACCTTCATAAAAACCCATGATTGTTCAGGGGCTCCATGACTAGCATACTATTAAATGCATTGGCATTATCAATTTTGGGTTAACTTATGTTTTGATTTTGGTTTTGGTTGGATTCTGAAGGGACCAACCAACACAAATTCTTGGATTTCCTACAATACTAACCAATCCCATTTTATTAATTTTCATTTAATTAATTGCTCTAAAGCTAATAAAATTTTTAAATAAAATAATATTACAGGTGATAATATTTTTAATTTGTTAAGCTATGAAAATGAAAGATATATATATAATAAAATTTAAAAGGAAGATTTAATAGAAACTAAATCCCTTTAGATTAATTAACCTTCGCCTCATGAATTTTGACATAAAGATCTATATTTATTCTTTTGACCTCAAAATAAAGAACCATAAACGAATACAAGCACGCCATTGTACATATAAATAATGAATGGTTCTTATTTGTCCACTACATCTTATAGGAGAATCTATTATGTTAAAAAAAGAAGAAGAATTGGTTTGTTTTCAATAATAGGAAGAAATTTAATTATATAAATATAAATGTATAAATTATTTTGGAATTATAATGTTTTTTTTTTATGGAAAGAATAATTTTGGGTTATTGATATTTTATAGCTTTGTTTGTAAGGTAGTTTAGTTTTTACTATTCAAGTTACAAATTATGTTCTAGGAAAAAATTCATAAAGAACTATAACTTACATTTGTTAACACTATATTAACATTGTTCTATAGAAAAATAGAATCCTATAGTCATGATTTGGCATGGAATAATAAATTGAAATGTGAAGTGGATAAATTAATTGCATACCAACTTGCATATTTTGGTGGGTAGAAACTACTAGTAATTCTACACATTTATAGTTTTACTCTTACATTTGTAAGTGCCAAGGAAAACATAAATGATGGTGGAAAGTAACTACTACAAGATATTTATTTGCATCTTATTCTTATCTATTTTTTATGTACATACTTAAATTATGTTAGCATATTTTGACAGAGAGGAAATAGTTAAGGATAACTTGGTTTATTGTAGAGTTAGGTAAAGTGTGTTTCTTCACTATGTAGATTTGTAACTTATAATCCGACGGTCACAATTTGTAGTGATCCGACGGTTCACTCTCTCCTTGGTATTAACGACACTTGATCCATGGCTTAGCACCCAATTGGTCGATGACCTCTATTTAAAGGGCATGGAGGGTCATTTTTCCAGTAACCATTTATGAGAGAAACATATGTAAAATTTCTTTTTATAATAATAAATTGCCTGAAGTGGATGTGTTGGCTTAGGCCACGGACTGTTTCCCTCTTCGAGGGCTTTAAACACATGATATAATGGTGTATTGATTTGTGATCTGTTTGTGAGAAGTGACCATTGGTTTTTGATCTAAGGAACTTACCCTGTAAATTCCTACATGGTATTAGAGCTATTTTGAGGGTCACATCCATTGTTGATCCAAATCCAAAGCCAGTTTGACTGCATGCGCATGTCGTTTTCTAGATCTACTATTTCTGAACTTTTTTGGTCTTGGAGAATAGCTCTGTTATGTCCAGAGCGTCTGTTACAATGAGGAACCCATTTCATTTCATGCGAAAAGGTTTTCGGTTTCCCATGTTATGTCATTTTAGATCTTAAGGTATAAAATATTTGTTTTGTAGTTATATTTATTAATCATTTTGTTTATTTCTGTCTCCTCTATTTATTTTGGTTTATATTTTTTCTATTGTCAGATCTATACCCTCTTCTATGTGTATGCTCTTTGATCTAAACTGTGTGTGATCTTGGCAAATCAGAATAAGGAAGGCGATATTTTCTTTGCTACATATGCTCTATCCCTGCATCTTTGTGTGATCTCGGGAAATCAGAAATAGAAAAAAAGAAAAAATTTCAAGTAAGACTAACTGAAAATATAACATTATGCCATAAGGGTAGCATTTTTTTTTTTTTGTGCTCAGATTTTGTATTATTATTATTATTTTTGCAAGAAAAAGCTCGCAGACCGAAGAGTAAAAAAATAAAAAACCCTTCCTCCTTTCAGGTAATTACATAATCTTTTTACTATCTCACTTGGTGTAAGGTTTGTTTATGAGAATAGAGGTCTTGGGTTCAAGTCTCTTTCTTAAGCTTCATTTTCTTAAAAGTTTTTTGTTGAAGGGGCGGGATATTTTTTTAAAAGTAGAACTTCATCATCAAATTTCAACCGTTCCTGTAACTATTCAGCATCTACAACTCAGTTTTTTCAAAAGGCATAACTTCTTCATCCGAAAGTCCTTTTTCGAGCCGCTTTTTTTAATCGGCTTAATTGTTTGAGATATTTCCATTGGAGCAGTTAGTTTCAGCCCTTTTCAGCTTTATCTTAAAAAAATAAAAAATAAAAAAAATTCTTGCCTATTTATTCTTAACAATGCCAATTATTTCCAATGGCTACCTCACATGGTATATTTACTTTGAAGTAAAGGGCTTTATAGAATAGCCATAGGACAAGAAACTAAACCTATTGATGGAGATAAAGCCGCTAAATGGAAAAATAAACAAGATCAAGCATGAGGGTTGATAAGAATGTCCATTACTCAAGATCTTCGATTTCATATCCTTGGAATTGACACCCCTGATGAAGCCCTGAAAAGCTAAATACTGTCTTTGGAATTCAAAATCAAATCAAGGCCCACCAGCTTGAAAATGATTTCTTACATTGGACCCCAACAATTTCTCCTCTATTGAAGATTTTTTGTCCAAATTCAAGACCCTTAGACTTATTTTAGAAGGTTGTAAGGTCAGAAAGGAAGATGATAGCCTCATTTATTCCATTCTTGCTAAGATTGGACCTGCATACTCTATATTTGTTTCCACCTTCCATTCCACTAGAGAAGCCATCATTTCTCAAGGAACAGCCTACAAGAACCCCTCTTTTGATGCCTTTTGTGATTCTTTGATAAGATAACAAGAAAAATCCTTACACCTTGGTCTTATCACTTCTGGAAATGCTTCTAAGAAAGCCTTAGAAGCCCAACAACAACCATATCAAAAGAATCCCAAGAAGGATTATCCTAAAAAGTATGGTCCTGAACCAAACAAGGGTCCTAAGAAATTTCAGTCGCAAACAGAAAAATCAACTCACCAAAATGATAAGGAAACTAAAAACAAAGGGAAGAAAATAGATAGACATTGAAACTTTTGTAATCGTGATGGCCATGTAGAGTCCAAATGTTTTAAAAAGATGGAAGCCTTGGAAGCAGCAATGAAGAAGCACCACATCTATTTGGAGAACTCTTCAACTTCATATTCAGGAATGGCACTTTCTGCTTGTGGTTGCCAAGCATCTAGTTATGCATTACATGTATATTTTTCTTCTCATTCTCATGAGTGGCTCATTGATTCTAGAGCTTCTTACGACATGGCCAAAAATGAAGCCATGTTTTCTTCTTTAAATGATTGTAACACCAAACATATTTATGTTAGTGATGATAGATCTCTTAGTGTTGTAGGATCCAAAACAATTCATCTAGATAATGGTTGGTTTAATGATGTACTATGTGTTCCTACCTTGTCATGCAACCTTCTATCTATTCATCAGATAACTCATTCAAGTGAAGGGAAAATAGTTTAATTCTCACCTCATGATGTTCTAATCAAGGATCTCGAAGATCCTCGACATATTTTAGCTACTGGCCTTGCTGATGATTCCACAAGGTTGTATAAGTTTGACAACTTTGGGTCATCCTGTCTTCCCTCTATTTTTGTTGCTCATAATGATGATATCAGAAAAATTTGGCATGAGTGATTTGGTCACTTAAACTATCACTCTCTTCAAACTCTATGTAAGGAAAATATGGTGACAGGCCTTCCTATGGTATCATTCCGAGATGGTGTTTGCTCTGGATGTGTACTCGGAAAACATCATCGGGATAGTTTTGAAAAACATGCCTCTAAGCACGCTCCGTCCCCTTTGTAGCTTGTGCACACTGATTTATGTGGTCCTCTTCATGTTGTTTCTTTCTCTGGTTGCAAGTACTTCTTAACTTTCATTGATAATTTTTCTAGATGCACTTGGGTATACTTCTTAAAACTCAAGAGTGAATATTTTAACATGTTCTTGACCTTTAAGGCCTTTGTTGAGAAACAATCTGGACATCAAATTCTTAACTTAAGATCACCAAATTTCAAACTATTCCTGTAACTATTTGGCATCTCCAACTCAGATTTTTTCCAAAGGCATAACTTCTTCATTCGGAAGTTGTTTCTCAAGCCGCTTTTTTTTAAACAGCCTAATCTTTTGAGATCTTTCCATTGGAGCAGTTAGTTTCAGCCTTTCTCATCTTTGATTTTTTTAAAATGGAAAGTGCATGCCCGATTATTCTTAATAGCACCAATTATTTCCAATGGCTACCTCACACGGTAGATATACTTAGAAGTAAAGGGATTTATAGAATAGCCATAGGGCTAGAAACTAAACCTTATGATGATGATAAAGTCGCTAAATGGGAAAATAAACAAGATCAAGCACAAGGGTTGATAGGAATGTCCATTGCTCAAGATCTTCGATTTCATATCCTTGACATTGACACCCCTCATGAAGCCCTGGACAAGCTAAATACTATCTTTGGAATTCAAAATCAAATCATGGCCCACCATCTTGAAAATGAGTTGCTTAATTTGGACCCCAATAATTTTTCCTCTATTGAGGATTTTTTGTCCAAATTCAAGACTCTTAGAGTTCTTTTAGAAGGTTGTAAGGTCAAAAAGGAAGATGGTAGCCTCATTTATTGCATTCTTACTAAGCTTGGCCCTGCATACTCTGTTTTTTTTTCCACCTTCCATTCCACTAGAGAAGCCATCATTTCTTCAGGAACCACCTACAAGAACCCATCTTTTGATGCCTTTTACGATTCTTTGATAAGAGAACAAGAAAAACTCTTACAACTTGGTCTTATCACTTCTAGAAACACTTCTAAGAAAGCCTTAGCAGGCCAACAACAATCATATCAAAAGGATCCCAAGAAGCAGTATCCTAAAAAGTATGGTCCAAAACCAAACAAGGGTCCTAAGCAATTTCAGCCGCAAACTAAAATAGCAACTCACAAAAATGACAAGGCAAAAAAGAAGAAGGAAGAAGACAAATAGACATGGAAAATTTTGCAATTGTGATGGCCATATCGAGTCCAAATGTTCTAAGAATATGGAAGCCTTAGAAGCAACAATGAATAAGCACAACATCAATTTGGAGCACACTTCACCTTCAACTTCAGGAATGGCACTTTCTGCTTGTGGTTGTCAAGCATCAAGATCTGGTTATGCATTAAATGTATAGTATTCTTCTCATTCTCATGAGTGGCTCATTGATTCTGGAGCTTCTTACCACATGGCCAAAAAAAATTCCATGTTTGATTCTTTACATGATTGTAACACCAAATATATTCATGTTGGTGATGATAGATCTCTTAGTGTTTAATGATGTACTATGTGTTCCTACCTTGCCATACAACCTTCTCTCTATTTATCAGATAACTCATTTAGGTGAAGGGGAAATAGTATAATTCTCACCTCATGATGTTGTAATCAAGGATCTCAAAGATCCTCGACATATTTTAGCTATTGGCATTGTTGATGATTCCACAAGGTTGTATAAGTTTGACAAATTTGGGTCATCCTGTCTTCCCTTTGTTTTTATTGCTCATAATGATGATATGAGAAAACATTGGCATGAGTGATTTGGTCACTTAAACTATCGCTCTCTTCAAACTCTATGTAAGGAAAATATGGTGATGGGCCTTCCTATGGTATCTTGTCAAGATGGTGTTTGCTCTAGATGTGTACTCGGAAAACATCATCAGGATAGTTTTGACAAACATGCCTCTTGGCATGCTTCAGCCCCTTTGCAACTTCTGCACACTGATTTATCTGGTCCTCTTCCTATTGTTTCTTTCTCTGGTTGCAAGTACTTATTAAATTTCATTGATGATTTTTCTAGACGCACTTGGGTATACTTCTTAAAACTCAAGAGTGAATTTTTTAACATGTTCTTGACCTTTAAGGCCTTTGTTGAGAAACAATCTGGACATCGAATTCTTAACTTAAGATCATACAATGGAGGAGAATATGTTAACAAAAAATTTATCAAATTTTGCACTGAGGATGGCATTCAATTGCAACATATTGTTCCATATACTCCACAACAAAATGGTGTAGCTGAAAGGAAGAATCACATCTTAAAAGAAATGGCTAATTGTATGCTTTAACCTAAAGGACCTGGTCTCAATTTTTGGGTAGAAGCCATTAACTGTGCAAATTACATAGTAAATCGCACTCCTACTAAGGTTTTAAAGGATATGACTCCAAACGAATCTTGGAGCTCAATCAAACTAGATGTATGTCACTTTCATGTTTTTGGAAGTGATGCTTGGGCCCATATTCCAGATGTGAAACATAAAGCCTTACAACCTAAGAGTGAAAAATGCATTTTTTTTGGATATTCTGAAGATGTCAAAGGTTATAGACTTCTTCAACAAAAATCCAAAAATATAATCATTACAAGAGATGTAAAATTTGATGAAAATATATTGGCCTACGAGCCTAGCTCGGCAGGTGTGCCACCTTTGGCCTGCGAGACTAATTTGGCATATGTGCTGCCTCTCTCTCTCTCTCTTTTATTTTTAATAGCATTCCTTCTAGTTTAGATGATGAGAGTGAGTATGAAAATCCTCCTCCAGCTCTTGAAGTTATTCCTTTTACTCCACTGCTTCCAAGATGGGTTCGCTCTACTCAAGATGCAACAAGTTATCTTGTAGGTGACCCTGTCGATCGACGATGTACACATTCTCAGTTCTAAATGGCCTCTTCCTTATTGGCTCAAGCTCCAGAAAATCTGGATACAAAAACCTTTGAAGAAGCCTCGAGTCATCCAGATTGGGATGAAGCTATGAATGAAGAATATCATTCCTTATTTGTGAATGATACTTGGGATCTTATTCCTCTTCCAAAAGGAAGAAAATTTTTCAGATGCAAATGGGTTTACAAAACCAAGTTTGGACCAGATGGAAAAGTGGATAGACATAAAGTTCGTCTTGTCGCTAAAGGATTTTCACAAGTTTAAGGCATTGACTACACTGAAACCTTCTCCCCTATTGCCAAAATGAATTATATTCGCCTTGTTCTTTTCCTTACTACCTCCTTTAAATGGGAAGTCCATCATATGGATGTTAAATCCAACTTCTTACATGGATATTTTCATGAATGAATATACATGGAAAAACTCCCTTTCTTTATCCAAAATTACTCTAGCCTTTTTTTTCAACTTAGGAAGTCTCTCTATGTTCTCAAACAAGCTCCTCGGGCTTGGTATGCCAAAATAGATAGATTTTTATTAGATAATGGCTTTTATAGGTGTCATTCTGAAAACACTGTCTACACTAAGAAATTGGGTAAGTCCTTCACCATCCTTGTTCTTTATGTTGATGATCTTATCCTTACTGGTAGTGTTACAAACCATATAAACCATGTGAAGTCTAGCCTCAAAAAGAAGTTTGAAATGAAAGACTTAGGACACTTGCATTATTTCCTTGGTCTTCAAGTCTTACACTCCAACGAAGGCATTACCCTCTCTCAGTCCAAGTATACATTTTATCTTCTACACCACTTTCACATGGAAGACTGTAAGTCAGCCTCTTCTCCCTTTCAATCTAGAGTCAAGCTTTCAGTCACTTGTACTACCCCTGAAGTTGATGCTACCTTATGCCGTCAACTTTTTGGTAAAATTCTGTATCTAACCCATACCCATCATGACCTTTCCTTTATTGTTGGTCTTGTTTCTCGGTTTATGCACCAACCTCATGAAAGTCACTGGAAAGAAGCTAAAAAAAATACTTCGATATATTCGAGGTACATTTTAGTTAGAGATTCATTATAGTATAGGAGCATCTCCATTGTTGATTGGTTTCACTAATTCTGATTGGGCTAGTGACCCTGATGATCGAAAGTCTACTGCAGGATATGTATTCACTCTTGGTTCAAGACCTATTACTTGGTATTGTAAGAAACAAAGTGCCATCTCTCTTTCTTCAGCAGAAGTAGAGTATCGTGGTGCATTTGAAGCTAGCAAGGAAGCCATGTGACTTCGTCAGATCCTATCTGAATTTGGTCTTCATCAGCAGCATCCAACTACACTTTGGTGTGATAATCTGAGTGCCATTCAACTATGTAAAGATCTAGGTTAGCATCAGCATATGAAACACATTGAACTCCACATACACTTCATCAAAAATCTCATTCATGATCTTGTTCTTGAAGTTCAATACTGTCCAACCAATGATCAAGTAGTCGATATCTTTATAAAGGCTCTCACAGAATTGAAGTTTACCAAAATTTGATCCATTCTTGGTGTTTAGGAAAGTTGTCATTTAGGGGGGATAGGCTCTAATGCCTCCTTCCTTCTCCTACAGTTTTTAAAATCCTTCAATCCTATCCCAATTTTTTCTTAAGGGGGGATGTTATGATATTTCAACAGATAGGAAATTGGCTCCTTTTGTGTCACCTTTGTAAATCATTCAATCCTATTCGAAGTTGTTCCTAAGGGGGGATGTTAGGATATTCCGACATAGAGGAAATAGTTAAGAATAACTTAGTCTAGTGTAGAATTAGGTAAAGTGTGTTTCTTTACCATGTACATTTGTAACTTATAATCCGATGGTCACGATTTTTAGTGATCCGACAGTTATCTCTCTCCTTAGTATTAATGACACTTGATTTGTGGCTTAGCGCTTGATTGGTCCATGATATCTATTTAAAGAGCATGGAGGGTCATTTTTCCAGTAATCGTTTATGAGAGAAACATATGTAACTTTTCTTTTTATATTAATAAATTGCCTAAAGTGGTCGCGTTGACTCAGGTCGTGGACTGTTTCCCTCTTCGAGGGTTTCAACCACATGATTATACTATTGTACTGATTTGTGATTTATTTGTGAGCAGAGACCTTTGGCTCTTGATCTAAGGAGCTTACCATGTAAATTCCTACATTAATATGAGACAATGGAGGATAATATGTTAACAAAAAATTTATCAACTTTTTCACTGAGCATGGCATTCAATTGCAACATATTGTTCCATATACTCCACAACCAAATGGTTTAGCTAAAAGGAATAATTGCATCTTAAAAGAAATTGCTAATTGTATGCTTCAATCTAAACGACTTAGTCTCAATTTTTGGGCAGAAGCAATTAACTGTCAAAATTACATAGTAAATCGCACTCCTACTAAGGTTTTAAGGAATTTAACTCCAGAAGAAGCATGGAGCTCAATCAAACTAGATGTAAGTCACTTTCATGTTTTTGGAAGTGATACTTGGGCCCATATTCCAAATGCGAAACATAAGGCCTTAGAACCTAAGAGTGAAAAATGCATTTTTGTTGGATATTCTGAAGATGTCAAAGAATATAGACTTCTTCAACCTAAATCCAAAAATATAATCATTAGGAGACATGTAAAATTTTATGAAAATATATCGGCCTGCAAGCCTAGTTCAATAGGTGTGCCACCTTTGGCCTATGAGCATCATTCGACATATGTGCCACCTCTCTCTATCTCTTCTATTTTTTATAGCATCCCATCTAGTTTAGATGATGACAGTGAGGATGAAAATCCTCCTCCACCTCTAGAAGATATTCCTTCTGCTCCACAGCTTCCAATATGGGTTCGCTCTACTCGGGATGCAACAGGTTCTCTTGTAGGTGACCCTGCAGATAAACGATGTCCACATTCTGAGTTCGAAAGAGCCTCTTCCTTATTGGCTCAAGTTACAGAAAAATTTGATCTAGACACCTTTGAAGAATCTTCTAGTCATCAAGATTGGGATCAATATATGAATGAAGAATATCATTCCTTATTGGAAAACGATACGTGGGATCTTATTCCTTTTCCAAAAGGAAGAAAACTTTTCAGATGCAGAATGGTTTACAAATTTTTTTTTGGACCAAATGGAAAAGTGGATAGACATAAAGCTCTTCTTGTTGCTAAAGAATTTTCACAATTAGGAGGCATTGACTATACTGAAACCTTCTCCCCTGTTGCAAAAATGTATTCTATCTTCCTTGTTCTTTCCCTTGCTACCTCCTTTAAATGGGAAGTCCATCAGATGGATGTTAAATCTGCCTTCTTACATGGAGATTTGCATGAAGAAATCTACATGGAACAACCCCTTGGCTTTATCCAACATGACTCTAGCCTTGTTTGTCACTTTAGGAAGTCTCTCTCTGGTCTCAAACAATCTCCTCGGGCTTGGTATGACAAAATGGATAGTTTTCTATTAGATAATGGATTTTCTAAGTGTCATTCTGACAACACTGTCTACACCAAGAAAGTGGGTAAGTCCTTCACCATCCTTTTTCTTTATGTTGATGATCTTATCCTTACTGGTAGTTATCCCAACCATATAAACCATGTGAAGTCTAGCGTCCAAAATAAGTTTGAAATGATAGACTTAGGACACTTGCATTATTTCCTTGGTCTTCAAGCCTTGCAATCCAAAGAAGGCATTACCCTTTCTCAGTCCAAGTATGCCTTTGATCTTCTACACTACTTTCACATGGATGACTGTAAGCCAGACCCTTCTCCCTTTCAGTTTTGAGTCAAGCTTTCAGTCACTTGTACTACCCCTGAAGTTGATGCTACCTTATACCATCAACTTTTTGGTAAACTTCTCTATCTAACCCATACTTGTGCTGACCTTTCCTTTACTATTGGTCTTGCTACTCGGTTTATGCACCAACCTCATGAAAGTCACTCGAAAGTAGCTAAAATAATAATTTGATATATTCGAGGTACAGTTCAGTTCGAGATTCATTATAGTGTAGGAGAATCTCCATTGTTGATTGGTTTCAATGATTCTGGTTGGGTTGGTGACCGTGATGATTGAAAGTCTACTACAGGATATGTATTCACTCTTGGTTCAGGACCTTTTACTTGGTCTTGTAACAAAATAAGTGTCATCTCTCTTTCTTCAACAGAAGCAGAGTATTGTGGTGTTGTTGACACCAGCAAGGAAGCCAGGTGGCTTCGTCAGATCTTGTCTAAATTTGGTCTTCATCAACAACATCCAACTACACTTTGGTGTGATAATTAGAGTGCCATAAATTCGCTTTTGAATGCATAAATGGATTCAAACCCTTCAAAACAACCCTTTAGGCACTTGATCCTTGTAGATTAAACTTGTGATTTTTAAAAATCTCTACCATATTTTGGAAAAAATTAAACAAAAAAAGTTCTTGGATAAGGTACCTTTTCTTTATTAGTTAAACTAATCCATATCTAAAATTCATGCATGAATATTGGAAATATATCCATAAACTAGAACCATATCTATGCATAAAATATGTGATGAGGTTATTGTGCAAATGCTATAATAAGACCTTCAATTTATAGTTCAATCAAATGTTTGAAAACTACTTTTTGCAATAATAATTAACAATAAATATTTATTTTTAAAATTTAAACATTTTAAGTTGCATTGGTGAATGCTAAAATAATAGTCGTAAATAACCAAATCTATTGCTAGAATCCTACATTGACACAAACTAAAAACATCTTAGAGAAATAATGAGCATATAGTTGTCTATATATATGTTGGAATTGCAAATATAATTGTGACACGAGGGGATGTTAGCTACTCGATATCGGGTCGATTCTGAACAATACCATTATAACATCTAGGTACTTGTGTATTCCCTTTACACAAACATAAGTAGAAGGGATTACAACCTTGAATCTCTTGATACATAATACTTCATTTTAATGGCTCTTACTAACTAAGATACATTTCAAAACTTATATATATATATATATATAAAATTAAAAAATTATTTTTTGCAACAAAATTTTATATAAGATACATACTCATTATTTTTCATAGATTCTTGAAAATATGCAATCATTATTTTCCTCGTCATGGAAGAAGTTGACGTGTTCAGAAAGATTTCAAAGCTTTCTTTGGACAAGAGATTCTATTTCTTTTCTGATTTAGTTTTTTTATTACCTTCAAAATTCAAGATACATCATTGCTAGACCATTTTCCAAAAGCATACTAACCTCAATCTTCCACAAGGGAAACAAGATCTATTGGCAGACCAAGGAGAGATAAAATTTCAAAAAAAGGAAACATCATATTTTCATGGAAGTTCCATAATACAACAATAATGCATGATATAACAAAAGAACTACATAACAACATTTTCATGAATATGAGGATGTCAGAGCAGGGTCCCTTAAACTTATACTAGTTGATATAGAGGACTTGATCTCACATTGGAGGTGACTCACTAGGTGGTCTAAGTGAGCATCAAATCTATCCAGACAAGAACGTTGATAATGATACACCCTTTAGCTTCATTCAGAGAGGAAATGATATCATTTATATCCTTGCATTTCTCCTTTAAAACTCAACCTAAAAGGGTCATACACTAATAGTGTAAAGTGATGGAATACATGTATTGGTTCCTTATTGCCTTGGTATGAACATGGTGAGGAAGCCAATTAGAAAGCTCTTCCATAATATTTGAATCTTAGTAGGCTTGGAAATCATGAATAGCATATTTATCTTAGCTTATGAATCTCCTCCTTAAAGCTAATAGAAGTAGCTAAATGATAAATGGTAGTTGTTTCTTGGGCTTGGGCTTTGGCACACGATTGGCCTTGCTAGCCACATCTACCAACCACTCTATGGATGTGAATCATCTATTAAGGAATTGAGGTCAATAAACATGGGAAGAATACATTAGAATAAGACCATAATTAACTCCCACAAAAGAAAAACCTACCACTCAGAGCCCCCCTAAAATATGAACCAATGAAATAATATATTCTTGATATCCTTAAAACACCCTAAAAATATAGTCAACAATAATAAGATCAACTCCTACAATGTTTTCCCTACATGAATGAAAAATTACTAGGAAATTGTAGGGTTAAAAATGCAGTGCAAAGCTAACTTAGTGAGCATACCACCATGGGAAAAAACCTAGTTGGCCATTCTAACCCCCGACCTGTCTGGACAACCAATATTCTTCTTGGCTCCAACCAAATTTTCTACTGGACTAGACTATTAGACTTGACTAGTCCAACCCCTAACTAGTAGTTCCTACCTGACTAACTCAACGACACTTCTTGGCACCCCACTCATGTAAAGGTTTCTCCTTTTTGTTCGAACTCCCTACCCCAAACTTAGAAGGTTTGATAGGTCGATTCAAGCCTATTTTATAAGCATTTCACTTAGAAATATTTCACCTGCTTCTGATTTTCATAGCAGTTGTGACTTTTAGTTGAACTTGCTAAAAGATACAGATGAGTCTATTGAGGAAAATTCAAAATAAAAATAACATACTTCAAAGGCTCATTGAGTTCCTTCCTTTGAAATTACAGGGAACTTGAGCTCCAAATTTTATTTCCTTTATACATATGTTCCAATTCTCTTCCTTATATGTGAGCTCTTTAATTAAGCATGACAATAAATTATGACAAGTTAAGGTTATGCACCATATATGTAAGAGACCCCTAAAACATGAGATCGTCACATCATTCAAGTACCATTAAAAACAATATCAATAACATATCAAGCAACTATGTCAACAACCAAACTACAGGCCCATGCCTCATACATCGATGGCATTATTTCAACTCAAAAATTATAAACATATATTCATTGCTACTAATGAACAAAAAATATACTTCTCTCAAAATAAATATGGGAAATTAAAGTCAGGACAACAAATCTCTACTAACCATAGACAAGCTAAAACTATTCCTCACTTGTAACAGTCACCTCCAATCCAAATTCCAAAGAATGAGGGGTCTTTCTCTTAAGGGATTAAATTCCAATGGCTAGTTAAAATAGGGATTCTATATGTTCTCCCACCTCCAAACACCAATTATTGAGTAGTCAACAAATGTGCATGCTTTCCAAAGGCCTTTTTCCTCCACCCTTGTAGATTCAAAAAATTAATTTATTTTTTCTAAAACAATTGACTTGAATCTACTCAAACAACCACGGAAACAATTAATGATCATGAAATCATGAAGCATACAAGAGAAAGAATCCAATCAACACATTAAAAAATGATTTCCTAGGGAAAGCCACAACTAAAAACCCCACTATTTGTATATTTCATTAGTCAGAAATATGATAAGATTACTATGTATAGAGAGACTTTCGGTAGTAATCACATTAGAACATATTTTTTCGATGTGTTTTGAACCAACCATTATGGTTCATCTTACCCTGAAGATGAACCACACTGGTTGGTTCGAAAAGCGTTGAAAAATCTGTTCTTATGTGATTATTACTGAAAGTATCTCTATACAAATTATGGATCACAAAAAGCAAATTTCAAAAAACTATTACAATGCTTTTCTAAAGCTTGAGCAACCTCTAACTATCTCTATCTGTCTCACTACTTCCGAGACAATGCTAACCCAAATACTTAATGAAATTTTTTTCTTGCACAAGTCCATATTTCCTTGCATTGTTTCCTTGGATAATTATCCCATATTAATTAGGGAAATTACCATCCACAACTACACAATACATCAAGGGCCTTCATCTGACTGCATGCACCACTTGTACAATTTAGATGATTATACAACTAATAGTACACTTCCCTTGAACTCCAATCTCAACTAGGTAACTCTCAGATATGAAATTCATGTGTTATTTATGGATGAATCATCAGTTAACTGATTGATCACTGGATGTGGTTCAAGTTCATGTTCCACACTTTGAGCTCTCTCTAGTTTTGCCAACATTTGGAACTAGTTAAACTGACTTTATCTCAAATAAACTAAATTAATTAATTACAACTCAAAATAAACTCAACGAGGGCTCTTATAAAGTAGGAACCACTCTACATGACTCAAGTTAGACCCTCAACTTGAATTAACTGAACCAACTATGTCAAATTAAATTATTTAACTCATATAAGTTCTCATGTGATGTGGAACTACAATTTTCTTCTAATTTAATTCAAGGGAAAATTGAATTACAATATTTCTTGGTGAAATTTTCAATATTTCTTGTCATTCTCAACATGTAACACTCCTCATCTCTGGAATTTTTGTACCTTGACTCAACCATTTTTTAATCAAATATTTACATTACATACATAAGTGTAAAATAATATGGACTCCATAAACCCCTTCCCCTTTTAGGAGCACCATCATATATGTTCTTTGTCTATATACAACATGTTGATGGGAAAAATTGTACTGCCAACAACAAGGGGGGTCTCCCCGGTGAAAGGTCCCAATCAGACCTCACACCGTTTGGTTTGGGGATCCCATATGGTATGTAGGCCTGGTTGCCATTAAATTGGTGAAGATGTTTTTTGGATAGAGAGGGGACACGCTAAGATGGAGAATGCATGAATGTTGAACGAATACAAGTCAGTGATTGAAAAATGCCCTATGAAACATAATACCATGAATAGAAAACCGGAATTTAAAGCATGAAACTTATAAAAATCATTGTTAGAAAATATTTACCAAGATCGTACTTATTGCAAGATTCACCTAAAAAATGAGAAAAAGTTCACAATGGTTAAGAGTTTCCAAATCCCAATAAAGATTTAAAGCAAATATTGACAAAGCAGTTCAACAACATTTATTTAAGTTAGAACATCATATATCACCCACGTGTTGCAAGGAAGCTCATAACACAAGGGAATACATGAGCATAAATGTGCACTAATATTTGAAAGAAGCATTCATTCATTCAAAGAGACCGTATTCATAGCATAACCATGTAGGATAATTCCATCGGATTCAACAATGAGATCCAATAACACTTCTTTGTATTCATCTAGAGGCATTCATTCAATAAAAAGCAATGTGTCTCTCTCAAAAGTCCACAACCCAAAAATTGAATTACAAAATTGCTATAAGATGCCCATATAGGATGAGGTGACTCTTGCATTTCCCGTGACCTTTGGTTTTCCCCGACTCTTTGGATTACTTGCGACTTTGTGACTTTGCGACCTTGTGACCTTACGACCTTGCGACTTTGCGACCTAGCGACCATGTGACTTTGCAACGTTGCGACCTATGTGACTTTGCGACCTTGTGACCTATGTGAATTTGTGACCTTGCAACTTATGTGACTTTGCAACCTTGTGACCTTGTGACCTATGCGACTTTTCTACATTGTGACCTTGCGAACTTGCGACCTATTCGACTTTGCAACCTTGCAACCTATGCAACTTTAGAACCTTGCGACCTTGTGACCTATGCAACTTTTTGACCTTGTGACCTTGCCACCTATGTGACTTTGCAACCTTGTGACCTTGTGACCTATGCAAATTTGTGACCTTGCAACCTTGCAACCTATGTGACCTCTCGACCTTGTGACCTATGCAACTTTTCGACCTTGCAACCTCGTGACCTTGTGACCTAAGTGACTTTGTAACCTTGCAACTTATGTGACTTTGCGACTTTGTGACCTTGCGACCTATGCGACTTTGTGACCTATGTGACTTTGTGACTTTGCAACCTATGCAACATTGCGACTTTGCAACCTATGCGACTTTGTGACCTTGCGACCTATGTGACTTTGTGACCTTGCGACCTCACAACCTATGCGACCTTGTGACCTATGCGACTTTGTGACTTTGTGACCTATGCATCTTTGCGACCTATGCAACTTTGTGACTTTGCAACTTTGCGACTTTGCGAACTATGCAACTTTGCGACCTTGCAACCTATGCGACTTTGTGATCTTGTCACCTTATGACCTATGTGACTTTGCCACCTTGTGACTTTGCGACTTATGTGACATTGTGACCTTGTGGCCTATGAGACTTTGCAACCTTGCGACCCCTCGACTTCGCAACCTTGAAACCTATCTGACTTTGCAACATTGCGACTTATGTGAATTTGTGACTTTGCGACCTTGCGACCTATGTGACTTTGCAACCTTGTGACCTATGTGACCTTACAACCTATGTGACTTTGCAACTTTGTGACCTATGCATCTTTTGTGACCTACAACTTGGAGTCATCTACGACCTGCGACCTTGGGTTACTGCAACCTGTGATCTGGGATCATCTGCAACCTGCGACCCAGGGTTATTTATGACCTGCGACCTTGAGTCATTTGCGACCTGCGACCTAGAGTCATAGCAACCTGCGACCTTGAGTTTTATCCCTTCTGCATTCCTCTTTAGGTGATCTCTAGTTTTCACAGCAAGATGCCTTTTTCCTGCATATCAGTCTTGTGCAAGTGACCAGGTGCCTTTGAGCTTAAAGTGAGGCTATTGGGGATTCATGAGGATCCACCTCTCATTGAAAGGGTCCCTTTGCTTGTTGGGAAAACCCTGGCTCTTCATGCAAACCAATGGCTTCCACATGGATGGTTGGAACCTCAGCTTATAGAGTATTTTAATGGTGTCATGCTAATGGAATCTTAATGAAAAAGATACGTTGTTTGATGTGTACTGATAGCACCTTTGACTAATTTCTTGAAAGGAATAATATGAGAATGAGTTATCTCTCGGTAATAATGAGAAAAACAAGTTACTAGGAAAAATAACTCATTCAAGGAGTAGCAACATTGAAATATCCAACCTAAGATATTTTAGCTTATTTCAATTGCTTGTGCATCTCTAAGTTTGGAAACCAACTTAAAACTTATATACCCTAGCACAGTCGGGAGACAGCAAGACAAGTGGGTGAGGTGACAGCGTTGGACAGAAATAGGTCATGGGGATATTACTGACTGAAGGTCGAGTCAAAAAAATTAATGGGTTGAGTGAGCAGAGGGGGACACAAAATTTTGAATATACCCAAAATTTTGGGTGGCGTTGTAGCGGCTACAACAAATGGCAAACCACTGGTAGAATCCAGCATCTTTGTCAAAATTCCAACAATAATATGAGACTGGATAGTGATGCAAGGGAATGTTGAATAGGTTTTGTGGGTACCCTTTGTATTAATTTGACCTTTATAGGTATGCCCAATCCATGTGCCTCAGCTAGCTCTTGTTAATTAGAAAACATCAAAGCGGGAGTTCACGGATGCCAGTAGTTTGATGACGATGTAGAGAGCAAGGAAATGAGCTTATTATGTTAATAATTTTAAAATAAGTTTCCAGTGTTGTTAAGCTACCAGCAGGCCTGGACAGTACCCCAGTGGAGTCACTTCAAGAAATCACAAACGTTGCTCTACTGCCAGCAAGCCTGGTCAGTACCCCGGTGGATTCATTGCATTACCTCTCTGTGTAGGAAGCATTTCTCAATCCTTTACCCTTATTTGTTTCATGTGCTTGTAGCACTTATTTTCATGTGCTTGTGGCACTTATTTTTGCATGGGCGGATGAGGGATATCAACTTATTTTACGGGCAAGAGAGGTTGTTTCTTGTTTGACAGAAACTAAAAGATATTTTGATTTGGGTTTACCCTCATGCCAATAATTCACATCCCATCTACCACCCATAGGAGAAACATGCAAAAAAAATAATTAAGATGTTTAATACTATGTTGGGCACAAGGCTCAGGTGACAGGTATAGGCCATTCAAACTCGTTAGGGTTCCCCACAAGCAATCGGCTCGTATCTCCTTCGCTAATGAATTTAAAATCATAGGAATTATGTTGAGAATGTGACTTTGATGACCTATTTTGAGAGAAACTACCTCTTGAGGTAACCACTGCAACCTCACGCAAAAAATGGAGTTAGGGTTTCAAAAATTAAGGAAAAAAAATAAATAAATATCATTAGGATTTCGATGCGTGCAAAGAGGTAAAAGAAATCCATATGGCTTTAAACCCATGTAAGGGGGAGTAAGAAGGCTAGTCTGGGCATCGAGGGTTTCAAGGCCCTGGGTTAAGCGAAGGCTCATGTAGTGGTAGGCAATTTACAGAAACTTTCACAACTATCTCAACAACTAGTGCAAATGATGTGAGGAAGAAAGAATACAACACGATGCAACAGATGAGGCTTATGATGCAATGTAATGCCATTTGCAAGAAAGATCAACTAGTTGTAGGTGGAAAAAACAAGGCGAAGAACATGTAGTGATTATCAGAACATTACACAGCAATAAGAAAATTGAAAGAGAAATGAATGCAAAATAAATGGAAAATTATAATGCATAAAGCTACTGACTGTAAGAGAATACAACGAACATAATTTTAAACCATAAAGAAAAATTTTCACATGTAAACATAATTAAAAACTTGAACTAACAAAATTTTATTAACAGATCCTAGCTAGCCTAAACCTAAAACCCTATTTTAACCAAAGAGGTTTTTAGGTAATGTGAAATCAACTTTCCAATGCAGCCACCACATCAGTTCCCATCCTGTAAGAACAACAATGTTCGCAATCAGAGCCAACATACAAAATTGTGCACCAACAAAAAGACTTACCTAAAGAGCATGTGCAACAACAAGAAGGTCATGGCTACTTACTAGAGAACGTGCCAGAATGGATTGTTCAAGCTGAATTTCACTTTCATCCTGATGCACAGAAATACGTACTTGAAACCTAAAATCATCTATAAATGGCACACATCCATGCGTGCACAACCCTAAATATGACAGAAGTGAGGTAAAACATTTCCTATTTGTAGGTATATTCATCAGATTGGATCTATCAAACCAGCTGGGAATCTCATCATGATGTTGAGGATGATCAATTTAATGGAATGGAAAAAATAGGCATTTTCCAGGCGAATTTAAGGTGCTTGCAAATCCAAGGACAAAAACCCTAATTTGGAAAACCCTAGTTTGAAGTCGTCGCTTGGTTTTTTCGGGGCTATGAGGATCTGAAGTAACTCTTAGGAGAGCATGAAGTGCCTCACCATCCTTGACAAAACCTGGAACTTTGAGCGGGGGGCTTTCAAAATTTGATGGTTTCGTGAGATCAACTAGCGAATGGATGTGATCATTATATGTGGTGATTGGACGATTGTCAGTGGGCTTATTATTAATTTAGCCAATTGTTTGCGCACTGACAGATTGACAATATAATGTATCATATTCTTTAGATTTCCCAGGATGGGATGAATTGACTAGAAAATTTTCAGGAAATAGAGAGGTTTTCAAAAGTACATCACACACTTGTGCCTAAATGCAACTAGTACTAGGGGGCAACAACCAAAAATATTAGAGACAATGGCTAGGATATATTGGTTGTTGCATATCATCTATTAGGGGATAGAAAGATGGGCTTAGAGAAACATCACTCGAATGGAAGGCTTTCCCAGATGGGCTGACATTCGGCGCGATAATGCTGGGAGAAGCATGAAACGTGGGAACCATCATTTCAGAAACCCTGATTTGACTTGTTTCAGGGGTCTCATCAGGATTGTGAGAACTTAAGATAACCGAAATGAGGAGCTTAATTGCTTCGATTTCCTGATGGGTCCCTGAATTATCACATAGTGGGTCATCAAATTTTGGTGGATTCATAAGGTTGAAAAATAGATATGAATGACATTTCTTAGAGGCGTGAGTGAATATGCTTTCAGATGTGTAGCGATCATTGTAGCCTTCAATTTGATCAGGTTGGGTACCCATCATGTTAGACTCCCCTTGGATCGAAAATGAGGATGAAACAGTGAGAGAAACATCCCGAGATTGCTGAAACATAAAGCATCTTTCTTGACCGATTAAGGATTGCAGATGGAAGAGATTAGGAGTAAGAGATTCATCATCCTTGTAGTGCGATTGTGAAACATCACCCCTGTGTTCATCACTACCACCAACACCAGTAGAAGAAAGTTCTGAATTATTTGTAGAAATCACTGGTGTGGCAGACTCAAGAAATGAATCAGGGAATAATGGATGAAATGATTCAGATGAGGGAGTATCAATCATACCAAGACTTTCATCTAGCACATTATTGTCATCTGCATGAATGTCATGGTGCATGGATTTACAGGACAATCAACTTCATTTGAGACGAATCCCAAGTTATTGTCGATAGGTGAA
This sequence comes from Pinus albicaulis, assembly GCA_034641835.2. Lineage (NCBI taxonomy): Eukaryota > Viridiplantae > Streptophyta > Pinopsida > Pinales > Pinaceae > Pinus > Pinus albicaulis. The sequence goes on from CM076580.1 coordinate 1,254,875,517, forward strand.
TGATATTTAGGACTACACCTAGGCTTATGTTCAATGGAATCGAGATTAGTTTCATTAACATGGATAGATGTTAAATCAAATTGTTTTTTGAGTCTTTATTTGATAGGGACTATGAAAGATGCGAAGGCGATACAACATGGTTCATTTTCTTGCAAGCATATTTCATCACTTAAACTATTTACGAACAAAACTCTATTATATAGGAAATCAGGAGGAGGATGGGACATGTCACAAATAGTAAGTTCCTCCTTAGAGGCTTGAAGTTGTTCCTGAATCAGAGATATGGGAGAGAAAATATTCGAGACTGAATTTAGATAGTTAGTAACTTGAGGATTATCATGACATCCATAAGGATCAGGAATTATTTCTGATTGAAGGTGTTCTAGGGAAATTAAAACCACTTGATGAAATTGTTCAATTAAATATGTCCAATCGAAATCCCTTTCAGGGAACTCAAAACAAGTATGAACAAATATAATAGAAAAATCCTCCATAGATTCATAAGGTTTCATTCTGATATCATTTGTCCTTATTAATACATCTTGAAAATTGTACCTGTGAAAAGCTTGTTGAAGCTCACCGATGAGTTGCTCAAACGAATGGATGGAAGTTGCTGGAAGCATGCGGCACCATTTCTTGACATGTCCTTCAAGGGTGAGGGAGAAAAGAAGACAAGAAAACTCCTTATGATCAATTTCATAATATTCACAAAACTCAAGAAAATCAGATAGGTGGTCAATTACAGAAATTCCATTTTCACCATCAAACTCCAACTGAGACAAGTGATAGAGAGGTTTGTCGGGGATTAAGCATATACAAATAGATAAACCTGATAAACATCTCGGGAGTATGATTTTGGGATGAGCCATTTACAGATATGAAACTAAACTGTAGGCTCCAAGGGCTTATCTTGTCATCTGGCCCTCCTTCTAGCACCAATTTGTTGAGGGGAAAATTTGTACTGCCGACAACAAGGGGGGTCTCCCCAGTGAAAGGTCCCAATCAGACCTCACATCGTTTGGTTTGGGGATCCCATCTGGTATGTAGGCCAGGTTGCCATTAAATTGGTGAAGATTTTTTTCGGATAGAGAGGGGACTCCCTGAGATGGAGAATGCATGGATGTTGAACAAATACAAGTCAGTGATTGACAAATTCCCTATGAAACATAATACCATGAATAGAAAATTGGAACTTAAAGCATGAAATTTATGAAAATAATTGTTAGCGAAACTTTACCAAGATCATACTTATTGCAAGATTCACTTAAAAAATGAGAAATGGTTCACAATGGTTAAGTGTTTCATTTATCTACTATGAAAATCCCAATAAATATTTAAAGAAAATATGGACAAAGCAGTTCATCAACATTTCTTTAAGTTAGAACATCATATATCATCCACATGTTGCAAGGAAGCTCAGCACAGGGGAATACATGAGTAGAAATGTGCACCAATATTTGAAAGAATCATTCATTCAGTCTAAGAGACCGTATTCATAGCGTAACCACATAGGATACTTCCATCAGATTCAATAGTGAGATCCAATAATACTTCTTTGTATTCATCTAGAGGCATTCATTCAATAAAAAACAATGTGTCTCTCTCAAAAGTCCACAACCCAAAAAGTCCTTTACAAAATCACTAGAAGATGTACATATAGGCCGAGGTGACTCTTGGGTTTCCTGTGACCTTTGGTCTTCCCCGACTCTTGGGATTACTTGCAACTTTGCGATTTTGTGACCTTGCGACATTGTGACCTTGCGATTTTGTGACCTTGCGACCTTGCAACCTTGCGACTTTGTGACCTTGTGACTAGTGTAACTTTGCGACCTTGTAACCTGTGTGATTTTGTGACCTTACGACCTATGTGACATTGCGACCTATGAGACTTTGCGACCTTACGACCTATGAGACTTTGCGACCTTACGACCTATGAGACTTTGTGACCTTGCGAACTTGTGACCTATGCGACTTTGCGGCCTTGCGAACTTGTGACCTATGCGACTTTGAGACCTTGTGACTTATGTGACTTTGTGACCTTGTGACCTTGCGACCTATGTGACTTTGCAACCTTGCGACCTATGCAATTTTGTGACCTTGCGACCTTGCGACCTATGCGAATTTGTGACCTTGTGACCTATGCGACTTTGCGACCTTGCGACCTTGCAACCTATGCGACCTTGAAACCTTGCGACCTATGCGACTTTGTGACCTTGTGACCTATGCGTCTTTGCAACCTTGCAACCTATGTGACTTTTCTACCTTGCGATCTTGCGACCTATGCGAATTTGTGACCTTGCGACCTTGTGACCTATGCGACTTCGTGACCTTGCGACCTTGCGACCTATACGACTTTGCGACCTTGCAACCTTGTGACCTCGCGACCTTGCAATATATGTGACATTGCAACCTTGCGACTTATGAGACTTTGCGACTTTGCGACCTTGTGACCTATGCGACTTTGCGACCTACGCGACTTTGCGACCTATGTGACTTTGCGACTTTGCGACCTATGCAACTTTTCGACTTTGTGACCTTGCGACCTACGTGACTTTACAACCTTGCGACCTTGCGACCTATGCAACTTTTTAACCTTGCAACCTCGTGACCTATGTGACTTTGTGACCTATGCGACTTTGTGACTTTGCGACGTATGCATCTTTTTGACCGATGCAACTTTACGACTTTGCAACTTTGCGACCTATGCGACTTTGCGACCTTGCAACCTATGTGATTTTGCAGCCTTGCATCCTTACGACCTATGCGTCTTTACGACCTTGTGACTTTGCAACCTATGATACTTTGTGACCTTGTGACCTATGCAACTTTGCGATCTTACGACCTTGCGACCTCGCGACCTTGCGACCTATGTGACTTTGCAACATTGTGACTTATGTGCCTTTGTGACTTTACAGCCTTGAGACCTATGTGACTTTGCGACCTATGTGGCTTTGCGACTTTGCAACCTATGCATCTTTTGCGACCTGTGACCTGGAGTCATCTGCGACCTACAACCTTGGGTTACCTATGACTTGCAATCTGGGATAATCTGCAACCTGCAACCTAGGGTTATTTTCAACCTGCGACCTTGAGTCATTTGTGACCTGTGACCTGGAGTCATAGCGACCTACGACCTTGAGTTTTATCCCTTCCGCATTCCTCTTTCGGTGATCTCCAGTTTCACAGCAAGATGTCGTTTTCCTACATATCAGTCTTGTGCAAGTGACCAGGTGCCTTTGAGCTTAAAGTGAGGCTCTTTGAGATTCATGAGGATCCACCTCACTTTGAAAGGGTCCCTTTTCTTGTTGGGATAACCCTGGCTCTTCGTGCAAACCAATAACTTCCACATGGATGGTTAGAACCTCAGCTATTAGAATATTTTAATGGTGTCGTGCCAATGGAATCTTAATGAAATAGATATGTTGTTCGATGTGTATTGATAGCAACTTTGACCAATTTCACGAAAGGAATAATATGAGAATGAGTTATCTCTCGGTAATAATGAGGAAAAAAAGTTACTAGGAAAAATAGCTCATTCGAGGAGTAGAAACATTGAAATATCCAACCCAAGATATTGTAACTTTTTTCAATTGCTTATGCATCTCTAAGTTTGGAAACCAACTTAAAACTTATATAACCTAGCATAGCTGAGAGACAACAAGACAAGTGGGTGAGGTGACAGGGTTGGGCATAAATAGGTCATGGGGATATTACTGACTGAAGGTAGTCAAAAAAATTAATGGGTTGAGCGAGCAGGGGGGGACCCAAAATTTTGAATATACCCAAAATTTTGGGTGGTGTTGTAGTGGCTACAACACAACATAAAAGACATGATTAAAAAAACATAGTTTTATGGTGATTTATATAAATAGATCTATACAACATTTACAATTTTATGTTCATGGAGTGTGAGGCTCCTGTGGTCGACAATGTAGAGTGATTTTGGATGAAACTCTTCCTCTAGTTCCACCTATAGCGCAAACCAATAATTTACATTATTAGAGTCCTATACATATCTTTGAAGAAAAGAAACATGGAAAATATCATGAAATTTTACTTATGGAGGTAAGGCTAACCTATAGGCCAATGACCCTATTCTTTCAAGTATCTAAAAGCACCTAAAAAAAAATGGTTCCAAATTCACAGATGACCCAATATTCAAGGAAATTTTCTTGGGTTTAACACTCAAGTAAACATGTTCCCCAACTTGGAACTCCTTATGCACCCTACGCCCATATGCATAGCTTTTCTTCATGTCTTATGCTACCTTTAAATTATTCCTGATGAACTACATTTGTTTCTCTATCTCTTTCATAATATTAGGTCCAATAAGGACCCTATTTACTAGATCACTCAAGCTGATAGGAGTGTTACAACTTCCATAAAGTGCCTCAAACATACTCATCTTTAGAGATTCTTGGTACCCATTGTTGTATGAAAACTCTACAAGTGGAAGATACTCTTCCCAGTTCTTTAGATGGTACATCACATACACCCTCAACATGACTCAAGGATTCTATTTGTCCTCCTTTTTTTCCCCTCCATTCATGGATGATAAGCTATACTAAAAACCAAATTTTCCCCCAAGCTTGCAAATAGTTCCTTTCAAAACCTTGAAGTGAACTTGGAATCTCTATCTAAAATTATTTTCTTGGGAACACCATGTAACCTCAAAATCTCCTTTATGAATATTTGAGCCACCTCACTATCTAAATTTTTGGATTTGATTGCTGGAAAATGAGCCACTTTGCTCAATTTATAAATTACTACCATAATTGCATCATGTTGTCTAGAGGTTCCTAGAAAATTGGTATTGAATTCCATGGAGAGATCACTTCCCACTTCCATTCCGGAATGGGAATGGGTTGCAATAAACCTAATGGATGTTCACATTTAACCTTCACTTGATGTAACTCCGTGCATTCAACAAAAAATTTAGATATCTCCTTTTACTAGTTGGGTCAATAGTAAAACTTTTTAATGGTCATGACGGTATTTTGGTTTCCTTAGTGGGAAGAACATGGCTTACCATGGAACTCTCCCATTAGGAGCCTCTTTCAATCGTCGTTGTTTTACACATATATTCTATCTTAAATCTAAATATACCATCATCTGTGATATGATATTCTTCATCCTTTTCAACCTCACGATCTTGCTATAGGGTCATAGCCTAGAGTTGGTTATGCTTGAGAGGTTGAGTTGTTGTAGGCAGCCATTCAAATCAAATACACAAGCTCTTACCCAATGATGAACTCTTTTCATTGTACCTGTAGCCAACTACACTAACCAAGATTCTGCATCCACTTCTTTATTCAAACCACACTTATCCACCAAATCAAGACTAACATAACTATAATTGGACCAAGGATCAATCAAAATAGAAACAAATTGGTCACAAAGCTTACCATCCATCTCAATGATAGATGTCTAATGGTCTTCCTATGTATTATCTAGTGCTACATAGATACGAGGAACACTCTGACCAACATCCCAAATAGTTTATGCCTCCTATGCACTATATATGTTAGGCCTACCATCATGGTTATGTGGAAAATATCTCTTTAGGTGTTCCTTACCACATGTCCAACACTCTAACCATCCAATACCATCACCTCTATGTTGTTGTTGTGATCCATGAACTTGTCTAGCTAGATTGAACTTCTTTTTTGGTGCCACATTTTCTTTCTCTTTTGTATTTTGAGGCCTTATTATTTTCAGCTGCCATTCACCCTTACCTTTATCTTTCACTTTCCATCCTTGTTGAGTTTCATTCTTATGCTTTGACTATTGATAGAAATGCTTCAATTTCCCAATAACTTCCTCAGGTGACTGAGGCTTATCATACTCAATCCAATCTCTAAATGCTAATGGAAAACCACTGAAAAATCAATGAACTTTATCCTTCTCGTATTAAATATATGGTAAATACCTTAATAGCTCCAGGAACTTGGTCGTGTACTCCTCATTAGTCATCGATCCCATATTTAGCTCATAGAATTCATTGGCCTTACCATTTAGTACCTTTATGACAAGTACTTCTTCCTGAAAATCCTCTTGAACTCATGAAAACTCAAGTCCTTTGTTCTGATGTCCTTGAATCGCTTCAAATATTCCCACCAGATATCTTCTTTACCTCTTAGGCTAAATATAACTACTCTGGCCTTCATATTATCTGTGTAATTATGCAACTCAAAGAACTTCTTCATCCCAAGTATCCAAGCCTCTGCCTCTTGTGGCTTCTTCAAATATCCATCAAAAGTAGGTAACTTTGCTTTCTTGAAATCATCTGGCAAGTATCCCCTGTCCATCCTCATGTAAGGATGATAATGATGACGATCATAGTTCCATTCAGAATGAGAACTAGAATAGTACTTGTGTCCATTACTTCTCCTATCTGGAGTATCCAATAGTCTACCATCTCTAATCGTGTCATCTCTATCTGACCTATTCCCACCATGAGATATATTGATATATTCCCCATTAGTTTTTTCCTCCTGCCCATGTTTTTTTTTAAGTGGCCATTATCACTACAATTCTGACAAGTTTTGAAGGATTATTGCATTCACATCTGCTTGTTTCTCCTATGCTTGTAAAATTTTGTCATTGTCCACCTTACAACTCCTTATTTCTTCCTTCAAAATTCTCAATGTGTCTGATAAATTAGAAAAGTTCCCACCACCACATTATTCATTTGATTCATAGGGAGAATATTTGTAGTCTACCATCTTGCTAGTCATTTTTATCTCTTTCTTGTGAGGAATACTATGTCAGCTAAACCAAATCACAATAAACCAACCTACCTTATCATAATTCAAGGAGGATATCTAATTTGCAGAATCACCCAAATCAGTGTAATACATGTAAAAAAATAATCATAACAACATATGGATGTATAAAAATTAAGCATACCAACATATAAACATCATTCTAGCTAGAGTACAATCATTAATGCATGACCATATCAACTACACATACCATTACCTCATGCATGACAAAAAAAATCATACCAATGCACATTTGACAACATGTAAGCACTGACACACATAACAATGCATAAACAATCATACACTCATGACTACACACTTCACAGCAACAACATCTGCTTTCACATGGAAACATCAATACAATGATGACCAACACCATGCATATGCAGCAAGCATATAGACCATAAGGATGGTTAACACACGTGAAACTAAAATGAATGCATGACCACCACACACCTCCCATCTAGTCAAATGGTGAAGCATGCTCTGGTACAACTTTGTAACACCCTCCTCCCACATCTACCCAAGTAACCTCCCAACTGTGGTGGACATGCGACGAGAGGCTACTATGATCTGATTCAACCTCCTAGGTGACCTTAAGGCAGCAGAATCAACAAAAACACATCACAAAAACCTTCCACATTAGCAAAAAAACTCTTAGGAGTCATCCTAACCACTTAGGTAGCCAGCCCCTAGGTCCCATTGGGTTTTTAGACCAAACCCCTAGACACTCCCTTGATATGCATAAGGGTGTGACTGGGAGGCTTTGAACGCTCCCACAACATGGGCATGCATGTGTTTAGGGACTTCTTCCCTTAGACTTGTGTCAAAATCCACGATATTTGAGCCACTTTTTCAAGCCTAGAGCCTAGGTAACTGCCAAGAACTCAATGACAAGTTCATAAATGACCTATAATAGTATAACAATGATACACTAGAAAAAACATTGTGAAGGTCTAGACTGGACACCTATTGGCCATGATATGCATTTCGACAAACATGTCACAAATATGTAATCTACAAGTATAAATAACATATATGATCATAGAGGTCTCATACTTATCTGAGAATCACTAAGAAGAATTGTTCCTTTACATCATTAGTTGAATTATCATCTATTAGGTCATCGATACATTTTTCATTCATTTACAAATCAAAACATGAGGACAGCCATACATCATCACTATCATAATGCATGCTTATAACCAACATAATAACAACAAAAATATCATGGATACATCAGCCATATAATCCACATTTAAACTAGTACATTTACACATAGGGTATTAAGGAAATAACCTCTTATTAATTAATGCAAAATCCAACCGGAATGGGACTACCACATTCCACTTGAACATAGATTGGCTGAGACAAATATCTCTTCAGCCAATCACCCAAATTCCATATCCCAAACATGAATGTGGGACTCAAACCAAAATAACCAACTAGGGCCTCTCGAGCCTAAACCACCTCACCCTCGTCAATAGAAACCAGGCTTTATCGCAATCCATCCCAAATCACTAAGCCATAAAACAAAGATCATGTAATAACATATTTTACCATGATCTCCACTAGATCACTAGGCCAAAACAAGCATGTATTCCACCAAATTCTCCACCTATACCGTGAGGAATTTTCCTGTCTACTAGTCTCTTAGGATTTACCTCAATTCACACCAGATCAATAGGCCCTAATCTGTGACTCCAATTTCCAGGATTTATCGTATATCCCATCCTGGGATTCCTAGGACTGATGGAGAGCACCCACCTCTAGGATTTACCATATATCCCACCATTCACTGGTAGAGGATTCCTACGCCCACTGAGGCAACACAAAATAAGGCTTTACCACAACCCACAGTCTAGTTCAGGGGTTACTAGGCCACGTTTTATTTCATTCATAGATCCACCCCACTCAGCTTTGGGTCCATTCGGAAATCCAGCTCAACCAAAACATGAAAAACCCATCACACCATGGATATTCAAAAATCACAAGGCTAGGCTGAAAATATTGTCACACCTAGCAAAACCCATGCGATGAAAACTAAGAACCACATGCAATACCATGCATGCAAAATCTAGCATGGAAATCACATATGAAAATTGATACCTACAAAGAATATTTTTGTAGCTTCTTGATCATTCTCTTCCTTTATTTCTCCTTCCTTCCTCTTTCCTTCTTTTTCGTTCTTGATCCAATGCCAAAGTGCTCCAAGGAAACTCTAAGTGTCCAAGAGTGAGAGAGAGGGAGAATAATGAGACAGCTCCAAAAATGAACTAACAAAAGGTACCAAATGATCCTCAAAATTCTTTTTATCAATGAGGCCTCTATTTTATCCATTTTCCATTAGTTTCCTTCATTTTCCTCCTCACATACAACATGTGACCTTTCACCTTACTTTTCTCCTGTTTTCCAATATTTCATAAATATATGTGCCAAAAGTAATTTTTCCCTTTCAAATCCTTTTCCCTTGTCTTTGCCAATTTCCTTAGCCATAATAAACCAATGAACACCCTCACTATGATTTTTTACCCAACATTCAACTTGGAATAAGTGTCCCATCAACTGAGGTTATTATTTTTCCTTTATTAACTTTTATTACACAGAATTTTTCACCATATCTATTACATAAATGAAGCAAATTCAAAACTAGGTTATCAACAATTTAAAAAACAATAAATATATGTTCCAGGTGAAGAAAATAGCCAGATACTTCACAAGGAAGACCTAGAACCCAATTTCAAAAAGCTGCAAAAAATCAAAACCCTAAGTTGAGATAAGCAATTCTCCAACAAGAGGAACGATATCAACAAAAAAGATTACCAAGATGATTCCAGGCCTTACAAAGATTAAAAAAAATTAGAGAAACCTGGTCAAAGCCTCAACAAATTCAAGAAGTGAATTTTTTTTTTTTCCAAATATGTATACGACTGTTTAGAAACAGTTCAACGTATATATGTGACTGTGTGTGAAGAAGCCAACATATATGCAAGCTGCTTTGGAAGTAGCTATATGTGTAAGCGACTGTCTATAAATAAAAGTTTATATAAAAATAATACTGAGGGAAAATAAAAGAGAAAGGCCAGATCTGAAATATTTGGCTAAAAGACCAAATTACTCAAGACTTTAGAAGGATGGAAAAACCAAGAAATAGAAGAATAAAAACCCAGATCAAAGGAAACAACTCTGCTAGAAAATACCTAATAGTAATCCCCAATGGAGTCTCCAATTTTGTAGGTGGGAAATAATATCTAAGAATAGGTTTGGAAGCCCCAATAGAGTAGAATAGATCAATCAACAAAGAACACTCAATCCAACACGCCAAACATTCAAATTACTAAAATTGGGATTAGGAACATACCTGAGGGTCTTATATTTGAAGATGTTCTCGTAGGGTCCAAACCCTCTAACCTTAAAATCAATCACGAAAGAATAGATATAATATACAATTCAAAGTACATGCATAAGAATATGTTAGATCATCATAAATAACAATTTAGACTATCACTCATAAGATGAAAACATATATTGGGAACAAGACATGAGTTTCTTTATTGATAAATAGTAGTAAATATAGGATAGATACAACTTGATCTAGGCCAAAGGCACTAACGAAGCCTTCCTTCGGATCCGTCCATCCCAAGCCACGAAGAAAAAATCTCTAATAGATGCAAGGAGATGCTATATAAGGGTATTGAGCATATCTGCAAAGGAAACCATGGTTTCCTAAAGACTGGAAGTGCAGGAGGCACGGGAAAATCAGACTTGATCTAGAGGAAATTAATTATAATTTCGATACTTCTGTATATATACCACCTCAAATTGGTTCTTTCAGTTAGTCCATGGACTCTTGTAGGTGGGCTATTGGTAAAGCCCATAAACCTCACCCGAAAAATAGTTGTTTATTTATTTATTTATTTTCAATTTTAAAAATGTGTACATGGGTATAGTGTTTTGGGACCCAAACATCAACATGTTTTTGTAGTGGGTAGAGTCACATGTGGATTTTGAAATATACCATTTTAAGACAAACTCAAGTCTGCAAGGGTAAAGGTACTTCCCAAGGCCATAAGAGAATCAGGTCTATATGAGTGTTTAATGATGCTATAACGGACAGGACATTAAAATATAACCAAAGGTACCTCAACAAATTAAATCGGAAATCAAATCACCAAAAATTGATTGTTATGGGGAAAAGACTCAATAACTAAAAAGACTTTCTTTAAATGAATCAATAAATAACATAAATGATAATATACACCTCCCCAACCACAATGGGTTGTGATGGGTCACAACTAAGAACTAAGACATATGACTGATGCAACTAAAGTGACTAAGTATACTAACATGACTGACTCAATCCTAAATCTAATTAGTGCTATCAAATAGAGAGAAGATAAAATCCACCATTCACCCAACTAGGAAAAATAATACCATCAAGTTGTGTGATCCTTACGACCCCAAGTTCTCTTATTTATTCAATAATGAAAGCACCCAACCAATGCATCTATAATTTTCCAAGATGCTTGATATAATTACTATCATATAGCAGAACTTAGTCTCCCACAGAAAAATATTTGGACTTGATATGTCGATCATGCTAAGCTTTTTGTCTTTATTTCTCCATGATTTAATGGAAATCAACTAGAAATCATTGCTCATATAATTCCCATAGCTATTGTAAGCACTATGCAACAAAATCATCATTGGATATTTTGGTGGCTTACACAATGGATAAATTTGGAACAATAAACTCAACATGTACCACAGCCTCTTTTCTATATACAAGTTGAAAAGGGGTATATTTATTCATTCTTTTTACAATAGTGTGATAGGCCCACAAAATAGTAGGAATTCTCTCATCCCAGTCATCCTATTTAGAAAAAAACACCTTAGTAAGACCCTTCTCCAATATCTTATTAAAAGATTCAACTATTCCATTTTCTTGTAGATGATAAAAACTACTTTTGTGGTATTAAATCAGAAACCATCATGTCAAAGTGGCAATAGTCTGATTGATGAAGTGTGACCCCTAGTCACTTTTCAAGCTCATTGGATAGCCAAATATTGAAACAATGTTCTCAAATATGAATATGGATGTGATTAATAGTACAGTCTTTAACATGAGCTACTTTAGCCCAGTGAGTCAAATAATTAGATGTGGTGATGATGTAGCTAGCATGTGAATGTCATGCAAGAGGGTTTATGGGCCAACCAAATAAAAATAAAAATAAAATCGAAGGCTTGGAGAGCTCTTACTAGAAGCAGTGGAAGCTCATCTTGCTGAGAAGGCCTTCCAACTCTCTGACATACATCACAAGTCTTAGAGTATGACTTTGCATATTTGAATAGAGTTGGCCACTATAGTCTGGTGTGCAACACTTTTCTAGGAGTTGTTTTTTCTCTAACGTGGCCTTGCACAACACCATAATGAAATTCCCACAAGACATCATTTCTCTCATGCTTTAGGATACATATGCATAATATACAATCAAGCCACATCTTATACAACTGACCTGCGAATGGTGTTTGGAAGCTATGCTCCTCAGGATGTAAATATTTCTTGAATTAATAGAAAATGTTTACTTAGAAAAAAATATTATAATATAACTATAGTTTTTAATTTATTAAAAAATTGTAATATATATATATATATATATATATATATATATATATATATATATATATATATATATATATATATTGTTTCAATAACTATTTTATAAAGTAATATTTATAAATTAAAGTAAAAGTTATTTATTTTATTTTTCTATTTATTAAATATTAATACATATAAAATTTTAAAAACAAACTTATAAAAATTTAAAACATTGAAATTAATATAATGAGATATATTTACAAATAATATTTTAAATTTAAAAAATGTATAATTAAAAAAGAACAATAAATAACTTTATAATACTAAATTAAATATTACAATATTATAAAAAGAAATTGTTACTGATATTTGAATCATGATGGAAATTCTAATTTCTTAGGCCACTACCCTATTTTTGAGATATTTTCAATTCTAAGTCTATGTTATTTGCCGCAAACCTCCTCATTTTCTTTCTTTTTCTATAGATCTAGTAAATAGGGGATAAGTTATTTTGTTGTAGGGTTCTCCATGCATCCAAGTTGAATCAATTGCTTTAGATCTCTTGAATGTTTTGGTCTTTGTGAGACCAATATCAAGGGGCACTTTTTTTATACAGGTGAAAGTTTTTTATCTTGTCTATATTCTTACAGCCAAAATTCAAGATTGGACAAGAAACCCCTTCATTTTTATGTGGTTCCTACACGAAAGTATGCAACTTCAAGAAGAGAGATTACTACATAGCCAAGAATGCTTCAATATTCCTAGTTTCTATATTAAGCAGTGGAGCCAAAGGATAGGATGTGCTCTCTGCCTCTTGATTTAAATCATTTAAGGATGCTCTTAAGCCAAGTTTCTCACATATGACTCCTAGATATCTCTTAGGGCTAACCTTCATCGTGGACTTATTCGAAATATCAAAGTGGATCATCCTTAATATGCATTGAATTCCATGGAGAGATCACTTCCCACTTCCATTTCGGAATGGGAATGGGTTGCAATAAACCTAATGGATGTTTACATTTAACCTTCACTTGCTGGAACACCATGCATTTAGAAACAAAATTAGATATTTCCTTTTACAAGTTGGGCCAGTAGTAAAACTTTTTAATGGTCATGAGGGTCTTTTAGTTTCCTTGGTGGGAAGAATATGCCTTACCATGGAACCCTCTCATTAGGAGCCTTTATAAATCGTCATTGTTTGACACATATATTATATTCTTAAATATAACTAGACCATCATCTGTGAGATGATATTATTCATCCTTTCCAACCTCACCATCTTGCTATAGGGTGATAGCATGGATTTGGTTACACTTGAGAGGGTGTGTTTAGGTGAAATAAAGAGGGATCTATCAAGTAATTTAGGCACTCAAGTGAGGTCCTCGAATGCTAAAAAAAATCTCGACAGAGGGTTAAAGGAAAATCCTTGATCGATAAATAAGGCTCGATTGAGCTATAATGCTCAAATGACCTTTATGGCTCGATCAAGATTTAGATCTTGATCGAGCCATCATTTTCTATAAAGCACTCGCTTATTGTCTGCACTCATCATATTACACAAATCAAGGGATGTACAATAGCTTTATCGAGGGTTTTACAGCTCGATTGAGCAATTGAAGCATGGATTGATCCAATCAACCTCGCCAACAACCCCATCAATGTTCCAGAGGCTCAAGTGAAGGTAGTTTTCTATCCATTTTGTCTTTTTTTCTTAAATTATTTTTTCAAAATTAAACTAATTAATTTGAAAAAAAAACTTACCATAGAAAAACCATGAAAACCATAAAAAACCACAAAACACCATTAAAATACTATTCAAACAAATTAGAAAACCACACAACCCACTTAGAAAACCATAAAAAACATACTAGAAAACCACACAAAACAACTTAGAAAACCACAAAAAACAACCTAGAAGACGCTTCGAAACTAGCAAAAGAACTATAATTTAGGTTTTAATTTTTTCTCTTAGTTGCAATGGTAGCATGTTTTGTTTATTATGCATATTTTATGATTTTGAATAGTAAATTGCAATGGTAGCATTTTTTTTTTACTATGCATATTTTATGATTTTGAATGGTAAAAATGTTATTTTCTAATTATTTTAGGTTTTAAAGCTTTTCCTTAGGAAAATTGTGATTTGTTTTTTCAATTTTTTAAATATTTTTGTTATTTATAATTAATTTTAAATTTTTAACAAATTTGACCAAAAATATACCCCACAAAACTCCAAAACGGAAAACAACCAAATTATAACCAATAAATAAGTAAACTAGGAGCTTGAGATTGACATGATGCATATGGTTACTCATGGTGAACCTCTATTTATCAAATGATAAATTTTATTTTTATTTTATTATTTTAAATATTTTCTAATAATAAATATAGTTCGATTAGTTTTTAAAACAAAATATTAATCTTTAAAGTAAAAAATCTAAAAAAGAAATATTATATCTGTGTGTGTGTGTGTGTGTGTGTGTGTGTGTGTGTGTGTGTGTGTGTGTGTGTGTTCACATTTCAACAATGCATCATTAATAGATACATTAAATCCATCATGAAAAGTGCTTTTGGAGTGAGTAAAATAATTTTGACTCTTTTCTAATTTGTACCATATTTTTTCACTATGTAGTGTGTTGTACAAGAAATGTTGTTTTCATGTGCTTACACCTAGTACATATCATGAGCTAAAGTCAAACATTATAAGAACGTAAAGTCTATTTGAGTATTTGGTTGGCATGAAGTTTATTAAATTCAAAAATAGGCTTATTTCAATTTTTTACATATATATTTACGTATTTATTCCCTATGAATAAAATGCATTATTTAGAAACTGAAAAAAGTGTGAAGGTATATTTCATCACTTCTTTCGATTCTGTTAACATGGTCGAGCTTGTGATAAATCACGTAGCCTACCCAGGGTGTATGTTCCACTCATAGATCCTTCCTACCACACCAGTCAGAGTGTTAGAGGTAGTTTTTATAACTATGTTAATGATCATGCTACCTCTAGTGGACCTTCTTCATCTATTTCAGGTACACCTCCTACATTTATAAATCTTCTATAAACTTTATGTGTTTATGTCTTGAGATTTTCTGTAGTTTAAAATTTTCTTCAACAAATGTGTTTGAATTTAATGTATATTATATTTGTATTCTATTTTTTTAAATATATATGTTCAAATATGTTTATGATTTGCAGACCCTCAGTAGGTTGAAGCTGAGGATCACATTGCAGCATGGATCCCTTCGTGGGATGATGCTACAACTCATATCAAGTTAATTATTGACTATGACATAGTTTTTAGACTTGGTAAAGGTTGATTTCAAATTGATAGATATGTTGTCTTGATCTTTGGAACATGTCGTTGACATGTGTGTTCAGTTACAAGGTAACATGTTTGGCACAACAAGTTAGTATAACTAGTATATTGCTATATTTATTTATGCACTGAAACTTATGTGTCTATGGAAATATGATGTAGGGGATTTCATGGAAAGAGATTGCCATGGAGTCTTGAAGAAGGCTTAGGTTGAATTTCCTTTGGGAGCATTGGGAACCCATGGGGTTGTGTCATGTAGGTGTTTTTTGCTAGTCTTGTGCTTTTGGTCTCTTGTGATCTGTTGTGTTTAATTTGTGGTCTAAATTGCATCTAGTGCATGGCCATGACATTTTGTTATGGTGTCATATTATTTTTTGTTTCTCATGGTATTCTTCATGTTTGTTATTTTTCTTTCCTTTTATGTTTTGAGAGCCTTGGGAATTTGTTTGGGAAAGAGGAAAGTTAATGGATCTTGGGGAGAGTTGTGTGGTACCCAACATGTAATGTAAGACCCAAATGAAGCTTGGTGCATGAGTAAAGGGAAATGAAAGTTAAGAATATGACAATTGGTTGGACTAGTTGGGTACATTGTGGTAAATGGACGATGGAAGTACAAACATGAGAAAGGTAACCAAAAAGGTAAATTAAATTGATTTGAGGCATCATTTTCCTTGGCTATGTTTGGAACTATTGTTCTTAATGTTGTGCATGTTGTGCAAGGATAAAGGGTATTCTCTTAACCCTAACCTTAGTCTTTCTGGTAATTATGTTATGGTCATGATTATGTGGATTTTTATATATCTATACATGTATATATGTCATGTCTTATAAGGTATTTATGAATCATGATTACTTAATTCTAATGTTTATATGTATATATTTGTATGTATGTAGTTTTCTGATAGGATTATGATTGTTTTATGTTAATGATTATATATATGCATGTATGTATGTATGTCACTGTATGATAGGGTTTTTAGGGATCATTCTTGTGGAGGAATGATTCCTTATGCTGGCAAATGGCATGAAGAAATTGATAGTATTGAGTGGGAAGAGTAGCCCTGAAAAATTTATGAGGTCAGTTTCATGTGGATATGAGTTGATATTATGTGTTTATACTAGGCCTTGTTTTGGACAGGTTATACTGAGAGATGCATCAACGGAATAAAAACATCATGATCCACGGCATGCTAGGATAAGCATGGATGGCAGAGAGTCAATGGAAGCAAGGTTGCTTGGTAGAGATAGTGTGGTTTTGGATGTGCAGTGCTACTATTGTGCATATTGTATATTCAGTAATTGTAACTATGATGTTGTCTTCATGTTGTATATATGGTGATGTGTGTATACTTCATATGCAGTGTTGGGCATAGATGGTGCTACATACATGTTGGATATGCAATGTTGTGTGCATATTGTACTATGCGCATCATGGATATGTGGCGTTGTGTGCATATTCTGCTATGTGCATGTTGGATATGTAGTTTTGTGTACATGTGAAGCTGCGTACATGTTGTATATGCAGTTTTATATACATATGGTTGTGTGCATGTTGTACATGTGTTTCTGTGTACATATGGTGTTGTGTACATTATTTTACATGTGGTGATGTGTGCATGTGGCACTTTCTAAATGTTGTACATGTAATTTTGTGTGCAAGTGGTGTTGTGAACATGTCGTGCATGTGGCATTGTGTACATGCAGTGTCGTGTACATGTCATGCATGTGGTGATGTGTACATGTGGTATTGTGTACACGTTGTACAGGTGGTGCAGTGTATATGTGGCATTGTGCAGGTGGTGTCATGTACATGTGATATTGTGCACACATTGTGCAAGTGGTCTTGTGTATAAGTGGTTCTATGTACATGTTGTACATATGGTACCTGTATACATGTGGTATTGTGTGCATGTCATGCATGCTGTGTTACAGGAATGCGATACTATATATGTGCATTGTGTAGTCACCGTCATGACATGTGTATTAATTGTATTGTACTTTATATACATATATGTATTTTTTTTTACAATAGATGTAGGTGTATATGTTATGTTGTACTGGGTGTAGGTGTATTGTGTTGTGTTGTACACCTACACCCAGTACAAGATAGCACACCTACATCTATTACAGATCCCATATATGTATATAAAGTACAATACAATTGTATACACATGTCATGACGGCTGACACAATGCACATATATAGTATCGCATTCCTATGGCACAGCATGCATGACATGTGATAATTATATTATACTTTATACATATATGTATTTTTTACAATAGATGTAGGTGCTTTATGTTTATGTTGTACTAGGTGTAGACTGTACAACACAACACAATACACCTACACCCAGTACAACATAACATATACACCTACATCTATTGTAAAAAATACACCTGTATATAAAGTACAATACAATCTTCCATGTCATGACAGTGACTACACAATGCACATATAGTATCAACATTCCTGTAACACAGCATGCATGACATGCACAATACCACATGTATACATATTTATCAGATGTAGGTGTATTGTGTTGTGTTGTACACCGGATGTAGGTGTATGTGGTGTGTTTTATTGTACACCAAGTGTAGGTGTATCTATTGTGTTGTATTGTACACTGGGTGTATGTGTATGTGTTTTATGTCTGTGTGGGTGTATGTATTGTTTGGTGTTGTACATTGTGTGTGGATGTATGTGTTGTGATGTACACTGTGTATGTGTGCGTGATTAAAGAAAACCAAAGGCATTGGGTGCTTTCTGGTTGTGGAAGCCGATCTAGTGTGTGTAAAAAAAGAACAAAGGTAGAAGTAAGGACCAATGAAGGAAAAGAATCCGTAGTTCATTTCAGTTTTATTATGCATGTGATCTATGATTATGACTTATGATGGTTACATGTGATTTATGATTATGGCTTATGGTGATTTCATGTGATTCATGATTTTAATTTATGATGGTTGTGTTTTGAGCTAACCAGATGTGATATGTTTATACATGATGATTTGATCAAACAACTAGTTGGAATTGTTGTGACCATAAGTAAATAGGATTGCAAGTGTACTTTTTTAATGAGCTACCAATGAGGTATGATTTGAGTTTATTTCAATTAGTTTTGAGTCTAATGGGAATTATTTTCTTGGTATAGGAAAGCATGGAAATTCACGATTGGGCAGTTGAAACTAGATGCAGTAGTAGTAACAAAGTGAATTGGAACATGCTGCAGTATGATAGTAAAGCACTTCAAGAGCAGGGCAATTGTGGGACACTGGTATCCAATAATTTCCATTGATTTCCATGAGCATGCTATGACCGGTATGATGGTTTTGAGGTAGGTTTATGCCTTGATTTTTGTATCTTCCGATGCGAGGAATAATTTCAAAAGGATGGACTTCCTAGGATGGGGGTGCTAGTGGAACTTGGAAGGTGTGTGATTGCATGGAAGGGGCTGACTAGATTTCCTGAGGGATTGTGTAGTAGAAAAGGGAAGTTCAGGGATGGATTTTTTTTTGGTCATTATCATTGCCATATGGAATCAGATGCACATTGGGAGTGTAAACTGGAACAATGAGTTAGAAACTGTTCCATGAGGGAATAAGTGGCACATGATTGCAACGCTGGTCATTGGATGCAACTTTGAATTTGGCACTGGATTCTGGAATTCCTGGGAAGGAGGTGAATCCTGGTATTACTTTGATGGTGGAGGTGCAAGCCTATGGATTCCCTTGTTGTTGATACGAGCATCATATCCATTTATTTTTCTGTTGAGAAAATGTGCATATGTGTGTATTATTGTAAATATTGTATTGATTTGTGTTTATAAAGCTCCATAGACATTATGATTATTTGTTGGTTGTATAAAATGTGGTTGTTATTGTAAATACCATAATGAGTTGTGTTAGAAAGATCTAGTAAGCGATATGATGGTTATGTTTTCAATAGAATGTCACTGTAAATACTAAAACGAGTTGTGTTATAAAGCTCCATGGGAAGTATGTTTTTCTATCAGTAGTCTTGTTGATTATAGGTATTGTTGAACACTGAGGATGATGCTCCCCTAAGAGGGAGCATTCTGTAACAACCCTGGTTAAAAATCCATATAATATATAAATAATACCAAGGTCATGGGACACATATTCCAAGATTAATGGTGGAAAAAACATATTAGTGGGTTTTCATTTCAGTTATTATGGCTAAGGAAATTAGCAAAGGCAATGGAAAATCCTTTGGAAAGGCATGCAAAATTAATTGGAATTTTATTTATGAAAATAAAGGAAAATAGAAGAAAAGAGATGTGAAAGGTCATAGGTGGCATGTGACGAGGAAAACGAAGGAAAATAATGTAAAATTGAATAAATAGAGGCCTCATTGATGAAAAGGCTTCTGAGGACTAGTTGGAAAGTTTTTGGCTCAATATCTTTGTTAGTTTAGTTTTGGAGCTCTCATTTTACTCTCTCTCATACTCTTGGACACTTACAATTTTATTGGAGAACACTTGGAGAGTGTGGCATACTTGGAATTTTAGATCGAGAAGGAAAATGAAGAGAAGGAAATTGCAAGACGACATCAAGATCAGTAGCTACAATAGATTATGTTTGCAAGAACCAAGTTGCATGTATGTTTTCCTCACTATTTTTGGCATGCATGGAATATGCATGTGGTTTCTTGGTCATGATTTGTCATTGGCATGGAGGATTTCCTAGATTGATAGTGGAATTTCCTAGCCTTACCATTTCCTGGGTAGCCATGGCATTGTGGGTTCATTTCAATGTCTTTTTTTATGGTTGGTTCTCATGTTCCTTTGGCTATGGGTGGAGTTATTAATTCCTAGAGTCCTTGGTTGGAAAAATGCTATGGAAGCCCTCTAATAGCTTAGGTTGAGTTACTAGTCCTGGAAGCCTTGAATGGACAAATTCTTTGGAAGCCTTGCTGGTTTGAGTTATGAATCCTGGAAGCCCTAGTTGGAAAAACACTCTAGAAGCCCAACGAAAATTGTGGGTTGAGTTACTAGTCTTGGAAGACCTGGTTGGAACAAACACTCTAGAGCCCTGGAAAACTTGGGTGAAGATCAATCTCGTGATGGTTGTGATGTACGAATTTGAGGTGGAATCATTGGTTGAGGGTTGAGGTGGTTTGGCCTCTAGAAGCCTTGGTTTGGTTTTGATTGATGATTTTTATGAGATCCCACATTCATGCTTGGATGAAGAGATATTTGGCTCAACCATGTATATGGTTGGGTGGAACGTGGAAGTACCAGATTTGGTTGCATTTTTCTTATGGAAATAAGAGCTCTTTTCCCCTTTTATTGAAGGGTAAATATGCTTGTTATTATGTGGCTCATATAGTTGTTCTATGCTTGTTATTTATGTTGTTTAAATTTTTGTTATGAATGTGTTTTATTTCAGTAATGATGTATGGATCTAATCATGTTTTTACTTGTAAATGAATGAAAAATGTATATATGACCAAATAGATGATAATGAAGTTAATGAGAGGAGCAAAAAATGATTCTTAGAAATTCTTAGATAAGTATGAAAGCCTATGCTCAGATATCTTTTTTAAACATGTAAATTACATATTTGTGACATGTTTGATGAAACACCTATCATGGCTAGTAGGGGTCCAGTTAAGTTCTTGTTCAAGTGTTTGATTTTACATTGTTATTATGTTGCAATATTTTAGTTCTAAATGTGTCAAGGAATTTTGGGTAGTGACCAGGGCTTTGGGCCTAAAAAAAGTGGTGCATAAATTGACGTCGCAGGCTCAAGACTACTGGGAAAAGTCCCCAGTCGCATACATACCCATGTTGTGTGTGCGACTGGAGGCTTCCAGTCACACTCTTTCTCATGTCAAGCGAGAGACTGGGGAATTGATGCATGAAAAGGTCAATTTGGATCAAGGGATAGCCTCCTGGAAGGTTGGTATGGCTCCTGTGTGTCCTGTAGCATGTGCATAAGTTTTTTGTTGTTGTGTGTTTTCCGTTCCACTTCCTTAAGTTGACCTAGGAGGTTGAATCAGATCATAGTAACCATTCGTCATGTGTATACCTTGATTGGCCAGTTACTTGGGTGGATGTGGAAGGAGGGTGTTACAATGGTCATCCTTGAAAACCATTTTCGAGAAATATTTAGATCTTGGCTAAGATGCAATTTTTCATTTTTAGCTCTCATTCCGGGAATTTTATACGCCCCTTCGGATTAAGGGGGGAATATTAGACATCTAATCCTCATCATTATATTTTGGATTAGTGTGTTTTATGGTGATTAGTTATTGGAGTTCAAGAAACTTAGGAAACTGAATCAACAATTTACCTATTGTATTTACATGTACTTACTCTTCTACTCTAACATAAATGTATGATATTGACATCAAACTTCAATTGAGAGGCATAACCCAACCAATAGATGGATGAGAATATCATTTGGGGACCTACAAAAAAAGAAAAATATGCCATGGACACTATGTTCATCTCAAGCGCTTGGATGTCTTGTGGCCATTGACAACTTTATATCAAGATCCAAATAAAAATAAGGAAAATATGCTTACAAAAGAATAGAGGAACAAGAAAATTCCTTCTCTAATAAAAAGGAAAAAGGATGAAAAGAAAATGCATTCCTCAGTTAAAAAGTAATATCATGAAGATTATTAAGCAGAGGAGGAAAAATCTTAGAATATTGAGCTATCGGAGGAGGAGGTGGTGAATCATTGGCACACGGATCCGAGCATGCTATCGTTCATCATTGTTGGAGAAAATATGTCAACCAAACTGTTGGATGGATAAGTCGTTCTTGTGGACAAGACAAACCTCGCAAGTGTCCTACGGACAGCTAGCAACAAACGGAAAAATAAAGACTACTTTCTCTAGATTTGATTTAAGAATTAACTATAACAGGTTTTGGAAACCTGCTTCTAGTCCAATGCTGATCTTCTTTCCTGTCACTCCGAATATATTTCCTTTCAGGACCCGTAATCACAAACATGAAAGAATCAGAAGCACCTACATAATATATATTAATTCATAAACCATAAACCTATCTTGATGATCAATGAATTCAAGAAATGAGAAAATTAATTAAATAAGCCATTGATAAAACATGATAAATAGGCTACTTAATTTAACAAGATCATTGAGAAAACAATATTCATTTGTAATAACTTAAATAAAGAAGACCCTTACAACTATGTCCACCTTGATGTCATACAGGCCTTCCTGGGGTCTGGAATAGGCATTTCCTTTACTCTAAAAAGCCTTACACTCTCTCAACTAAAGAACATGGGTGTGTAATCATTCCCATATAAGGATCAGCTATGAGAGTCTGAGTTTTTACAACATTTCTCCTAAAAAATTCTTCAATTCTAACTCCCTTTGAAGCTGCACTATGGCTTCAATTTATAGGAAAAGAGAGGAGGTTATGGTTCCCCATAAGAAGGGATAGAATGCTCTTTTGAAGGGATTGGGCTCCATAAATCAAGGGGTAGGCTCCCATAATAGAGGAATGAGCATACATGATAGGAGCGAACCTTAGATCGGATAATTTGTTCTAGAAGCTTCCAGATTTAACTACTGGGCTTATAAATGTTACTTTCCGCCTTCATTTTACCTTTTACAGGGGTCTGCACTCTTAATGAATAAAAAGTGCATTTGGCTCCGCATGATTTATAGCCAGAAGGTGCGGTACCGCAGGCAATGCTAAGAGAAAGTGCGGTACAAGTGTTTTTAAGGCTTTTATGAGATTTTCTCTTAATTTCAAGGCTTGATTTTAGGAACTTTGATGTTGTAGACTTCTAAGGGAGTACTAAAACGTCATGGTGACAAATTTTGGTCTAACAAATTGCTCCCTAAAGTGTGAAGACTGAGAGCATTCAAAGAGTGATGTGCTTTATCATTTCAAGGATTAGCCTATGGAGACCCTAGTCGGAACCCTGTAAAAAACATTCAATGCAAAACACACACACACACACACACACACACACACATATATCATCGCTGAGGTAGGCATTCCCATACTTAGATCAAAACTAACTAAACTTTTTTTGATACAGAAATGATTTTGATATTACATCAATAGTGTAGACACAGTGTGGACGCAGCCATCTGTAATGAATAGTCTACTGTATAATAAATAATAGAACTCCTCGTAGCCTGGATGGTGGAAACTAGATCTAGGGTGTTGATTTCTGCTTCCTGAACTAGTACGATTCTATCCATGTGATTAAATTTGTTGAAGTCAAACATGGTAGAAACCACTTGATTACCAATCAATGATGTGAACTGTTAACAAATGTGAGAGAATCCACCAATAATGACAATGGCTCCCAAATTACTCAGTACAATCTATGAAATGTGAATTTGTGATCTGAAGTCGAACATTTCACAGAATTGTTCGATCGAAGGTTAATGATGCAACCTGTCGTCGAAGGCAAGAAACCTGCTATTAATGCATGCAGATTCCAAGGTACTAACTGATTCTAGATCAAATTCCTAGATGATGAGTTGTCGTCGATAGAAAGTGATCTGTCGTAAGCAAGCTCATGACACGAAACCATAGATCAAGTTTTGAAGAAATATTTTGCAAGGACTGACTCAAGGATGGTCAACACGAATGGAGACAAATGTTTGCAGATGAATGGTTTGTTTGACTATCCTCTTGAACACATAATGACACTGCAGATGGTTTGGTGACAGTTGCCCTAAGATAATACCCAGAAACCAGCTGAAGACCTTCAAAAATGGTTTTATTAACTGATAGGAAAAGGATTTCCCAACCCAGGTAGAAGTGTGACAAAAAGTGTCATGGTCAAGAGTGGTATAATGCTTTTATAAATCAAAGTGTAACAAATGAATCTGTTTTCTCTCTTTTCCCTCACGATTTCTGGTAGGTACCTCTTTATTTTTTGACAAGCTTGAGGAGGATAACATTTGCTTGTTTATAAGCTTATCCTTCAGATGAGTCCAACTTAGTTTAAAATTGAACCCTAATAAGGAGTGGTCCATTCCGATTTGTAATTGACAGGTCCTTTACTGTTAAATTTTAATGAGTCCAGTATAGGAGAAACTCGGTGTTTTTCATTTTTAGGGAGTCAGAAGAAAAAACTTAAGAAAAATCCATGGGTGTACTTTTTTATAATTTTAGTCTCTAAGGCCCGAAAAAGGATAAAATAATGCATGAGAGAACTCTATTGACCATGGTTAGTCAACGTATACCTTTTTCACAAATAGTCCATTTCAGTTCGGAAAAGGGGTAAACTTATGCTGAAAGATGACCGTTCATTTCCTTTAACGAGTTTGAATAGTCAAGTACTCGGCAATATTTTCATCTTTAGAGAGTCTGAAAAGGGCTTAAAAGAGAACTACAGGGTTTCACTTTTTCGTAAATTTTTAAGAGCCCAAAAAAGTGATAAAAGTATACTCTTTGTCAAAATGATCATTTCGCCTGAAAAATCCTATATTCTACACAAAAGCTCAAAAAATTAAACGTACCTGCTTCAATAATAAAAATATTTTGAAAAACCTTCTTTTTAAAGTGAAAAATAAACAAATTTAAATTTCATTTATTCGAAAAAACTTATAAAAAGGAGTTTTCCAAGTTCATTTTTACTGTTTGAGTTTGGAGTGAAAAACTTAGAGCTTTTGGAAAAAAACGCTTTGGAGAAGATTCCGGACAAACCGAGCATTGAAATTAAAAACCATCTGCTCCAGGTAATCCACATCTTATTTTCTTTGCTTTGCATCCATTCATTTCCTTAAATTAGGGTTTAAAATTCATTTTCGGAGAGAAAATTGTTCAAAAATCCGCCCTCAGGGGTCTGCATGTAAGACACATGGTACCTGCGGACCCCGACATTTTCTTACAAAGGAAAATGTCGGGGCCCTGCACTTTTAGCACAGATCCCGTGCAGAGCTACACACTGTCTCTGAATGTAAAGTGCGGGGGCACTATAACAAATTTAAAAAACACAATTTCCTCCCAAATTACCCAAAATTTTTGTTTTAAAATGATTCTAATCTTTCATTTCGCTCATTGTAGGATACTTACAATGCTCATTCGGCGAGAACGTGAACATGAGGAGGTAGATGAAGCAACGATGATTCATCAGCCTACTTTGCAAGTTTTGAGAGCATGTGGGCTATTCAAATTCTTGGCTATCAGTGGCATGAGAACTCAAGTAGATCTTCTCACTTGGTTGGTAAACAAGTGGGATGTGCAGGACTAGTGCTTTAAAATTGGAGGAAACCGGCTTGAAATTGAGCTGGAGGACATATATTTTTTAACTAGTTTGTCTAAAATGGGCAAGCCACTTTCTCTATTTGGGGCTAGGCTAGGTGGCCAGTCTATCGCTAGATTTCAATTAGAGTTTTGCAATGAGGAGGCCGATCCTAAAGACAAATGGATTGATATTAAAACTATCATCCGTCCTGAATTAAAAGTGATCGCATTTACTATTACCAAGTTGTGTGGAAGCACAGCGTTGCATGTTGCTACTGGATCTCAGATGTGGATTGCAGTAGATTGTTTCCGAGGCACCATATTCAACTGGTGCGAGGCAGTGCTGGCTAACATCCAAGGCCAAATTACTAGAGGAAAGAATGGGAAGATAAATAACTTCAGATATGGGTCAATCGTAGTTACCTTTTCTCTGGAGTGGATTCCCCTACTGGTCCAACAAGACATTATAGTTGATGCTAGTGGAGCTCGAGAGTCTCGGATGGTTCGATGGGTCACTTTGATGGCCCGTCAGAGTGAGAGAATAAAGATTGCTCGGTTTCCCCTAGCATAATTTTGTTGGCTAGAGCACCAAATTTTTGTGATAAATGATTTTCCTTATGCGGGTATAGATTTCTATGGTGACCGAGATATGTCACTTCCTCTAGGAGCTCAATGGGATGAGTCAGGTAAAAAAAATTTTTGACATGATCTAATTTCTTTTTTTTTTTTTTTTTTTAACAAAAGTTTCTAATGTAGATGTGGGTCCAAGCCGACGAATCACTCTCTTCCCATTTGAGAGGAGGCAAAGGGATGTGGCTGTAGCAGTACCACCATCAGAGGATCAGACAGCAGAGATCCTTACCGATTTGGAACACCACCTGGAGCAGCTAACTATGGATATTCCTGAGACTACCATAGATGACATCCCACTCCATTTACAGAGATACGTCATTGGTGTTCCTAGACCATTCACACTATTTCTGAGTAGAGTGGCACGAGCAGTAGTGTATTATCATGATCATTACCACGGATAGTGGATGATCGAC
Organism: Pinus albicaulis; assembly: GCA_034641835.2. Taxonomy (NCBI): domain Eukaryota; kingdom Viridiplantae; phylum Streptophyta; class Pinopsida; order Pinales; family Pinaceae; genus Pinus; species Pinus albicaulis. The sequence continues at coordinate 1,254,902,457 of CM076580.1, forward strand.
TGTATAGAGTCATTTTTGTATCACTTTTTACCCGATCATAAGGCATTTTGAACCTATGATCAAGGACGATGTACTATTTTTTGAAACACTACTTCTATACTATGATATACTATTATTTCCAGTTACTTGTTCAATCATATTATCGAATGTTGATTTACTGCTTTATTATTGCAAATGTCTGTTTATAACACTAGAAGCTATTGCATCTGCTAATGTGTTTAAACTTCTTGGAATGTGTTGATACTCAATATAATCGAACTCTCGTTCCAAGAGATGAACTCTTAAAAATAGTCCTAATAATACTGGGTTTCTAATGGCATATACTCGATTTAACTATAATTCAACGAGTTCATAATCTAACCTAATGATCAAACTCTGAATTCCCAATGAAATCGATTCAGACAGTAAGTCAATAACTACACTATATTCAGAAATATTGTTCGTTTTTTGACCGAGGCTTACCCCATGCATAGATACTAACTCATCAGTGGGTAAATAAATAACCCAGGCTACGGAAGAGATGTTCTGTGTACTACGATAAGCGCCATCAGCAAAACCAATATATGTTTGAAAAGAAGTCGACATCTGCGATATCAAAAGTAATCCAGATAAGCAGGAATAGTAGTAAAAGCACATTTAAACTAGGCACACGTTTCTAATCTATAGCACACTAGCTAGAAAGTAACTAATATACAGAAAATATCTCCACACAAAAATCAAGCATAATATCTCTTTAGATAAAGCCCATTTCTGGGTTTGCCTAAAGATACCCCGTCAAAATCAATCAATTCATAGGCCCCTTTTGCAAGCTGTCGCTTAACAATATAAGGCCCATGCCACACGGGTTCGAATTTCCCAGCCCCTATTTTATCATTGGCTTGATCATAAATCAAAACTAGGTCTCCCTCTGAAAAATTACGAGGTGTAACACTTCTATCATACTGAGCTTTCATTCTTTTCGCATGAGTCTTGGTAGCTAATGCAGGGGTGCGATGATTCTCATCTAATTGAGCCAAGTACAAAAAAAAATTCTCCTCTTCAGAAGTGGCTGGTAGTAACTCAATGGCTAGTTGGAGTGATGGTATCTCGCATTCAATGGGTAATAGTGCTTCTAAACCATAAACTAGTTGAAAAGGGGTAAAACCTGTAGATGTTTTTGCTCAGGTTCGATATGCCCAAAGTGTTGAAAAGAGCATGGTATGCCAATTCAACTTATGAATTCAAATGATTCGTTTGATCATGGTGACTAAAAATTTATTAATTGCTTCAACTAAACCATTAGCCTGTCGATAATATGGTGTAGAACTATCATGGTGCAGGCCAAGTTGGTCCGTTAGCTCGATCATCATGATATTTTGAAAATGCCTCCTGTGATCAGTAATTATCGCTTGGGGTACACCGAAATGAGAAATCTCGTGATTGAACACGAAAGTAGCTATATTTTTTCTATCTGTCGTAAATGTAGACATCGCCTCGGCCCATTTGGTAAAATAATCTACTTCTTGAATAATATACCCATGCCCCCCAGCCGAGTGAGGGTTACGTGTAATGAAGTCAATGCCCCATTTTGAAAAAGGACCAACATAAATTATAGGGTGAAGAGGAGAAGGTGGTGCACACATTTTTCGATCTAATATTTGACAATTATGTCATTTTTGGACCGCATAAATACAATCTTTAAATAAGGACAGCCAGAAGTAACCTACGTGCAATATCTTTTGGGCTATGGTGTACCCAGACATATGACCACCACATGCTCCAGAGTGACAGTCATGTAAAACCTTTTCGGATTCTTCATGGGTAAGACAATATCAAAAAATAGAGTCCACACCGCGACGATATAGTGTGTTGCCAACAATATGATATTGTTGAGACTGAAAACATATTTTTCGTCATTGTGACTGTGAAATCTCAGGTCAAAAATATTGGGTCTGAAGATAAAGAATAATATATCCATACCAAGGATAAATGGTACTAATAAGAAACAAGGATTCATCTGTGATCAGTTGTTCCACCACAGTTTCTGTATCAGTACGTGGGAAATCGCACATAAATTCAGCAAATATTAATGATTTCTTGGATTTGGATTTTTCAAACTCCAAATCAAACTCCTGCAGGATAACAATCCATTTAGAGTATTTTCCCCCTGGAAATTGTTTGGTCAAAATGTACATGATAGGGTTACAATCAAAGATCACTATTGTTTTGCGTAAAAGTATGTAATGACAAAAACGTTGGATAGCTTGAACAGTTGCCAAGGCCAATTTCTCCACATGTGAATATTTGATCTCAGTCAGATGCAAATTTCGACTAAGATAGTAAATCACATGTTCACTATGGAATTCATCTTCCTGAACTAAAACCATCCCTCTCGTGGAATCGGAAATGGCAGGGTACAAAATTTTAACCTTGGTTGTAGTTGGGAGGATGCAGTAATGGTGCATGGCTCAATACATGTTCCAGAGCATCAAAAGATCGATCAACAACATCATCCCAAAATAAAGGAATATTCTATTTCAAAAATCTAGTGAAACCTTCCGTTAGCTCGGCATAGTTAGGAATGAATCGACGTAAAATTTTTGCTTTCCCTTGCAAACTTTGGAGTTAGCGAAGAGTAGAAGGAGGAGGTAAATTGATGATTTTCTCAACCTTCAATGGATCAACACGAATGCCTACCTTTGAGACAATAAATCCCAATAATCGTCCAGATTGTACACAGAAAACACATTTGTGAGGATTTAGATGAATCTTATAATGCGTACATCATATAAAAATGGCTCATAAATGAGTAATATGATCTGCTCTGCCCGAAGAATGAGCAGGAAAATCATAGAGGTAGGGTTACACAATGTGCTTAATGTCATGAAATGCATAAGACATGGCCCTTTGAAAAGTGGCACCAACATTCTTAAGGCCAAAAGGTAGTTTTCAATAAGAAAAATTTCCCCATGGACAAATGAAAGCTATTTTAGGTTGATCTAGAGGGAGTATGTTGATTTTATTGTAGCCGGAAAATCCATCCATGAACGAAAACATCTTACTTCCAGCACAATCGTCAATAATTTGATCGATGTAAGGGGTTGGATAATTGTCTTTTGGACAAACTCGATTTATATCCCTATAATCGATACATACATTTTTTTCCTTGTTTTTAATTAATCGGAACAATATTAGATACCCAGTCCATTGGTGGAATCTAATAAATAAAACCTGCACAAAGTAATTTTTCAACTTCCACTTTGATAGCGACATCTTTTCGCGGATGTATTTGATGTAATCGTTGTCTGACGGTTTTAGCATCCAGGAATGTCTTAATTTCATGAACAACAATCGATGGATCAATTACTGGCATTTCTTCATATGAATAGGAAAAAATGTCACGGAATTCCTGAAATAGGGCTTTATATGCTTGGATTTCATCAGTCGTACAAGAAGCACCTATATGAATGTTCTCAACAATTCCAGGTTTTACTAAAATGTCAAGGGGAACCATTGTAAAAATATTTTCTAAATTCAATTTAGAATCGAAATGTGAAAGAGGAATCTGAAGTTATTTGACATAATCAGTGGTAAAAATGGAGGAAAAATCATTCTCAAAATGATCTAGATTAGGTAAAAATGAAGACCTATGATGAAGATCTTCCCATGGTACCTCATCTACCGACAAGAATTCATGAATATGTTCATCAGTATTGAATACTTGTTGACCAAGATTCAGAATTGATGTCGAAGATGAGCTCAATATTGAAAATGACTCTGATTGATCACACTCACTCGATCAGATTTAGTTTAAGGAGTATCAAAAAATGATTGTACATTCTGATATGCTAACTCAAAAGGACTCAAAGGCATTGGGCCATTGAAAGAATCCAATTCTGATTCTGAAGGTACTATCCAAGAATCATCAAAGGAAATAGTACTTAATGTAATCATATTGATATTAGCAATAAGAGGCTGTACGTTAGGAGTAAGCAAGGAAAAAGTTCCCAGTAAAGCTGAATATTTAAGCAAACCTACTCCGACATCCTTGTAAGGGATAGTCACTTTTTTGATATGCTGGATGCTATCAGTAGAGGTTGGTTTGAATGAATAATATGAGAGTTGATCTATTTTAACCATCTTTCCATTATGAGGAAACATGATGAGACAGAAGATCGATGATACAACAGTAGCCATAGCGTAAGACCAACTACGACCCAAGAGAAGGCTGTAATCCAGAGGGGCATCAACTACCTCCACATCTAGATTAACCATTTTTCCTTCGACCTCTATTTGTAGATCTTGTAAAATACCATATGGCTAAAAACCTCTTCCATCAAAAGCTTTGAGAATAGTCGGCAATTAGTTAATTTTCGGAGAACCAAGTGATTTACAACATTTTAACGACATAATACATGTAGAAGCCCCTTCATCAACAATAGTATGAAAGATACATTTGTTTTTTACTATTACTGGAATTTGAAAAGCCATTTGATGGGGTAGGCGGGGTGTAAAATTCTCTTAATCGAAGATTATGAGGTTTGAATCCTGGAGGTCTACAGCTCCCAAGGCTGATAATAGTAATTTTCTTTGGGCTAGGCATGATTGCAGCTCTTCCAAAGCTGACATTGCTGAAGGGGAAATTTCCAAGTGTTCAGCAACATTGTAATTCTGAGCAGCTCTCACATGTGGATTGAAAGTTGATTTACGAAGTACACCTTTAGCAGGCGGTTTGATTACTAAGTCTGGATTTTGTTTCTCGATCTGTAATGGATCATAAACTGAGGGAGATGTGGTTGATGCAGAATTGGATGTTTCTGCTTCTTTACCAGTATTTTTACTACCATAATCTTGCGACCATGTCGCAGCCATCAAGATATTTTCAAGCCCATTTGAGGAAGATCCAACCATGTTACTATCTTGAGCAGGAAAAGGATCCTTCAAGACAGTAGGTATAGGCGAACCCTTAACAAATTTTGATACCTCGGTTCTATGTGGGCACTCTTTTGTAAGATGATCCTCATCACAGATTAGACAAGGATATCGAGGTTTACGTTTTTCATCAGTTGGTTCAGTTGTATCGTTTTTATCTTTTGAAGATTTTTTTCTTTTTATTCTTACCTTTCTTCTTATCACCAGTTTTAGGTTTGGCTGTAGATGATTCTACGACATGAATATTGGTGGAAGCTTCAACGGAAGAATATCCTTTCAGTGAATCGGGTAAAGTGATAATAGGAGAAGTTGTCTTAGAAGGCTTCTTCTTACTTTTACCAGTGCTAATAGAACCAATTACACCATCAGCGGCATGAGAGTTAGAAGGAGTTGTAGTTAATTGACCAGGTCTTGGCAAATCAGGGATTTTATCATACAGAGTACCTGACTGAGTATATACAAGGTCAAGGTACTGAGCCTGAGCAATGAATTTCTCTTCTGTAACATCGCCTCCTTTGGCCACATCTTTAGTAATTTTAGGCAATAACAATTTAATAAACAATTCAACCAAAATTTGATCCAGAATAAAGACCTTCACTAAACTCCTTCCACGTCTCCATTCATGAATGTGATCGGATATGCATGTAGACGTAGATTGTTTTAAAGAAGTTAACAATTTTGTGCCCTTGTCGTATCTGACAAACAACTGAAAATGGGTTAAGAAAGCAGTATCTAATGCATTAAAATTATTAAAAGAGTTGTGTCGTAACTCAATGTACCATTTCGCAGCTAGACCAATGAGATTTCTTTGAAAAAGATGAAAATGAATTGAATCATCGATTAGCAAATTGGATGCACACCAGAGGTGATAATTCATAACGTGATTACATGGGTCATTTCTTGACTTACCCTCAAACTTCGGAATGTCACTGGGCAACTTGTTAGGCATCGACAGCCAATATGGAAGATAAAAAGTGGGATCATTCGTAAGGCATGATAGATCCGATAAATCTAAAGTTGCTATAAATGGTAACTGATGGATAGGGTCTTGATAACCTTGTGTGATCAAACCAGTTCGAGGAGGAGGATATCCAGGATACCCTGGAATTGGATGTGCATTGGGAATCATAAAACCTCATAGATAACTAGGATTAACCAGACCATACTGGGGTCATTGAGGTATTTGATAAGTATACCCAGGATACGGTTGATACTGATAATATGGATTTTGTGTAGTCTGTCCAAATTGATATTGTCTCTGGTATGGTTGATAAGTATATTGTGGTTGACTAGAGATAATCGTACTAGTACCAGCTTGTCCTGTAGGCATCTAAACCATAGTTTGAATTGTAGGTCCTGACTGTGGCACAGATACTTGAGGAATTTGTACAAATATAGGGATAGAAGAAACCAGAGCTACAGATACTCCAGAAATAGGCGTGTTAGGTTGAATAGAAGTTGCAATAGCTGCATCAGTCTGAGGCAGAGTCTGAGGCATACTAGACCCGAGCTGTTGAATAGAACCAGGTGTAGGGACTTGAATGGTAGGCTGGACAGATTGCTGGATTGGACCAGAACCTATGGACTGTCCAGGTTGATTAGGTAACTGCACATTAGGTTGCATAGTCTCTTTAATTTGAGATGGATCCAACACCATTTTCATTCCAAGGTATTTACCCGTAGAAGGTTGTGCACATGGAGGACCATAACCTGGTTGAACGTAGGTTTGATAGCTAAATGGAAAATTTCCAATTCCTTGTAATAATGGTTGATCGGAAGGAGATTTGAAACCTTGAGTTAGGTACTGACCTTGAGGTTGACAACCTTGAGGCATGTACTGAATCTGGGGTTGACCTTGGGGTATGTACTGTCCCTGAGGTTGATAACCTTGAGGTATGTACTGTCCTTGAGGTTGTTCTCTAGGTAAATAATATTGTCCTACAATTTTTCTTGGTAAAAAGGTACCTTGAGGTTGCCCCCCAAGCGGTAACTGACTACCTTGAGATTGACCCCCAGGTGGTAACTGAATACCTTGAGGTTGCCCCCCAGGTGGTAACTGACCACCTTAAGGTTGAGGATTTGGAATATTTCCAGACATCATAAAAATCTGCTCTTCGTTCAATGTTTCAGTTTTATTTCCATTTGTTCTAGATGATAACACTTGTTCAAGTGGTGGAGGAGTTGCTCCCGAGAAGGTACCAAAGAGTGACTAGTATCCCGAAGGAACAGACAGACCACCGTATAAAAATGTTTCCAGAGATTGGGAAAACATGGATGACTCACTCGAAATAGTTGATGAAGGATAATAACCTCTTGGTGTAGGATGAAAAGGAATTTGGGGTGGTGAATAACTAAGACCTTGGTTTTCTAAAAAATATATCAATGATAAATACCAAGCGTCAGTTCTAAAAGGACTGTAGAATATTGATTCACATTTCCTAAGATTCAAAGTTTCTTGGGTTTCAGGAAGAGTTACGTCTTCTTCTGGATCAACAAGTTCTTCAATATATATGAGGTGAGAAGGAAGATTTTCAGTAATGCGATGCCTTACCCTAGGTGAATCAGGATCACTAGAAGACGGAGTAACAAATCTTGAAGATGGTTCCAATACAGCAGGTTCAGTGTCAGGCTCAGAAATTTCAGGTTCTTCAGCTAATTCACTGGAAGGAGAAATACTACCAGTAACTTTGGAAATTGAAATTGGCTCTTGAATATATTCAGTTTTTTGTGATTGATGATCAAGATGAATAACTATAGATGATTCTCTAGGTTCTGTTGATCTAATTCTATTGACACTATGTGGTACTAAATATCGTAGCCCTTCAAGTGGTACTAAGGGGTTTCCCCTGGAGTCTATGCGATTGTCTTGGTAATTCAGCCATGATTAAAAATTATTAATCACATGCAATCAAAGAAAATTTCAATGAAAACTCCTAAAGTCACTAAAGAAACAAATAAATGAATCACACATCTAAAAATCTAGGAGATCAATCCACACAGAAACAGTAACTTCCCACACTAAAAACACTAGTTGGTGATGAAATCCAACATCGTAGTATTTTAATGTAGAAATGGCAGTTGGAATAGTTACCCCGACAACCTGCTTAATGAAACAGACCGGTGCAAGTTTCTCCACTTAAACCATCTCGAGTGAAGATAACCCTCCGGAGAGTCCAAGTGAGTATAGTCGACGTCTGTCCCAGGTACAGTGGGATCTTTCCTCCACTGTCACCTTAGGAAAAAACCGTAAATATTATGGTCACTATGGTTACCAACAGGAACTAATATACTTGGGGGGACAGTCTATGATCTGACATACGCGAAAAGGTAGAGTAACAAAGCTCAATGCCCTTGAAGGCTCCTTGACATAATCCAAGGTATACCAACAAGTGACCCCAGGCTCCTCAACAATGGTCTATCCAAGCTTTACCGTTGTTAATACGCACACATCTGCTATCATTCCCAATGAGATAGAATTGATTATCCCACTAATTCAGATATGACCTCGTGCTTGACTCCTTTAAGAGGAGCTACCCAGAGCATACAAGAGACTATTGGATTTTTTCCTACTTCAATATCGACTACTTGTTTGTTTTAATTTTCTTGGAGAGTTAATTAATCCCTACTCCAAGACACTAACCTAAGCTATATTGGTGAAAAGAGCCCTAGAAATATATAAATTACTAGATAGAATTTAATTTAAGCATTGTTTTTAACGGGCTGTTTCTTAGGAAAATGGGTGCGAAAATGAAACTGATGATATATAGTGACCTGACTCAAAACATACTAAAAATGCATCTATTATGAGAAACAATTCGTTTTCTTTCAATGAATTCTATCTAAAGGAAGAGTTGAGAAATGCAATCTTTTAAAACAAATATTTTCTTCAAACAAGAATAAATGAAAATAAATCTAATTTCATGAGAACTCAAAATGATCTATTGCTCAATAAGAAATCCCTTTTTATTCAAGATCGAAACTACAAAGAAATTTTTTTCTTCAAAAGAACACTGCAATTTCTAGAAATAACACTCAAAGCTAAAAACACTAATTTTGAGATCTAAAAATTATAAAGACTAAATCTGAATTAAAACTTTAAATATTTTGAGGATTTCTTTCTTAGCTTGTTACCTAACTAAGAAACTCTTTGCTTGGATTAGAAAAAACTCAAAAAACATCCAATTTTTGTTTTTTAAGTGAAATTCCAAAATTATCAACAAAAGTTTTTTAAAGATTTGCAAATGAGAAAATGGGATCTAAATCTCATAACACAATTTATGTTGTGATGTCAAACTCAGCAAGAAATCAAGGAAATACCAGTGATCTAAAGGTATGCCAAGGTTTCTACTCTTTGAGCGGGATAAGGACAAAGCAAAAACCACTATAACATGGAGATCTTTAAAAAAGCATTCAAAACTAGAATACTGAAATAAACTCTTAATCAAGGATTTCTGAAAGAAGATACAGGTCAGGGTATACACTGAAAATCTAACAAAATAATTCAGAAAAGGAGATTTTAATATTTTCTAAAAATTTTCACAGGGTCCGCAGGATTCAGTGCAAACAGGTGCGGTCCCACACTGTTTATACAAAGAAAAAGCGGAGATGCCCGCACTATTTCTAAAGGAAAAGTGTGGATACTAGAAAACTAAAATAAAAAATAAAATTTACTCTTAGAACATTTTTCATGGATTCTATAGGTCTACTACCCAAGCCAGTATAAACCAATCAAAATCGAAAAAAAATAAATTCACCAGTCAAAAATAAAAGAGAACAAAATTCAAAAACCATTCCCTAATAGAGTTGTCATTTTGTTGGATGGATAAGTTGTTCTTGCCGACAAGACAGACCTCCCAAGTTTCCTACGGACAGCTAGCAACAAACGGAAAAATAAATACTACTTTCTTTATATTTGATTTTAGAACTAACTATAACAGGTTTTGGAAACCTACTTGTAGTCTAGCGCTGATCTTCTTTCCTGTCACTTTGAATGTCCCATCGCTCCGAATATATTTCCTTTCGGGACTTGCAATCACAAACATGAAAGAATCAGAAGCACCTGCATAATATAGATTAATTCATAAACCATAAACCTATCTTGATGATCAAGGAATTCAAGAAATGAGATAATTAATTAAATAAGCCATTGATAAAACATGATAAACAGGCTACTTAATTTAAGAAGCTCATTGAGAAAACAATATTCATTTGTATTAACTTAAACAAAGAAGAGCCTTACAACCGTGTCTACCTTGATGTCGTACAGGCCTTCCTGTGGTTTGGAATAGGTATTTCCTTTACTCTAACAAGCCTTCCACTCTCTCAGCTAAATCACATGGGTGTGTAATCATTCCCATATAAGGATCAGCTATGAGAGTCTAAGTTTTTACATCATTTCTCCTCAAAATTTCTTCAAGTCTAACTCCCTTTGAAGCTGCACTATGGATTCAATTTATAGGAAAAGAGAGGAGGCTATGTTTCCCCATAAAAATGGATAGAATGCTCTTTTGAAGGGATTGGGCTCCATAAATCAAGGGGTATGCTCCCATAATGAAGGGATGAACATACATGATAGGAGCGAACGTTCGACCAGATAATTTCTTCTAGAAGCTTTCAGATTTGACTGCTAGGCTTCTAAGTGTTACTTTCCGCCTTCATTTTACCTTTTACAGGGGTCCGCACCCTTAATGAATAAAAAGTGCATTTGGCTCCGCATGATTTATAGCCAAAAGGCGCGGTACCGTAGGCAATGCTAAGATAAAGTGTGGTACAAGTGTTTTTAAGGCTTTTATGAGATTTTCTCTTAATTTCAAGGCTTGATTTTAGGAACTTTGATTTTTCAGACTTCTAAGGGAGTAATACAACATCATGGTGACAAATTTCAGTGTAACACAAACTAGTAAAGGTTATTTTAAATATTGTTTTATTTTCCTTCCAACTATGCATATGTTTGTGGTAGTTCAAAAAACATACATAGGTAGGGGAAGTAATACAAGGCATAACAGGTTGGTTGCTACAAGCTTTGCGAGTTTCCTTGACCTATTTTTGGCTACAATGTTGTCGTGGTTGAGTTTTGAAGAGAGTCAATTATTTTTCACTCCAATCGAATATTATGTATGACAGGAGGGGCATCACAATGCCCACAGTCAATACTATCACTTTGCACTATTTGGGAAACTATTTCCTCCTCCTGAGAGAGAGAGAAAGGGAGAGTATCAGGATACACTAGTCATCAGCCATTTGTGCCTCGAGAGAGGGGGAAGGGAGGGAAATTTTTTTTCCATCGATGATGATGATTATGAAATGAGATATTCCATCACTCATACAATGTGGGAAGAATTGCATACCTTGGAAGAGGTTCTCCTCTCGAACATTTTTGGTCATTGCACCATCACTGTCGCCTATGTATCCGAAGACCCCTTCAAAGTTGATTCCCTCTCTATCATCACCAATACACAGTTTGTGAAAGGTAACATACTTGTGATGGTCACCCCCAACTACCCCAAGACGTTGTTTGTGAAAGGTAACATAGAATGCTTGGAAGAACTGATCGTAGGGGGTGTCATGACATTGGAGGAAGTAATGTATGTAGTAATCTTATGCATGAGGGATCCTCCACTTCTATCATGGATTTTTCATGCTGTAAATCTATTGGTTCTCCAAAACTCATTCAGGTAAGTACTACACTTCAGTAATTTGATGGCCATCTTTTCTTACCTAAGGTATTTCCCTTATATTTTCCATTGAGATAGGGGGCACAACCATTATCATTGATGTCAAAGTTGTTGATGCCATGCTTGAGTATAATCTACTGCTTGGATATAGCTAATTTTATTCAATAATTTTTTTCATGTTTTTTTGCATTCTTCCCTTTCTATGTGAAGGAAATATCATTACAATTGATTAGCTTGATTACTATCTGTCAATGAATAAATATAACATTACATGTGCTTTAGTACCATTTTTAGGTGATAAATTTTCAAGATATAAGAATTTTAATGCCATTTTTTCAAGAAATCATCATTGATGTCCATTTTTCCAATGTCATTGCCCAATTTCCATCTACTATTATTGCTTCCATGCATATAATCTCTTCCATCACTATTGGATCCCATCAATCAAATGACCCTTGGGTGGTGCCATCTCCTTTAGATGTCGACTTGTATGGTAATCACATGTCACTTCTAGTAGAATAGATTGCCTCTTTGGTGGCATTGTGAACACCTTCTTGATGTTGATCAAAAGCTCCATCCCAATATGGAATATGATCAAGATGTTTTTCCCACATGAGTCATCACTCTCCCTATTTAACCTGAATCCCTCAATCTCAAGTTCCCTTCATGCCATGCCATATTGGAGGTCATGGATTCAATTTATAATGAAATGGAGGATATGATTATGATGCCTCTATTGTCCTTGATCAAGAAATAGTGGAGCTTGGAAAACAAAATCTTAAATCAGACTAAATTAGGCTAGAAAGTGCCACCCTTGGATTGATTAAAGTCTTGGATTTATAGTAATAAAAATTTCAATGAATTGTATAATCCTTAACCCAGATTGATGATTGTATTGTACCAATTTGCTTACATCTTGATAGAAATTTTTAAGGAGTTGTGCTAGCTCATGAGACTATTCAATCTTGATGTCCTTGGGTAGTTCCCAATACCCATATGATTATATTCTCTTACTAAAATCATCAACCTTTAGGAATGTTGAAATCCAACTCTATGTGGCGTGGCCCTAGCATGGTCTACCATATGTTGCTGGAAATATCCCATGAGTTCATTGACATTAATAGAGCCCATTGTTTGGCTTGTGCCAAACAATGGGCCCTACATGACATAACCTATTAGAGCATGTGACTCCTTGTACATATTGTATATTTATTTGGGTGTGGTGTGTTTCACATTTAGTTTTTAAGTGTGATTGTTTTGTGTGGTGCTTGATCAGTAGATGTGAAGTCCCTTGTTGATTTTTGTAGGATTTTTTGAAGATGCCCACCATAGTACTTAGAACACTACTTTGGTTACTTGGGTTCTCTTTTCACCCATTCATGAGCTAGTGAGTTATAGGGGAATTTTCATGGCCCTATAAACAATAATGTGAGGGCATATATTGTTGTAATAGAGCTCTTATATAAGGATATTTCCCTTGGTTATTAAACTTGAATCCCAACTCATAATCCCTTCACTGAATTGTGTCTATTTTGTAAAGAATCTTGAGTTACTTTGTCATTATTTTAGGTTACATCTATTAGAATGATATTTTTATATAGTTCAATATGTGCACATTTCATGGGACTCTAATACATTTGCTAATTCATTATCAAATTATGTGTAAGATTGGATTTTTTCACATTAAATATTTACATCACATCACACATGCAAGTGCATATAAACATGGACCTAAAATTAAACAACATGTAGAAGCTATGATGGACCTCAAAGTAAACAACATGTAAAAGCTATAATTAAACACCATTAGAACATCCATATAGATATCATCAAAACCAAAAGAGTCCTTACATCATAGAAGCCTAGGCCTTGGGATCTTAAGCCCTTATTTATACATAGACGTTCATGATAATGGAACTTCAAAAGAAGCTAATCATCATCGTGGTAACAATAACACAAAATGGCATGGGTTATTTACCATAGGAGGCCTCTATAGTTGGAAGATTCTACCCCATTGTATGAAGTTGAAAATGTGGAGGAATGTCATCAATAACCAAGGGTTAAACCCCGTGGTCAATCTAAACAACATACAAGGATTTTGCATAATATATATCAACCTATGAATCAATCTATATTCCATTCATTACCATTGTTTCAGTGATTTATTTATTTATTTCTATTTAAAAAACTGCAATAAACTATCACATGCCAAAGACTGAATGTTTATTATAAAACAATAATAGAAAGCTGAGGAGAAGTCCATGTTGTCACCCACAACAAATCTTTTGCACGCTAAGAAGCTCGTAAAATCATTCAATCTTATTTGGGTAGCTACACTTACTATATAGGTATTTTTTATTTATAAAGCAAGTCAGATTTCCTCCTAGTAAAAATTGGAACTCGAAAGTGGAAAAAGAGAAAAAAACAAACTCCATATTCATTTCAATAGCGACAGGTTGCTTCCATATCCTTGGTTTCAACTTATATGCCAGTCCTAGCTCAGCAATTGGGGAATTAAGGAGGAGCTCAGTATGGGAAGCAAAGATAATATCAAAAATACTATTACCTCCAAGTTTAAGGACAAGTTGTGGGAGGATTAGGAGCTGGAAGGTAAAAGGAAGCTAAGATACTATAAGAAAGTGATCAATCTCACCCTTGATAATCAGAATTATCTCTCTCTGTTGTCTAGCAATAAGAAAAAGATGAACATTGCTAAGGTAAGAACTAATTCCTATGAGCTACGGTGTGAGACCGGGTTGTGGTCTATCCCCAAGAACCCTTGGAATGATAGGATCTGTCAGATTTGCAATTCTAAGCAGGTGGAAGATGAAAAGGACTTCCCTTTAGACTGCCCTACTATTACTCACATTCTCTATCATTTCCCTACCATCTTCTACACTTCCAATCTTCTTGACCTATTAAGCTAGCCCACCTATAGTGATCTTGGAGCACTTATTTCCCTTCTCTTCCACCATAGAAGCAAGATTTTGATGAATCAAACTTAGATTCTTTCTCATATCTTAGGGTCAAATAAACTGCATTAGTCTTAATGGATAATAACCATCATTATCATCATTAATTTAAATTAAAAAAAAAAAAATCATAATTAAAAACTATAACAATATATTATAATAGTAACAATATTTTTTATTGGTTAAGTTTCGAAAAATATTAAAACAAATTAATTAATCAACATTATAATCATAAAACAAAATTATAATTTATTATTATAAATTTAAATTATATATATATATATATATATATATATATAAATTTTAATAATAAAAAATTAAAAAAATTAAATATTTGAATTTTTAATTTCTAAATTTGATATTATCAACAAAAGTGTCTAATATAAACGGCTTATCTAAAATTTCATCAATATAATAAAAATATTAATCCTTTAATCATTATTAGATGGAAAATTTCTATCTTTATCAAAATCTTGTAGGAGATTATCTCATTCCCAGAAACATATTGGCAATCCTATTGGCCCATTAAAAGTTATTTTGGCTATGTATAAAAGATATTAACAATTTATCCAGTCACGTTTAATAAAATACCTAATAAATAACTATACTCATAAATCACAGATAGTTAATTTCTTTTTAGCAAATTTTGATACAAAGATTTAAGAGAAACTAATAAATAACTATAATCATAATAAGCAAAATTTGATGCAAAGATTCAAGAGAAACTAAATTACATTAGTTTAATTAATTTATACCTTATGAATTTTGAGATAAATTTCTATATTTACTTTCGTAACTGCCAAATAAGGAATCACAAGCTATTTTCCGTAAACACAAATATGCAGTAGCCTGCACACATGTAGATGTTCAGGCTCATGGTATATTTGTATGATGAAAAAAAATATATATTAAAATATATGAAATAAGTATAATAGGTAGGGAGTTGTCTAATGAGATGGAGGAATTGTTTATCATCAAAAATTTCTAGGACACTCAAAATATTAAAGTTTGATACTTATAATGTGGATTTACAAAAATCTCTGTTAGATTTTCTTAAAATCTTATCAAAATTTTCATGATTTTCAAAACGAAAAAACATTCGAGTTAGACTACGACTAATATGTAGTATAAGCATTTAGTACTTGTTTCTTATGTAAAAAAATAATTAATAATTATTTTAAATTAAATTAAATATTTATAGAGTTAAATATTTCCAAAATCAAATATAAAAAATATTGTATAATAATTATAAACCTCAATTTAAAATAGTCTTATATATAATATCATATTTATATGTTTTTAAATTAAAATATTATTATTATGTAAAAAGTTATATTAAAAATTATAAATGTATATATTTTGAAATGTAACATTAATATTTTTCACATAAAAATTCATAATAAAAAAATAAATTATAAATAAATTATATTTAAAAAAAATCTAAATAACTTATGCAAATAAATTAATTTTAATGAATATTTTAACTTAACAAATATGTTGTTATTTTTTTTTATATTAAATTCATTATACAATTATTAATTAAAAATTTTAAAATTGTCAAATTAAAAATAATATAATATAATATATAAATGACTATAGTTATTGTCTTGTACATTTTTATTAATATAATTGTTATCATTAGAAAATCAGACAAGCAAAGATGACATTATTAAATGTCAGGCAAAAGGATTTATAGGGCTGAGGCACATTAGAGAATCTGAAGAATTTAAAAAATCTCTAAGGTCCAGAAGAAAAATCAAATTGCGGACTCAAGAAATTAGTAGAATGCACCTTCACGTACATTTTTTCTTTGATAGGCGCGCCCTTGTGCGGCTTTCCCTCAAAAATCTGGGCAGACCTGAGAGTGGCAGAAGTCATTTTCCAAGACTACAAGGCACACTCCAGGAAATTGATCCCACACTTGAAGCCACCCAAGGACAGCCACCTAAGCCTCCTTGGGACCTCAAGGGAGCACAGAATGGAATCATATGACACATAATGGAATCATCCCCCTCTCTTGGGTCACCATCCACCAATGTACTGAGAGAGGGATGGAGAGTTTGAATTCATCTATAAAAGGCCACCAAGAGATGAACAAAGGGAGAGCACATTATGGTTTTTAACTTCTGC
The DNA here is from genome assembly GCA_034641835.2 of Pinus albicaulis. Classification (NCBI taxonomy): domain Eukaryota; kingdom Viridiplantae; phylum Streptophyta; class Pinopsida; order Pinales; family Pinaceae; genus Pinus; species Pinus albicaulis. The sequence continues at coordinate 1,254,919,144 of CM076580.1, forward strand.
GATTGTCATTAATTGCAGAATCCAGATTATCCACATTATCATAAAACATTGGTCGACATTTCGAATCCCAATGGGGATCCGTCATCAGGACGAGAATGAAGAATGAAAAAAGGTTGCAAAAATTCAAGGTATAAATAGTGAAGGAACATGATGTTTGAGAGGAGCCGACAATAGATAACAATTTTATTTAAATAAATTATTTTTAATTTTTTTATAAATGTTTTATTTTAATAATAACTCAAATTTTTTTAATAAATATTTAAATTTAAATTCTAAATTTTAAAAACCCCTAAGTGCTTAAATTAATTAATTTTTCATAATAAACCCTAAGTACTTAAATTAATCTTACTAAACTAACTTTTAATTTCTATTTAATGTCTAAAATTTTTATTAATTTTTACTAATGTCTAAATTTTTAATTTTATGACTAAAAATATTTTAATTACACCTTGAGGTTTTTAATTCCTAACCTAAATTTTAACTAAAGTAATATCTACCATTTATTAATCTAAGTGATTAAATAAGAAGAATAACTATGTTTATTAATTATAAATAATAATATCTATATATGTTTAATAAATAAATGATAATAATTAATGAATATTAATATAATTAATTAAATCCTAATAAAATATTATAATTTATAAATTAATTCTAATCGAAATATTTGAAATTTTACTTCCACTTACTGATAATAATTACTAATTAATTAATTTTTATAAATAGAATAAAAATTAATTAACACAAATAATTATTATAAGTGAGTGAGATAAAATGCTTTGTACAAACACAACCCTAAACTGATTACTAAAAGGAGAAGAAGCAAACCTGCAAATTTATACCTGGGAAGTGAACGAACTTAATGAGAAAATCTGTCCAATAAGAGGCCACCAATTGTCACTAATCTTGAATCCTCCATCCTTGTTGATGTTATGCGGGTGTTTTATAATCTCCACTGCTTCTCTAATCTTTCATCTCTGATAGTGTTCCTCCCTTGAAATGATTTTAGCATCCTCAAGACGCAAGTGATGTTTCATTTTCGAGGAGTGATCGGCAAGGGCTGAGGTTCGAGATCGCTCATGTTTAATATCGGCACCATGCTCTTTCATTCTCGTCCTGATGATGGATCCCCATTGGGATTCAAAACTTTGACCAATGTTTTATGATTGGAGAGCACATTGTTATGCTGGCCAAAATTGCTTCAAGCAATACCAGCAGCATGTGATTTGAAGCAGAAGTAGAGAGGGGATTTAGTAGTTGGCCATCCAACAACTCCGATCCTTTGGAGTAGAGAGAGGGACCTTGCACCAAGGCAGCTCAGATATTAAAACGTCCTTGCATCGGGTCTTAGATATCCATAGTTCTAAGGGCCCCTTAGCAAGTGTGTAAATGTTCTACCTTTTATTCCTAATAGCACACAATAAGAGGGGACATAGATTCCACCATTAGTATTATTATGTTTCTTGAATATATATGAGCTCTTGTGTTATTTGTTTAGTTTAGCTTTGTTTTCTCTCTACATATGCATACTATATCATTATCTAGTGTGTTTTGTTTTATGGCATGTTCACTAACCTGCTAACTCTTTGTTTATATGCCTGTCACCAGAAACTTAAGAGGAAACAACCACTCCTCTTAAGTAAGTGTGGATTGATACACACGTGCACCAAATCCACCAACACAAGATTGGCAACTCCACTAATTTTACTTCCTAGTTAATGTGGTTGTGTCTTTTGTAGAGACCTCTTTCTCTGCTCTAGATTTTGGCTTGAACAACCCCTCTTCTCTTCTTCTCTTCCTGTTCACCCTTAATGAGAGGTCGAAGCTTAGAAGCTCCAAAAAAATTGTTGCAAGAAATTAGAGCAGATTTTACACAGACATACGCACCCGACCAGGCACGTTCAGCAATAACTTGCACGAAGACTGTACGCTTGTGTGAAAATTTTGCGCGCGGAAACCAGAGGCAGAAAATTTTTACTATTTCCCTTCATTTCCTATTTTTAAAGTGACTGGCAGCCCATAAGAAATCTGCCAACGCTATGTGAGGTGTCCCATGACTTGTTGAAACTCACTCTTGGCTGCATTTTAGTAGTTTTTGGTGTTAGTTTTAAAATTTAAAAGTTTATTTTCGCAAAGAAACCACATAGTTTAAGTAGGGGGAAATTAACTTGCATTCTAAAATAACCTATGTTTTGCGAATTTAGACACCAAAAATGCATAGGTATTTAGCTAAAGTAAGTGGCCCTTGTCCACACATGCTTAGCTAAATTTTTTAATTTTTGCTAGTTTAAAGTCATTAATTTTAGTTCAATTTTTGGCACTAGGATTCAGGACTAGGATTTAACTATCCTTAGATAGAAAGTAATCTTTGTTTCCTTTGCACCCTTGCGTGACCCTAGGCAAGCATATGAACACTCTTTGCTGATAATTTTGCATCTCCCTTTAGTTGATCATTTAGATTAACTAGGCAACATTGTAAGCAGCCCATATCTACACATGTTTTTCTTTTGAGAAAGGAACAACCAAACGTAGCTTAATAGGGGATTTGAAAAGGATCACCGCATATCCACATGTTAAAACTATGTCATTCTTCACCTCTTACTGACACACTTTCACACCTTCTACGAATCAAATCCACCTTAAAACTAACTTAAATAAACTCATTTAAACTCTCCCCACAGGGGCCACATGAGAATTTATAGTTTAAGCTAGGACCAAGGGGGTAGGAATCCAATAAGCCGCCTTGGTCAATTTACATATTGAAACATAGAGTCGTTTTTCTAGGGAAATTTTAAATCCGTCTATCCACCCATGGCAAAGAAAACTCGAATGCCACAGAGATTGAATTTAGAGGGGGTTAATCTTAGGCCCAATATGTGAAGTATTATTCGAGGCTACCTGACCCATCTAATAATCGGTACTAGTAGCTTAATTACCAAGAAGCTCACAACTTGAATGCTCACGTGGGACTACGGTACTTAGTGGCCAAAACTAGGGCATCCTTCCTTATAGGTGACGATGTGGGCAACGCTAAATCCTCTACCTTTACCTTGGTCTATTTTCTTAGGTTGACTGGGGACGTCGCCTGCTCTTGCAGGATGTTGTGCCAACATTTACAATATATATTCTCAAGGACTAGTTACATTTGAGAGTGTGAGGACAATTAGGTATTCAAGGTTTGAGTATCATACGCAAAACCAACAAAAACCATATTTTTTGATTGACTGGTCACATAGGATTAATCTAAAGGGAAAACTTACCTTTCATTTTTCAGTTTGTTTTATGTATGCAATCAGATTTTTTTCTTTGATTATAATCTCTATCCCCTCAAATATTTCTAAAACCATACCTAGTCGACGCCATAACGGACCCAACAGGACCTCATAATTCTAGACATCTTTTGGACCTCCCCCCATTACCGAGAGGTGTTGTAGGTCTTTTTCCATTTAGGCCTCAAAGACAAAACACTGCCACCCTTATCAGTTGATCCTTTATGGGGGCATCATTAGCTGGGAACCTTTGTCGGTCACCCAACGCCACACTAGTGGGTGCCCCCACAGGGTCGCTATATTCCACTCCTCCCATAACCCCTAGGGGGCAGAGGAGCGCTACCCATTTGGGAAGCCAAATGAACTCACAACTAGGTATGTCGCAGACAAACCCTATGCCTAACTAGAACACTGTGTCTTCAGAGTGTGCAATGGCTCTAAACTCGTATTCAACATTATTAGCTTTGTTAAACCTTCCTAATTTAACCAAGCTAATAAATGACCCTATTGCACATAACCCTACATGGCCACCCATGCCCAAGAAGCTCCCTTCGGACATTCCAAAGTTCGAAGTGAAGCAAGCCAAAGACCCTGGAAATCATGTCATGAATTTCCACCTGTGGTGTTCGTCGAACAACATCATTGATGATATTTTTCGACTAAGACTATTTCAACGTACCCTAACCGGAATAGCTGCGAAATGGTATGTGGAGAAACCACCTACTACACATGAAACTTTTAGCTCCATCAGTGTTGTGTTCCTTATCTATTTTCAGTTACCCATCCACCACAATTCCAGGATGGAATTACTGACCTAATTTAGGTAGACACCCACCGTCCACATCTTGAACCATCTCCTCGAATGGCAAAAACATCGTAGTTTGTGCAAAGCCAAAATTGATGATCGATTTTTGTTAGACCTATTCCTGAAAACTCTCATTGCAAATATTTCAAAGGATGTGGCAACACAAAAGCCCATATCCAAAGAGGACACCATCAACAAGGCCCAATAGCTCGAGTTGATCTATAAGCAATTAGGATATATCTACAATATCTTGTCTAATGCCCCACGCCTGCAAACTTACAAATAATTTCCAGGCACGTCAAACTCTACAGATGGTTTGATTGGATCATTGACCCAAAATCACCTAAGTAGTAGCGTTCAGTACCTCAGTTACGCATATGATTCTAACCAGCACATCCCAAAAATCGGCTACTAGAATCATCATGGACCTTTGTAAAACATGACCAATAGGTTGTCTTCATACCACCATCAGCAGGGAGATCCATATCCTCCAGCTCAGGGGACCCAATACACATCTAGATATGCTAACAGAGGAGCTCCCCCACAACAACCATACATAATCCAGGGACAAGGACCGCAATAAGCCCAGTCCCCAGCACAAAACCCACCTATGCAGAATAATGCACAGGTGAACTTTGTGCGATCTTCCCAAGCACAACCACGCCAACCATACAATTAAGGGAATTCGAACTATCCTCCTAACGCAGTAAAGAAAAAAGGAAAAACAAGACAAAGGGAAATCCTGGACATGGAGGAAACAATCAACAACTCCCTCCGTGATCTCAGGTTGGAGACAACTCTAACGGAAATCAAAACCAGAAGCCTAACAACTCCCAAGGGAAAAACAAGAGGGATAATCTCTAAACCAACCACTCTTATTCAATCTGCGGTGAGTACAACCACTACACTCACCACTGTCTCGATCTCCCTAAACTGAAGAAGCTTCAAGGTAACCATGGACAAGGGGGATCCTCATAGCAGACAACAGTCATGCAAGAGCCTTTCCCCCATCAAGGAACAATTAGTAGCCAACAATAACAAACAACTCCTGACGATTCCAGAAAAAATAGCCATGAAATCTACATGACTGGCAAAGAAATGTTTTTTCAAACACGAACAACAAGTGCAAGTGCAAGTGCACCAACAACACCTTTGACCATATCAAAGATACCTATTAAACCTTTGACAAAGATGGTGAAGGGACCAACTAGGTGGGCAGGAAACCATTTCAATGCAGCCCATAACTATAACATTGTGGATGATTTAGCCCAATCTCTCGCCTCCATGTTAGCTTTGGAGGTATTACAATCATGCCCAAAGCAAAGGAAAGCCTTGCTTTATGTATTAGGCACCATCAACCCTACCGATTCATGCCTAATGGATTTTGATTTAGATAAAGCCACCCTTACGATCCCTTCGATGGCCGCCTTACAGATACTGGTGTTAGTTCAAAACATCACCATTCACCGATGTATCATAGACAAAGGTTCATCCACATGCATCATTTCCAAGAAAATCTAGAACAAGTTAGGGTCTCTCGAACTAAAGCCATCAGACATCACGCTTAGAGCATACGACAGGCGCCCTTCAACTCCCGAAAACCTCTACCAAAACATCCCCATCTGCTTAGCCAACAAGATGGACCTTACAGACATTGAAGTCTTGGATGCTCAAATGGATTACAATATATTCCCTGGATGGATTTATATGTATGCCATGTCAGCCATAGCCTCCTTCGTCTTCCGAACTATGATGTTCCCCCATGAGGATCACATCATTACTATCGAAAAATTGACATACAATGAAAAGTGACCGCTAAAAAATATTGATGTCATTCTATGCTATGTAGACACATATGACGAGACACTTACAAGGTACCAAGCAGAGAAAATTTTAAGGATGGGAAATTATTTTGAAGTTTAAAACATTGGCGAATTTCACTAGTCCCTAATATGAAAACTATAAAATGTTTATTGATATATTTGTAACATTATTCAGATTTATAATGGTTTTCTATATACTCTGTATATAATGTTGTTGATTTTTAAGTTAAAATAATTTTATATTGTAAAATTTGGGCGAATCATTTTTATAGAAAATGGAAATTAGCAAAAAATTTTTTTGGAAAAAACATGGAAAATTAGCCCATCTGTGAATATTAGCCCCTAAAATTTTCCATGGTACCAAGAATAGGCCCTGGCCAGTTTAAACCATTGTCCATCCTTGGGAAATTCCTAAGAGATCCCCCTATTATATCAGAGTCATCATCTGAGGTCATAAAGGCTCTGGTGTGCATGATTTCCTCATCAAGAACCAAAGCCAGCCAAGACATGGAAACGAGCAATAACGACACCGATTCCTTGGCCATGACAACCTCTCTAGCCTACACCACCTCCCAAACTCATATCCTCCCCCAATTGGTTTTGTGTCGCAATAGGTCATGGCCACGGTGGTCCTACCAAACTTATCATTTGGAATCCTAGTTTGGTACCTAGTCCCACCTACCACAATGGGAGTCATGCACATCACCTCTACAGGGTTAATACCCCTCAATCCCGAGCATGCCCCAACTATTCAAGAGATTGTCGCGAACATCCCTATGAAGGAAGTTCACATCGAAAAAGCGATAGTTACGACCAAGAACGCCAATAAAATAGAGAATAAGGTTGAGAATCCTGCCATGCAATGAGAACTAAAACCTTGCACCATATGTGACATAGTAGGTCACCCTACCCACATCTGTCCAAATTTGGACGAGATAAAACCGCTCCATAGCTCTGCGGTAAATATCACGACAACAAGTTCTCATAAAAAGGAACCTACCACCAAAATTCAAGGGAAGCCATTGCGTACCAATCACACATGCACTATCTGTGGCAATTATGGGCATTATACCCATGTTACCTAGAAATTCCACGATATAGGTGATGAGCTTCATCATTAGACATATTTGGAGGGGTTAATGGTCACCTTTTTGCCTTCTTAGATATTTTTCTTGCATTTCTATTATTATTTGGTTTTATCATGCTAGCATAGGTCGTTATTAAGGCTAACATACTCAGAGTGCCTAATATGAGGCTGAGTTCAGAAAATCATGAGTTATTAAGAATTTTTATAAGAATTTTATCATAAAGACTTGGAGGAGTGAACTCAATCTTTGTTTACTTGGAGTCACGTGGACTCAATCACCCCGAAGATTCTCTCCAGCAATCCAAGTTGTAGAGGTAGCCAAGAAACTCAAAGAGGAGTGAACCCAATCTTTGTTTAGTTGGATTCAATTAGACTCAATCAACCCAAAGATTCTCTCCAACAATTCAAGTTCCAAAGGCAGCAAAGCAACTCAAAGAGGAGTGCACTCGATCTTTTTTTACTCGGAATTGAGTGGATACAACCACTATTTTCTAGGGAGATGTTGGTAGCTACCGTATAGAATAAATAGAGTAGAGATAGAGCTTGGAAGGATCGATTCTAGTCAGAATTTTGTTGCAAGCTATTGAGTTTTTTATTATTTTACTCAGTGATCAAACTTTCAGAAATGTATGAGGTTATTCTTTTATGAATTGAGAAGACTGATTTCATCTCATTGATTTAAGTTTTAGAGAGCTAGGCTCATGGGTTAGGGCCCAATCCATGTGCCTCAACCTCTCTGTTGTATTTTTTCTCTGCTTTCTTCCATTTAAATAGTTATGCTTCTGATAGTTTCATTGTTGTTTAGTTTTTCTTTCATCATGCTGCTATAGTTTTTCATTTGCTTAGGAGAGTAATAGGATAGAGGAAAACCAAAAAGCTGTGGATCAAGACCCCCTTCTCATCTCTATCAATATGGCTTGAGGAGGGCGAACCTTCCAACAGACCCAAAAATGGATTTCGATTCACTATTTTTGAGATTAAAAGTAGAGTTGCATTACCATTTTCAGCCTTCCTTTTTGTATTTCTTTTTGACTCATTTTCCTGTTTTTCGTGCATAGACTAGCAGAGTTGTTTGCAAGAATTAGTGATAAAGCCCCTTAGGAGCTCCATGGTGCTTCCCTGCTTCATTTTCCATCTTTGTACTCACAACCTGAGCTTTGTTGTTATGCCATCTATTCCCTCTTTTTCTCCACTCATTGTAATTGTTGCACCCACCTTTTTTCCCTAAAAGCACTTAAGCAGTTCAGCCCACCTTATTCCTTTTTTTCTATTGGTTACAATTTCTTTACTCGTTTTAATGCAAAAATGCTTGAAAAACCATCAAAGTTGATCTCCGCCTTTCCTCCTCAAAATCACTTCTACCATACTTCACTCATCGTAGATCGTATTTTTCATTTGGTTCCTTTTAAGACTTACCGCTCTTTTTTCCAATTGCGATATTGTGATATCGCATATCACAGATCAAAACCTTTTCCCTTTTTGCAATTGCACATCGCACCTTTCTCCTGACTGCACTATCACTTTTCCTCCAACTTCACGATATTGTGATTGTGATATCACATTTCGCATGTCACAACTTTGATCCCATTGCACTTCGCACTTCACAACTTTTGCTCCATCGCATCTCCACCATCATGTTGGCAATATGATGCAATGTGTTGTCCTTGATGGCAACCTACTTGATGAAGTTGTCCTTGATAGAAACCTACTTGATGAGTTTCGTTTTGACATCAACCTATTTGTTAAAGATGTAAAAATGATGTATCTACAGATCAGTTCAGAAGTAGCAGAAAAAGGAATTTTAGTAAGTGCCAGAGAAATGATAAATATAATATGTCACAATGTATATGCTACTTTTATGAAGGAAACCTGCATATGGATTCAATGTATACACTACTTTTGTGAAGGAAACCCGCGTATACATTCAGGATTAGTATATACGTGGCTATTTTGAAGAGAAATCGCGTATACACGCGGATACGAATGCTCAAAGTCACGTATGCCTTTTGTGCTCTAATAAATTATGATACCTAGGGGCATTACCATGGTATTGGCCCACTGTATTGAGCGCTGGAGTATCTATTTAATCCTATCCAGGAATACCATCAGCGGTTAAGTGGTTTTGACTCATGGTATTGATAAAGGCTAAAACTATATAAGGAGAAGAGGATCATAGCGCAAGTGTGCAAGTGTAAGGGTTGTTCATGAATTAATTTCTCTAAGGAATATATGCATGGATGAACTATGTTCTTAATTGATAGATTTGAATCTATGATACACCCATGGATCTGATGATGGTTCAAGATCTCTAGATTTGATGATGATGAATCTCTAGAATGACCGACTGAAGGAATGATGAAGAACTGGCACAATTCTGATGAAGAAAATGAATAAATCTGGGTAAGTCTTATAGATCTGGTCTGTTCTACAAAATTTCCTTTTTACAGATCTATACGCAGGTTCATCACAGTGAAAGCACGTATATACGTGGGCTCGCTTCATTAAAAGCACATATGGCAGTTAGGGTTTTCTGAAAAATAATATACACAGAAGTATATGCGTGTTGGTATGCAGGAAAGCGCATATGTACGTGGCTTCAATAAAGAAAAGTAGTGTATGCTATTTGAATTAATGAATGTTCAGAGTTGAGTTTGTATCTGCATATCTATTGTGAAGTCTGGGTTATTACTGATATTCTGGTTACAGTGGTCTCACTGTTCTGTCTGAAGTATTGGGCAAAGTATGTTTGTTGATGTTAAGTGAAGAGTTGTGTTGAAGCTACTTGATCCATATGAAAATTGATGAAACGTGGTCTGCAGTGGGTCTGAAGGTTGAAGCCTTCAGTATGGAAGTAGAAGCTTTCAGCCAGTAGAAGCTAGTGTTGAAATCAGGGGGTCGAAGCTCCCTTCCAGTTGCAGCTGGAAAACGAGAGAAGGTTGCAGCGTTTTGCAGGTAGAAGCCTGCGTACTGGTATAAGTCTGCACCAGTGCAATGTTGTAAAAAGTTTTCTATATAATAAATATTGAAGACAGAGACGACAACAGTGGTGGTTTTCTCCCGAATTGGGTTTCCACCTTAAATATTGGTGTTCATGTGTGTGATACTTTATTCTATTGATTACTGCTCATAACTTCTAACCTAATACATAACTGATAAATCTGTTTATAAGATTGCTTCTGAGAATTTCTCTAAATCTGGAAAGTTAAATTAGTATACGCTAGTTTCCTTCTGCATTTCCACATGCATACGCTAGTTCTGTTCATAAAAACCACGTATGGAAATATACTCAAAGAAAAAGTTGAATTTATATGATAAGCTCTAAATACTGATTCACCTGCCCCCCCTCTTAGTATTTTTCCCAACACATCACACTTTTCAAATTATTACGCTCTGAATCAATTTTATGCTATAATAATTTTTTAATAAGTTTTAAACAGCTCTTTCCACTTCTAAGCCTTGTTTCATGCGTTAAGACCTCCATTAGCCTCTTCAGCCCCTTTTTCCCTCCAAGCTGAAAATCAACACTTTTTCAATTAGAATTAAACCATGGATAGCTTAGTTGCATGGATAGAAGCATGGTAGATAGACCATAGGATAAATAGAGTGAATTTATCTGTTTGGCCAAGTTAAGTGTGGTTTGGAATTAGTTTCCTTTCTACCATTTATTTCCAGCAATTTAGTTTACTTTCCTACCTGTCATTTATTTTCAGCAATTTAATTTTTTTTCTTTCTGTCATTTCCTTTATGCACATTAAATTAGTTTCATTTCCATCATTTCCTTTCTTCAAATTAAGTTAGTTTCCTTTTTGTCATTCCCTTCTAGCAATTTACTTTTTGGCTTTTATCATAGTTTAGGAAATAACACCCTTTCGTAAAGCAAAAGAGGATGACATGAATAGAATGCATTTGTTGTGTATATAGCACTGTCACCTCCAAGCTTGTATGAACCCCAGGTTGATAAAGTAAAGTAGGGAATCCCCTAGGAGTTGAAACACCCTTGGTGCAATACTAGGGCTCACCACTTTTTGGCGTCGTTACCAGGGAGGTGTCTAGTAGATATTTTGATTTTGTTTTAGCATTATTTTTTTCTTTCTTTTCTTTTCATGTCATTTCATAAATATTGAAAAAAATATAAAAGTATCTGAATTTCATACCTTATAGGAGTAGGAATACTGAAAGACAAATCTTACCTAAAATCCCCACATCACCTCCTATCCACCCTTCACTCTTCTTCAGTGGCAATGAGATTGAACCCCCTATAGGAGAGCCTTCTGAATACTTTGAGGATGCTATTGGGGAGGAAGAAGAAGACCTTGTTTCAACTGAGGGACCTACTTCAGCTATATTAACCATGGCTAGGATCTAGAGAGCCTTTCCATAAGAGAGGCAGACGGGGAAACTAAGTTGAAAAATAGTAACCCCTTAACTCTCCCACACTTTCATGGACTTAACTCTGAGGACCCTGACACATTCATGTTTGAATTTTCTATTCTTTTTAGGACTTATGACTACACCTCTAATGATCATAAGTTGAAGCTATTCCCATCCACCCTTAAGGATGGAGCCTTGCGCTGGTTCATGGGTCTACCTGGGGATAGCATCACTACTCGGGCACAAATGGAAGAGACCTTTAGAAACAAATACAAATAATACTATAGGTCCAAGGAAACTAAGGATGAGATCTTTAGGATGACTCTAGGGCCAGATGAATCCTTAGAGTACTATGAAGAGAGGTTTCAATTGAACTATAAGAGACCCAACTGTACTCTTGATCCTAACTCACTTAAACTTGTACATCTTTGAGAGGTCAAGAAGAGATGATAAAAACTGTGAATATGCTATTGGGAGGAGATATCTACCAAAAACCCTATGAAGCAATCAAAACTATCTTCTAGAACCATTATAGGGCATTTAGGAAGAAGGGTAGAGCTAGCAAAAGTACATCTAATACCCCTCCCTCTTCCACCTTCATAAAACATGAGATTGGAAACATGCTAGAGGACTTCAACAGTGACATGTTGTACACCTTTGCTTTGCAAATGGACACAATGTAGGTCAAAAGGAAGCAAGAGGAAGGAGAGAGAAACCTGGCCATATTTTGTCCTAGATGTACCAGGAAGCACCCAAGAAACGAATGTCCACTAAATGTCATAGAGGTTTTCTTAGTCTATGAGTAGAATCATGCCACATAAAAGTGTCCCTCCTTACCTGGACTTAAAGCTATATATCAAGGTGGGGAAGAAATTCCATAGCAACTCTGTTTCATCCACCAGAGAAGGCCTCAAGGCCCTAGGCCATATCAACAAGGTATGCAAGGTGCACCTTACTCTTTGTATCACAACAATCAAAGTGCACCCATGCAACCTTGGTACACCCCCACTCCTCCATCCTGGTGTACACCTCCTACTTGGCCTTACAACCCTTCATATCATCTTCAGCCAGTAAACCAACCATTTCAACAGTATGTTCCACAGCAACCTTACTTGAAAAATCCATCCCAAGGGTGGAGGCCTCAAAAAAATCAACCACCTACTCTAATGCCTCCACCCCAACCTCAACCTCATCTTACTCATGTTGCTCCACCTAGGCTACTTATACCTGCACAACCTAATCCGAACTTGAACAACAGATAGGCACAATAGGCTCCTAGTGAAGAAACATCCTATCTAACTTATGTTGTCATGATACAAGAGGTTAATCTCAAGTTAGGAAGGGTACTGCTAGACGACCATCATCCATCTCCACCTGTAGAGGTTGAGAAGGAAAATGAAGAAGGTAACATTCAAATCCAACAACCTCCTTTTCCCAAGCACTTGATCCACCCTAATCAGCACACCCCAGAGGAGACTAAACTCCTAGAGAATTGGAAAATTTGTGTAAATATACCACTTCTCTAGGCCATTAAGGATGTCCCTAACTACAATAGGCTCATCAAAGAAAAGTGCTTCAAAAACCTAGGAGAAGGAAGAGAGATACCCCCACCAACGATGTGGTAGGAAAATTGTCTGGCCTAATGCTAGGGACGGTGATATTTCCAAAGTACCTGGACCCTAGTAGTCCAATTGTCGATGTTAATATAAATGGTTTCATAGTCCCCAACACTCTGATTGATTTAGGGGCTACCATAATTGTCTTGACCAAGGAAACTATGTTGAAACTTAATCTCCAAGGGACTTTGAGGAAAACCACAACAGTTCTGCAACTTTTAGATCAGTCCACAGTAACCTCAGAAGGAATTTTTGAGGATGCTATGGTTGATTCAACCTTTGAATCCACTAAGGCTATTGAGTTTGGCCCATCCAGATCTCTGAAAATCAAACCAAACCTCTCAAATGAAGAAGAGGAGCAGCTATGCCAGCTTCTGAAAGAGAATATATATGCATTTTCTTGGGATTACAAAGACATGAAAGGGGTTCATCCTTCAGTGTGCAAACATCATATTTACATCAAAGAAGGATGCAAGCCTGTGAGACAACCCCAAAGAAGGATGAAACCGGCTCTGAAGGACATAGTCAAAGAAGAGCTACACAAACTATTGGATGTAGGGTTCATATATCCTATATCTGACAGTGAGTAGGTATCTCCTCTTGTCCTAGTCCCAAAGAGGAATGGTAATTTTTGAATTTGTGTTGATTATCGAGAACTTAACAAAGCCACCAAGAAAGACCATTCCCCTTGCCCTTTATAGACCAAATCCTGGATGGCCTTGTAGGTAAGAAGTCCTTTTCATTCTTAGATATATTTAGTGGGTACAATTAGATTCAAATCAACCCTAAAGACCAGGATAAGACTACTTTCACCTGTCCTTGGGGTACCTTCACTTATAGAGTCTTACCCTTTGGGTTGTGCAATGCCCCAACTACCTTCCAAAGAGCTGTCCTGAGCATATTTTCTAAGTTATTCCATGAATTTTTCAAAATATACATGGATTATTTCATACCATATAGGGATGACTTCTAGGAAGCTCTCTCCAATTTGGGTAAAGTACTAGAAAGGTGCGTTGAGATGCTTCTCTCCTTAAGCCCAGAAAAGTGTGAGTTCCTGAAGGAAGCAGGGGTTGTATTTGGACACTCCATATCCCAAGCAAGAATATAGGTAGACCCAAAAAAAATCACTATCATCAAAATGGTACCTGTTCCTCAAAAGTAGAAAGATGTCAGGAGTTTCTTAGGCTTAGCTAGTTACTATAGAAGATTCATCAAAGATTTCAGCAAGATGGCTTCACCATAATTTTGGTTATGGCCAAAGATTCTGAGTTTATTTGGTTTGGTCCTTGTCAAGAGGCTTTCAACTCATTAAGGAAAAGTTGACTACTGCCCCCATCCTCCGAGGTCCAATTGGACTCTCTATTTCCACATCCACACTGATGCATCTGACAAATTTTTAGGGGAAACATTAGGACAATTAGAGAAAAAAATCCCTTATTCCATTTATTTCATCAGCATGAACTTGTCCAAGGCCGAACTAAATTATATTGTTACTAAGAAGGATATGATAGCCATTGTCCATGCTTTGAAAAAATTCAGGCATTATGTAATTGAATATTAGACCTTTTTTCACACTAACCATGCATCCATCAAGTATTGAATGAATAAACTGGATGTTAATGCTAGGATAATCAGACAGTTATTACTTTTGCAACAATTTGATTTGAATATTATTGATAAACCTGGAAAGGAGAATGTTGTTGCAGATTTTTTTTCCATAGTAGCTCTCCCTCCAGGTGAAGAAGGAATGGTGGATGACCAACTGCAATATGAGCACCTCTTTTCTATATCAACACTCTCACCATGGTTTGCTGATACAACCAACTACTTGGCTTCTGGGAGACTCCCTCGTAATCTTTCATTCATGGAAAGGAGTAGACTCATCAGAAAAAGCACCCCTTTCACATGGATGGGGGGAAACCTTTTCAAGCTAGGCCCTGATCAAATCATAAGGAGATGTGTGAGGGAGGAAGAATTTTTTGATATCCTCTTTGCATGTCATGAGAACCCATGTGGAGGCTACTTTGATGCAAAGAGAAATGCTTACAAATATTTGCAGGTAGGATACTATTAGCCTACCCTTCACCAATATTCCTAAAGATACTGCACGAGGTGTGACCAATGCCAAAGGATGGGGAAACCCACACAAATGGATGAGATGCCTTTGTCCCCTTCGGTGGCTCTTTAGCTATTTGACAAGTGGGGCATGGACTTTGTTGGGCATATTGATCCACCATCTGGGAAAAAGAAGTATATCATAGGCTACACTAATTACTTGAAAAAATGGGTTGAAATAAAAGTAGTGAAGGTAGAAACCGAGGAGAAAGAAGTAGAATTTATGGGGCAGAACATTTTTTACAAGTTTGGGTACCCCAGAGAAATAGTCACTGATCAGGGAGCACAATTCACATCCCACCTTATTGAAAATATTTTGAGGAAGCACAAGATTAAACATAGAACTTCTACTGCCTATAACCCTCAGGAGAATGGCTAAGTAGAAGTAACTAACAGAGATTTAGAGAGTATTCTCACAAATTTTGTGAGCAACATAAGAAAATATTGGGTAGACAGATTGGTAGAATCTACTTGGGCCTGCAAAAATACTTGGAAGAAAACAATAGGATTCACTCTTTATGAATTAGTCTATAGTAAGAAGGCTCTACTTTCAGTTGAGTTTGAATTCAATACTTTAAGAATGACAGCTGAATTAAATCTAGATCTATCAAATGCACAAAAAGAGAGGTTGTTGCAACTAAATGGATTGGATGATTTCAGAATGCATGCACTTCTTCACACGAAGGTAGTTCAGCTGCAAAGGAAGGTCTGGCATGAAAAGAACATCAAAGAAAAGACCTTCCAAGAAGGAAATTGTGCATCATTGTATGATTCAAGGTTTAAAGATTTCAAAGGCAAGTTGATGATAATATGGTTGGGACCTTACAGAGTGGAAAAATGTTTCGATCATGGCGGAATTCAAATCAGAACCATAAATGAGGAAGGAATCCCCTTGCTTGCCAATGGTCATAGACTTAAAATGTACAAGAAGCCCTTGCCAAGGGTGGAGTTCATAAATTCAATAAGAAGAGAGGTGTATGTGATTGTAAACTCCATAGTTTCCCACACCTCCTAAAAAAAGGGAAGAAAAAAAAGAAAAAGGAAAAAAAAATAAAAGAAAAAAAATAAAGATACAAGGTTGAAAACCTCTCTGAGGTGCCCAAGGCAAGTTTTTGGGTTGAAAACCTCCTTGGAGGCAGCCCACTTTCTTTGAAAAAAAACAAAAAAACACATCTTCATCTCTGTGTTTTCTTTGTTTGTTGTTTTGCAAGCTATTAATGGTTTCTGGAAACACAGGGGAGAATTCATCTTCTTTTACCTTCTTATATTTTACCATCCATCCCATAATTCACTCCATTCATTTACATAACTTCTTCCATCACCTCAATATACCATATTCCTCCATTCTTGAGCACAATGTAGAAAAATAAAGTAAGCCACAAACTGCTACAAACATCAGGAAGTTCCTTAAAAAACAAATTTGTTCATGGACTGCAAGGAAAAACAAGAAAGAAAGATGCATAAAATACTCAAGGAGAGTGAGAATGCCACCCATGGCATCTTGATCACACCACACAACATCTATAGTGAAAAGAAACAACAAGAAAAGACTAGAAGCTCACTTAAGAAGCTACTCATTGAGCAAGCTACCCACTCAGGAAAATAAGGAAGAACACGGCATATAAGAGGCTTGTCTCCAAATTCCATCTCCTTCAAATGCCTTGACAACAACAGGTAAACTCGGATATGGATTCTCACCCCTCGCTATGCATCTATAACATCTAGAAATAATTAAATTTGCAGACTTAGAGTTTAAGGGGCAGAAGGTGGCCAGTTAGCTTAGACACCATCGTGAAGTATGACTAGGGAGAATTGCAAAGTCACGCCACCTGGGAATGCAAAAGAAAAAAAATTAAATGATGTGGATTAGAGGAGAATGAGGGGAGGAAGCACATTTTCCATCATGAATTAATAGAGAGAAGGAAACAACTGTCTACAACAAAAATTGGAGCCGAGATGAGTTACATAAGTTCTCCAAAATTAGTTGTGCAATCTAATAAAAAGATATCTAGTCTCATCCAAACCAGTTGATTGAGAAATATTTTTTTAGGGAAAGAGACTAAAGGGAGCCCGCAGCACAACAATACTGAGAGCAAGTTGTGTATTTGAACAATGTGCAGTAGTAGCAATAGTAGAACAACATCACTAGCAGTTAAGCTAGCTTCCGAAGTATACCACGTATCAGACACAGTAGCAAGGGACCAAGGGAAGCTTTTCTCCTATCCCTAGAGAATAAAGAGAAGAGGAACAAGAATAACTAGAAGAAGAAGAGTAAGAGACAAAGGGCCAAGGAAAAATGGAAGAGATGGCACTAGAAGTCATAACAGTAGCAGAAAGTAAGTAAGAAGCATACTCACAACACAACACCACATCCCCTCAAGACAAAGAGGTAGTTTCCGCCTTAGTTCCTCTGAGCGCAAAGAGACAAAGGCAAACCTATATGCATTTCATAGTTGATAAGAGTCAGGGGATAAGTCATAGAGAGACAAAAACTCCTCGCACGAGCCCGATTATAATTGAAGAATCACCAAGGGAGGAGGAAAGAATTGAAGAAACAATTATGAAGGGGAAACTGTAGAAGGCATAGGCAGAGAATGTAGCATTGAAGGAGAAATTGTAGCAAAAAGGGCAACAAGTAGCCACCATGGTAGACTTATGCATAGAAGCCCTTTAGTAAATATTCCCTTCTAACTCATATGTTGTGTACCTCAAGGAGCAATGGCTCCTATTTCAAATCAAAACTCTAGCCTCCCATGGTTCCCCACCTTTCCAAGATTGTAGGAAACTCATGGATTTCTACAAGCAAGCTAACATGGTTGATTAGGAAAATATGGCAGAGTTTTATGTGCATAACCTTGTGTTGACAAATTTGGATACTTGGGACCCCAATCGTATAATGGGGGATATGCAGTTGATGGCTTTAGTATCTTGGATGATGAATGAGGATGCTAGAGAAAAAGAGATATGGAGGGTCATGGGAAGAAGAACTAGAGAACCCCTATATATCAGACTAAAATTTTTCAGCCCAATAGGAGTCATCCTTAAACATCAAGAGCTTGCAAGGGACCCTGCACTAGTTGAAAGCTACCTTCAGACTCAAAAAAAAGTAATCAACCACTTTGCTGACGTTTCTAGGTAGATAGAAGATGAGTGCATTATGGCTAGCCAGAAGAGATGGAACAACCTCCCGCACAGCTTCAACAACATGGAGTACCATACTCCACAAAGAATAAGGGGTGCATTGGAAAGGGAACCATTATCGAAGAGGGCCATACAAGAAAAAAATAATCCAATGGTTGGGACTAAATATTAGCCCACCTTTGCTACTGGGGCTGAATGATGAAAATGACACAGATGCACAAGATAGAGAATGAGAGAATTCATAAAAGAATAATGGTTTTTACTCCCTTGGGGAAACTCCCACACTTCTTCCTCAGGAAATCATGAGGGCCATCAAAGCCTTGAAGGAAATGTACGAGGAGGATTAGTTGCTCAAAGGATGAGAAACCATTCAGTAGGGGGGTGACGATGAGCTTCATCATTAGAAATATTTGGAGGGGCTAATGGTCACCTTTTTCTTTCTTAGATATCTTTTTCTTGCATTTCTATTATTATTTTGTTTTATGATGCAGTATAGGTGGTGATTAAGGATAACATACTCGGAGTTCCTAATATGAGGTTGAGTACAGAAAATCTTGAAGTATTAAGCATTTTTATAAGGATTTTATCATAAAGACTTGGAGGACTGAACTCAATATTTGTTTACTTGGATTCAAGTGGACTCAATCACCCCAAATATTCTCTCCAGCAATTCAAGTTCTAGAGGCAGCCAAGCAACTCAAAGAGGAATGAACCCAATATTTGTTTACTTGGAGTCAAGTAGACTCAATCACCCCAAAGATTCGCTCCAACAATTCGAGTTCTAGAGGAAGCCAAGAAACTCAAAGAGGAGTACACTCAATCTTTGTTTACTCGGAGTTGAGTGGACTCAATCACTATTTTCTAGGTAGTTGTTGGTAGCTACTTTGTAGAATAGATAGAGTAGAGATAGAGCTAGGAAGGGATCAATTCTAGTCATAATTATGTTGCAAGATATTGAGCTTTTTATTATTTCACTCAGTGATCAAACTTTCAGAAATGTATGAGGTTATTCTTTTATGAAATGAGAAGATTGATTTCATTTTACTGATTTAAGTTTCAAAGAGATAGGATCATGGGTTAGGGCCCAATCCATGTGCCTCAGCTCTCTGCTATATTTTTTCTCTTCTTTCTGTCATTCAAATATTTTTCTTCTGATAGTTTCATTGTTGTTTAGTTTTTCTTTCAGTGTGCTGCTGTAGTTTTTCATTTTCTTATGAGAGTAATAGAATGGAGGAAAACCAAAAAAATTTGGATCAAGAACCCCTTCTCATCTCTATCAATAGGGCTGGAGGAGGGCGAACCTTCTGACAAACCCAAAAACTAATTTCCGTTCACTATTTCTGAGATTAAAAGTACAGTTGCATTACCATTTTCAACCTTCCCTTTTATATTTCATTTTCACACATTTGGTTGTTTTTCATGCATAGACCAGCAGAGTTGTTTGCGGGAATTAGTGATAAAGCCCCAGAGCAGCTCCATGGTTCTTCCACACTTCATTTTCCATCTCTTTACTCACAACCTATGCTTTGTTGTTACACCCTCCATTCCCTCTTTTTCTCTACTTATTCTAACTACTGCACCAACCTTTTTCCCCAGAAAGCACTTAAACCCTTCAGCCCACATTATTACTTTGTTTCTATTGGTTACAGTTTCCTTACTATTTTTAATGCAAAAATGCTTCAAAAACCATCAAAGTTGAGCTCCGCCTTTCCTCCTCGAAATCCCTACTACTGTACTTCGCTCATCACAGATCTCAATTTTCATTCAATTCCTTTTAAGACTTACTACTCTTTTTTCCGATTGCGATATTGCGACATCACATATTATAGATCACAACCTTTTCCCTTTTCACAATTGCACTTACCACATCACACCTTCCTCCCGACTGCACTATTCCTTTCCCTCCAACTTCTCGATATTGCAATTGCGATATCCCATTTCACACATCACAACTTTTATCCCATTGCACTTCGCAGTTCGCAACTTTTTCTCCATCGCATCTCGACCATCACAATTTTCAAATTATTACTATCTGAATCATTTTTGTGCTATAATAAATTTTTAATAAGGTTTAAACCTCTCTTTCCACTTCTAGGCCTTGCTTCATGCATTAAGGCCTCCATTAGATTCTTTAGCCCTTTTTTCCCTCCAATTTGCAAATCAACACTTTTTCAATTAGAACCAAGCCATGGATTGCTTTGTTTCATGGATAGAAGCATGGTAGATAGACCATAGGATAAGTAGAGTGCATTTAGCCATTTGGCCAAGTTAAGTGTGGTTTGGAATTAGTTTCCTTTCTGCCATTTATTTCTAGCAATTTAGTTTAGTTTCCTTCCTGTCATTTCTTTTCAAAAATTTAATTTAGTTTATTTTCGTCATTTCCTTTATTCACATTAAATTAGTTTCATTTCCATCATTTCCTTTCTACAAATTAATTTAGTTTTATTTTTGTCACTTCCTTTCAACAATTTAATTTTCAGTTTTTATCATAGTTTAGGAAAAAACACCCTTTCGTAAAGTAGATGAGGATGACATGAACAGAATGCATCTATTGTGTATATAGCACTGTCACCTCCAAGTTTGTATGAACCCCGAGTTCATAAAGTAAAGTAGGGCAGCCCCTGGGAGTTGCAACACTCTTGGTGCAATACCAGGGCTCACCAACAGGGATGCCTTACACGCCATTGAGAGATCCTATCAAGAGGATCCCTCCATCCAGTTACTTGGATATGAACCTTGCATCATTCTATACCTACAGGAGGAATGATATTCACCTGAAAGACTCCCGTTCATCTTCCTCTCTCCTATCATACGATGCGCACTCTGCAACGAACATGACCACTTCATAGATGACTGTGCAACCCTGGAACTCATCCACAGCTAGTATCCAGTAGAGCACGTATACTATGTTGGTTTGTGAGCAACACAATTTACATGTATTTTATCTGTTGACAACCACACTTTAGAACAATGCCATTACATCCCTCGATTTCACTTAGCATTAACTAGTTTGTGCTTAGCCATAGTTTTATGTACTAAGAAGACAACTATAAACACATTTTAAAAATTTATGAATTACCTTGTCATCCTCAAATACTTTTCAGTATTTGATGTTGTTAGGAATTGAAGGCCTATTTTTTATTTGAACATCATAGGCCGCCTTGACATCTAAAGGAACTTTGAAACTACTAGCAGTAATAGCTAGTGACTCAGCCATTTGATTTTCCTCTCTAGTAACAAAAGTTATATTAAATGATGAAAAATAATGCTCAATCAAATCCCAAACTTCATTCTTATAATTTTTAAACTTGGA
Source organism: Pinus albicaulis (assembly GCA_034641835.2). NCBI lineage: Eukaryota > Viridiplantae > Streptophyta > Pinopsida > Pinales > Pinaceae > Pinus > Pinus albicaulis. The sequence continues at coordinate 1,254,940,684 of CM076580.1, forward strand.
ATTTTTTACTTGGTAGTTGTTTCTCACCTGCTTTATCACCAACTCTGAATCACCAAAAGAAATTAGCTGCTCCACTCCCAAATCTTTCATTACCTTCATACCCAACACAAGCGCCTCATATTCAGCAGTGTTGTTAGTGGTATAAAATTGCATTTTATATGATATAGTTACCCTTTGATGAGTGGGAGGAAAGAGGACTTCACTGGCTTGTGATCCTTATCTTGATGAGGCTCCATCAAACTAGAACTTTCAGATTTGTCCTTCCTCTAAATGTTGCTCATTTGTACTTTGAAAGTGTTGTTTTTCACTTATTTCAGGCTGGAGATTGTTATTATCAACAGTAAGGTGTAGTATTGATGACCCTAAATAATTTTCTTCAACATATATCGGATGGTTTGAAGGATTATACTGACCAATAATGATGTATGCCATTTGGGTTTCCCTATACAACCTTCTAAATTCCCCTCCAAACATTGGGATGGTGGCATATGACATGTCCATCTGAAGGGTACCTCCCAATTTTTTAGACCAAGATCTAGAAAGTAACATCCTAAATCTAGAAGGAATGTCTGCAACTACAATGTCCATTGCTAATATTTTCATAGGTAGTTGGGTAAGAGAAACAACCAAGTCCTTAATTACTCCAAGGCACTTGAGTTTTTTGGAATCAAAGGTGTAGAGGTTATGGTAATTCTTGGTGATCTCTAATCCCAATTTATCCATCACTTTCTTTGGCATCAGATTATGAGAAGCCACATAATATAATAGAAAATTATGTAGCAATTTGTCATGTATATTGAGTGACAGGTAGAAAGGTATATTGGACATGACAACCTAGATAAATAGTGGGATGTTCATCCTGAAGATTGACAGAGTCGGGGGCGAGAGGTGGCTGAAGCAGACTTTTAAAAGACTCTTCATATGCTAGATTTTTCAACAATTCCAGAAGTTGGACCAGAATTTTGATTTTATTCAATTAAAGTTTGAAACTGAAAAAAATTGGAACTAATTCCTTATTTTCTGCAATGATTTTGACAATTGGGGAAAAATTTTGGAGTGGAGGAAGCTCATTGACTTTGGCCTTGTGTTTGGCAGCTTGTTTCTATAAATCTAATTTTTGTTGAGGTTGTTGAACAGGCCCTTTAGACCTCAAAGGATAATTTATGTTTTGAGCTTCTTGTTGTTTTTTATCATTTTGTGCATAAATTTGAACATCCTCATCATATAAAAACAAATAAATCCTTGACTGGTCTTCATATTCTTGCAAATTCAAACAAGTTTACTGTGAGGTTTCTCCTACAAGGTTTATTTCTTCATTTTATTCCTCATGTTTTTGCTGCTCTTCTTCAACAAAATTATTCAAAGGAGGCTGAACATTTTGATCATCAACATTCCTCCTTGGGCACTGTAGGATTTGATGTGGTTGGAATGGCCTCCTAAAGGGAGCGTGATTTCTATTTGCCTCATTTTGATCGGCTCTCGTAGCTAGTTTGTTTTCAAGCTCTAATTTTGTCATCTTAGAGGCAAGTTCCTTGATCAAATTGGACATTTGATTGATATTTTCTTCTGTTGTAAGATACTTAGAAGAAGAAGGTTTTTCTTCTTTCATCTTCTTTTTGTTTTTTGCTACATTTTCTTCCTCCGTTTTCAATTTATTAGAAGCCATGAGATTAGACTGCACTCCAATTGCAGCCTCTTTCATATTCATTAATGTTTTTTCTTTCGCATCCCTTAACCATAAAGAAAACTCAGAATCTAGAGGATTTGCAAAATTTATCATAGTTGTAGTCTCAAGAGGCTTAATTTCTTCGAGAATTTTTTGATAAATCTTATTAAACCTCTTGGTAAAATCAGCTAATAAATCATCTGGTTTCTTCTTCAGAGTTCGAAATTTTGTAAGGTAGTACACATAGTATTTCCTATAACCCCATTTCTTTACAAATGTCTCCTCCAATTCATCAATTCATGTTATTGAGTTTGGAGGCAGAATTCTAAACCATTTACGAGCTTCACCATCCAAGCTCTGAACAAAGAGTCTTGACAAGACATCTTCATGTTCGACATTCTAGTTGTCAGCATAACTATAGAAACCCACTAAATTTTCCTCTGCAGAAACTCCTTCTCCATCCCCGGTTTATTTTGGAAGATATTTCAAGTAATATTCATGAGGGAGTGGATGCAAAGGTTGAGGAAGAGCAAGTGGAGCATAAATTGCAGCCACTATCAGTTCCATCCTTGTAAGGGCAGGCTGAGCCATATTTTGTTGATGTACAATTGATGGATGACTAGTTTATGTAGCTATTTGGGAAATAGGAATTACAATTTGTGGATTCTAAATCTAATTTAGGATAGCAGAAAATTGGAAATCTTGAGTTGATTCTTCAGGCTTGGAGAATGAAAATAGTGGGTTGTCAAAGAGATGAACAGAGGATGTGTTGACTTCACCTTCTATAGAAGAATTAGATTCAAAATTTTTCTCTTGGGGTGATGAGGTTAATTCAACTTTACTTTGATGAGATAGGAAGCTAGATAAGTTGAATGTAAGGCCTTCAGGAACACTCTCTTCTAGTGGATGAGAAGAGGATGACCCAATAGCTATATTTCTAGATAAAGGCAAATATTCTTGCTGAGGAGTGATTAAAGATTGGTATTCAAGATGAGTTTGGAGGAAATTTAAAATGGTCTTAAAATATTCTTTAGTCCAAACATCCGTATCAAGAAAAGGTGCAATTGCCAATACTTGCTCTAACTCCCCTTCAGTTAGCACAAAATATTATGTTTCCTTGTTGACACTTAATAACTCGGTTTTTTCCTCTTTGACTAAAATAGTACTTACTTAAGATTTACTAATTTCTAAGTTATCAATTGAGGAATGAGGAAAACTTTCAACTGAGCTTAGGTTAACAACATATGCTTTATCTTCTAGGGAAGTAGTTTCAATTTTAGATTTTTCAGCAAGATATTTTGAAACTGGAACTTCTTTTGATTCTAAAGTAGATGAAGGTAACTTTTGCTTTGGAATGTATTTTTTGTGTATTTTTTTTACTAACTGAGATGTGGCCCCAACTGATCTTTGTTTTTCTTTTGCATCTTTAATGATCTTATCTAGGTCTGCAACTGGGGTAACAGTAGGTGATCTCTGATCTCACCTTGTAGTTGGAGGTTTTGAAACCCCTTTTCCTCTCTGTGGAGTCGCCAAGTGAACTAATTTGCAGTCTTCTTCAAGTCATCAATTCTTATGCACCATTAATAATTGACATTCAGCAATTCAAAACAAGAGACACCGGGAGAATACTTCGTTTCAAGGCCTTCATCTCTCGACAGATACACCAAAAGATGTTGGTGCTGGAATCAACAATTGGACTGAATCAAACACCTGACTAGAAACATCCTAAACTCTAAGGAAATTTAATGACTTGTTTTATGAGATTGGTAGGTGATTTAAACTCTTATTCACTGAAAAGAGATTTTAGTCAAATCCACAGTTCTACTAATGAGGGTATTGGGTCATGATGTGGTAGCAAAGAGTGAGTTTGTAGCCTATGAGGAGAAGAAAAATGTAAAATGAGAGAATAAACAATAGGTTTGCAAAGCAGAAATCTACTGAATTTGGTAGAAATTAACACAAGTAGTAGTTTAACAATATTTCATCAAGAGAAAGCTATTTCTAGTCTTCCAATATTCTCACTGAAATATTATAAAAGATAATTGTCATGAGTGATGCTCTTTCCACTATTATTATATATATTTCACCAAGAAGGATCACTATGTGAGACTAAAAAAAATTGATAAAACACATGAACATGTCAAGAGACTGATAAAAACTCATAACGACATGGAGAATTGCAAGTTGCAACTGAAGATAATAAGATATGGAAACACAAGTGAAAATTTACAATATACACACCATATGGTAATAAGTCCTCAGAAGTTTCTGTCTATTTCATTCACTAAAAAGAGTATCGATCATATGATTTAAGATTCTGAAACCACGAACCCGTACTTCATAGCATTTTGTCACATATATACAAAAATATAAAACTGTCACCCCCACAGAAGGAGAAAATCTATTCCTAAAATTTATTACCATCTTGTGCAAGAGATGAGGCTTATCCAAAAAATCTAATACAAAGTGCTATGACATAATCAAAATAAACAGCATCAAGGCTCACAATTCAAAGTGGTTGTATGATGTGGTAGTCTATAGGAAGACTCCTTCTCCGTTATGGTGCAACCAACTCCACAAAAAGTGTAAACAACAGTGAAAGTGGAATGTGGTCGTTCCATGAATGTTCCCTGGTGCCTCGCGGAAATGTGTTGGTACTGAGAGTAATGGCAGAAATTTGTTTCAGAGAAAATTTGCCACTGTTTTTTTGTCATGATAAGGATGGAGGAAGATTAAAAGAGATAGCAGAGTTTCATTTTGTTAGCGGGAGAGATTAGTAGATGAGTCGAAGGAGAAAAACTCTTTATACATATATCGCAACCATAGATTGGGGTTAGAATGTTTAAACATAAGACACAAGTTGGAGGGAATGCGATTTGTGATGGGGGTGATGACATGGTAAGGAGGTGGGGCTCAGACAATACTGCAAATCACGAATCGGGAGTTCTGTTAAGAGAAATGGGACGTAAGTGTCAAAACTTGCGAAGTGTGATGTGCGATGAATGGAGGGTGATGGGGAAATATGGAGATGGGGCCCTTTTAATACCGCAAATCGCAAATTGGGAGTTTTGTTATGAGGAACGAGAGGTAAGTGTTAAGGTTCGCGAAGTACGATGTGCGATGAGAATGGAGGTGATGTGACATGACAGATGGCGGGGCCCATTTAATACCACAAATCATATATCGGGAGTTTTTTTATGAGGAACGAGAGGTAAGTGTTAAGATTTGCAAAGTGTGATGTGCGATGAGAATGAAGGTGACATGGCATGAAAGACAATGGGGCCCATTTAATACCGCAAATCGTAAATTGGAAGTTTTGTTATGAGGAACGGGGGGTAAGTGTTAAGATTCGTGAAGTGCGATGTGCGATGAGAATGGAGGTGACATGGCATGACAGATGGTGGGGCCCATTTAATACCGCTAATAAAAAATTAGGGGTTTTGTAGGAGACAACAATTGTAACATGAATGAAAGTTAAAACTACGATAAGTCGATTGTGATGAAATGTAATGTGTCCACCATGATTAAGTGCGGTAAGTTATATCATATAATATATGATATTACAAAGGTTTGTTGTGGTGCTGGTAGAGTTGCTTTTTAACTATAAAAATGAATTTTAATCATTAAAAAGGAGTTTCGAAAGAAATGAAACGTTGGACGTTAGGTCTTTTGGGAAAATCAAAGGTAAAAGAGGAGAAATGAAATGAATGAAGGTAGAAATGAAATTTTCTCACCATTGTAATTTGACAGTGACACTTTCATCTTACGACCGAAATGAAAAGGAAGATTGATTCCTTAGAGAATGATGACCAAACTTCGAAAAAATATTTGAAAAATTATAGGGCTAACAGTTTCCAAGCACCCGACCATGTGTATCATCTCCTCACCTTGCACATGATAAACATCCTTGTTGGTTGATAGAGCCTCCCCTCCATGTCGCCCGTCAGTCCAAGTAGAACATGTATAAGAAAAATCATGATGCCATGGTCATACCACTTTAGTTTGGGAAGCACTTCATGCCCATTCACCCACCATGCATATGGTCAAGTTTTACCATATCGAAATAAAACCCCTTTCCCGGACTACCATGTTTTGCAAGCGGACCATTGCATCTTGCATTTTTCTACCATACCCCATTAGCAGAGCCCATTTGCAATACATTCCATCAGCTTCATCACCCCCACACAAGAGACCAACCAATGGGGCCCCCACCTTCAGCAAAAACACCTTCCTCACATCATCAGTGAGCGAAAACTTTCATGTTTTGGGGCACCCGTCTCTGTGTTTTGAACAATCCAAATCCCATTATTTCATTATTTTGGTAAGCATACAAAGATTGCAAATGGTGCACAATGTCCCCCACTCATCCATCTATTATTTCTCCCATGGCAGCAGTTCTTGATCAAACTTGGTCGGAGTATCACACCCCTCACGCATAAGCCACCATGACATTCATAACCAAATATACCCACCCTAGATGTCCTACTGACTCTAGGGATTTCCCCATTAGAAATAGTTATGACTATCGCCAAGCTGCTTTTTATACTCCGACCTTGTGCCACTGAATCCCCATCATCAGTTTTCAGTCACCCCTCGCCATCATGCCTATGTTAAACCTGTCACATCCAAGATCCTTATCCCTAGCATCAGTGACTCTCTCATTCGGTTGAGGCTTCCTTTTTGTCGATTTCAACACCTACTTTCCAAAAAGGAAGCGGTACTTTGGATCACCTCTCACCACAAAAGGGAAATCCTCAGGTGGGACTATGGGAAAAATAATTGCCTACAGATGTCATTGATCCTCTTGACATTCAAATACGATAGAAGCTTTCATGTCAAGATGGTATTGTGCCTTACAACCATTGCACTTTGATCAAATTCGTCGAAGACCCATGTCATTACAAGCATCTCTTTCAAAAATGCTTACACAAGAAGGTCCCAGTCATACAACCATGTGTACAATGTGCATTTACATGCCATTCCAAGCTTACGCATGTGGGTACCACATTCCATCTATTGTCAAATAAAAAATGCCCCTAAGGGCGTCAAAAATCATAGTCATAAACCAGCAGATCACTACCATACTAGTGACACAAACAGAATCAGTATCTTTCAAATAGATTTGCTTAGCTATCCAAAGCATCACGAGCATGGGACAAGCCTGCCTCGTAAAAAAATTTATTGTATCATACCATTTCTTGCAGGGTTCCCACAGGACACGGTCGCTCTTCAACCCGGTGTAAGGCATTTCCAACTCCTTGTTACACGCAGGTCTATCCCTCTCTCCACACAATACACAGAAAATAAACTATAATGTATTTCATCTATACAACTCTTCCTAGACCTCACACATTAGGGGGAAACTGTTATCACTGGAAAATTGGACAAGCAAAGATGACATTATTAAATGTCAAGCAGAAGGATTTACAGGGCCGAGACAAATTAGAGGATCTGAAGAAATTCAAAAAATATCTAAGCTCTAAAAGAAAAATCAAATTGTGCACTCAAGAAACTAGCAGAATGCACCTTCGCACGCATTTTTATTTGATAGGCGTGCCCTTGCGCGTCTTTCCCTCAAAATATTGCGCGATCGTAAGAGTGGCGGAAGTCACTTTCCGGGACCACAAGGCTCACTCCAGGAAATTGATCCCACACTTGAGGCCGCCCAAGGACAGTCGCCTAAGCCTCCTTGGGACCTCAAGGAAGCACACAATGGAATCATGTGGCACACAATGGAATCATCCCCCTCTCTTGAGTCACCATCCACCAATGTACCAAGAGAGGGAAGGAGAGTCTAAATTCATCTATAAAATGCCACCAAGTAATTACTAGCAATGTGTGATATGGAGAAGAAGTAGAGAGGGGATTCAGTTGTTGGCCATCCAACAAATCCAATCCTTTGGAGTAGAGAGAGGGACCTTGAACCAAGGCAGCTCGGAGGTAAAAATGTTCTTGCATCGGGTCTTAGAATTCCATATTCTAAGGGCCCCTTGGCAAGTGTGTAAACGTTCTACCTTTTATTCCTAATAGCACACAATAAGAGGGGACATAGACGCCACTGTTAGTATTATTGTGTTGTTTGACTCTATATGAGCTTTCGTGTTATTTGTTTAGTTTATCTTTGTTTTCTCTCTACATATGCATACTATATCATTATCTAGTGTGTTTTGTTTTATGGCATGTTCACTAACTTGCTAACTCTTTTGTTTATATACCTGTGACCACAAATTTAAAAGAAAACAAGCACTCCTCCTAAGGAAGTGTGGATTGGTACACACATCCACCAAATCCACCAACACAATAGCCATATAGTAAAAATAAATATTAAAAAAGTGAAATGTAAAAATAACTTACTAAGCATAAATATTTAAATTTAATTTATGCCAATTCAATTTTAAACATCATGAAATTAGTCATTTTATATAAATAACCAAAAATTCAAATTCCAAAAATTTCAATTTCTATTTTTGATTTTCAAAATATTTAATTTAATATTTAAGTTTTTTCAAAGATTTAATAAACTTTATAAAATCTATCCACACTAATTCAAAATCAAGAATTTCTGTTTACGGAAAACAGAAACAAATTCTATCAAAAACTAATTGAAAATGAAACACTTTTTGATAAAAACAATGTAAACTGTAGAAGTGCGGGTATAATACAAGTATAATAAGGAGAACGCTAGCCCTCATGGGTGGCCACTGATGAAGATGATGTAAAGGAACAAGATGCCTGACCAAAGAAAATGCCTTCCCTTGTTCACATGTAAAATCCCACCCCCGGATCCACCAAAGAAACTAGGATGAAGATGAAGATGACATTCCTTCCTGTACTGTGTGGTGGTCATCTTTTAGGGTTTCGTGTTTCCCACCCGGAATCCAACTTTTGCTTTTCTACTCCAACATAAACGCCTGGTATTGACATCAAACCTCAATTGAGAGGACCAACCAAACCAGTACTAGATGGATGAAAATGTCGCCTGGGGACCTGCAGCAAATTCGTTTAGTTGTAACCGGTAAGAGGTGGCGTGTATATCGAGATCCAAAGAAGAGAAGAAAAATATGTAAGCAATCGAAGCACTGATGAACAGGAAAATGCCTTCTCCGGTCAAAAAGAAAAAGGATGAAAAGAAAATGCCTTCTCTGGTCAAAAGGAAAAAGGATGGAAAGAAAATGCCTTCCTTAGTTAACAAGAAAGCAAGATGAAGATTATTGAATAAAGGAGGAAAAATATTAGCAGAGTGAGCTATAAGAGGAGGAGAGTGGAGAACCATTGGCACACTGATTTGAGCGTGCTATCGTTCATCATTTTGGGAGGAAATATGTGAACCGAGGAAGTGAAGTTAGTTTCAAATAGTGTTCTATTTGCGTTGCAACTCTGCTTGTGCTTGTGGGAACCGAGGAAGTGAAGTTAGTTTCAAATAGTGTTCTATTTGCGTTGCAACTCTGCTTGTGCTTGTGGCAGCTCATAATACTAACACAGGTTGGTTGCTACAACCTTTGCGACTGTCCCCGACATATTCTCGGCTGCAACATTGTGGTGGTCGAGTTTTCAAGCGAGTCAATTGTTTTTCCCTCCAACCGGATATACCGTCTGCGCGGAGCGGCATCGTGAGGGATGAAGTCCACGCAATCAGCTTGCATTACTTGGGCAGCCATTTGCTTCTCGAGAGATACAGCGACTCAGTGCTCGTCAGCCCTTTGCGCCTCGAGAGGGCGGAGACCAAAGTTGCCATCGACTGCAGTGAAAATCAAATACAATATTTCATCACTCCCACAATGTGGAAGGAATTGCAGAGGTTGGAAGAGGTTCTCCTCTCCGGCATTGTCGGCCGTCGCACCGCCGGAGTTGCCTGTGCTGCTGAAGACACCGATAAGGCCGACGCTCGCCCTGTCAGCGCCGCCCAAGGTAACACAGCTGTCATGGCCGCCCCCAATTCCCCCAATGCGTTGTTTGTGAAAGGTAACATAGAACGCTGGGAAGAAGTGGTGATAGGGGGTGTCATGACATTGGAGGAAGTGTTGGATAAAACCCTTGAATACAACCACGTCATTGTGCCTCTAAATAATGAGTAACTTATTGTTCTTGGGAGTAACTTATTGTTATTGTAAGGTAGTTTAGTTTCTATTATTTAATTTAAATTACAAATTATGCTGAGGAAAATTTCCATAAAGAATTATAACTTACATTGGTTATGCTAAGTTAATATTTCTTTATAGGAAAATAGAATTTTATAGCATTGATTTGTCATGGAATAATAAATTGAAATGTAAAGTGGATAAATTAATTGCATACGAATTTACATATTTTGGTGAGTAGAAACTACTAGTAATTCGACACATTTATAGTTTTACTCTTACATTTGTAAGTGTCAAGGAAAACATAAATAATGGTGGAAAGTAACTAATACAAGTATATTTACTTCATCTTGTTCTTATTTATTTTTTTATGTAGATACATAAACTAGCAATTGCACCATATGTTGCAAAGGAAACGCTGTAAAGTAGTAATATAGGAAATAGTAGTATAGAGGGAAAAATATGTGGTATGTTATGTGATTTAATTGAATATTTAACTTATGAATATGAATTATTTTTTTAAAAGAAATTATAGGTTTAGAGAATTGTTTGGATAAAAAACTTGGTTTTTGAAGTAATTAAAGCAATAATTCCTTGGGTTAAGATAGGGAACATAATTACCGTCATTTTTCAAATACCTCTGCCATCGGCTTCCAGGATTCAAACTGGCTACCGCCCAAGTGGTTTCTATCTGGTCTATTTCCCATTTTCTGTAAATGTTTTAAAAGTTCATTATTTTTAAAATTGTTTTCTTATTTAATAAAACAAATATGATGCACCTAATAGATGGAATGAATATAAATTAATTGAAAATTGATTGATAGCCATTTATCTGGTCTATTTCCCATTTTCTGTAAATGTTTTAGAAGTTCATTATTTTTAAAACTGTTTTTTTATTTAATAAAACAAATATGATGCACCTAATAGATGGAATGAATCTAAATTAATTGCAAATTTCAAAAAATTTTAGAAAATTGATTTTTATGTTTCATTTTTTTTAAACTATTTTCTTATTTAATAAAACAATATTGAATAAAACAAATATGATGCACCTAATAAATGCAATGAATCTAATTTAATTGTAAATTTTTAAATATTCTAGAAAATTGATTTATAATGTTTAAATAACTAAAATGAATTTAAATTAATTGCAAATCTCTAAATATTTTAAAAAGTTGATTTACAATAACTGAATTTATAAAATTTCAATTATATTTTAAAATCTATTTAAATATTCTGAAAATTTAATAAAAGAAAGTCACGTTCGTCACGTACTCGTGGATCTCAAATGCCAGTTGAGAGAATATTCATTCATCGTATTACGATGCTTCAATAAATCAATAGAGATAAACATTTTGTTTGTTATTAAATACTCACGTTCCTCACGTACTCGCGGATCTCACTGCGCCATAGTCATCGATGCAGTTTACATTAAATATTTTTAGATTTGTTGGCCAAACATTATCACAATAATATAAAATATTATTATTAATATTCAGCTATAAACATTAATATCAATATTTTATTAACAATGATTTGGCATAATCAATTTAAAAAGAAATCACTGGTTATGATTTTGATTTTGATGATACTTGGTTTTTTTCAATGGTTTTTCCATCCAGCATTTAAAATACTTAAAACAATGGTTTCTTTATTGCATTTAAAATCCTAAAACGGTGGTTGTGTACTATCTCAGCACGCAAAATCTGAACACAAGCTCAAAACCTCCTCCTACCCTACAAGTTCATTTGCTCAAAACCACTCTCATAAAAACTACGCCGGTGCGATACTCTGACATGGTAAGACCAAATCGTTGCAAGGTTTTTTTTTCAGAAGGAAAAAATCGTTGTTATATTATATTATATAAACAGTACATAAGTCAGAGAAAAATGCCATCCAAATGATAATCGAAACACATAGCATATGCAAGAGAAAAACTGAAACTTCGCATCAGAAAACATATCAGTCTACATTTGCAGGTGTCCAATATTGAACAACATAGCTAGCAATGGTTTCACATTTACAACAGATATTTAAAGAAAAAACAGGAGATATAGGAAAAAACAGTGACACTAAAAAAACCTCATAGCGATAACGTAACCCCAGAGATACTATCCATGAAAAGGCAAAGAGGGAACTAGGGCCTGATCAAAACATGCAACGAACAGAGTCCCCCATATAGTGTACCCGCCAGATGATGAGTGATGGGAAGACAAAAATTGTTTGGGTCGCTTGTGGTCGGAATCCATAATAGACCCGCACAGTATCGGAAAAATACATTTGATTATACCACAAACAAAAATAAACATAATCCAAATCGTTGCAAGGGTTATGGCCGGAGTAATTCTAATTCAAACGAAGCGGTCAAATTGACGTTAAAGAAAATAAAAATTCTGAGTTACTTGTACATTGATTCCATTACACATGACTGTTAGGGGCGCACTTCATTAGCGATGGTAGATGTTAATCTCTTGAAACAGAAACCGGAAACTCTATCTGCTCTATGTGGAATTCAGCAGACAAGAGATCCCCACATTCACATTATTTTGGAGGAGCTACTTTATCCGAGTGTTTGTCGGATCTGAACGATCTATCGTCTCTGGACTGCAATCTTCTCTCCTCTCCATCGGACGGTCTAACCTATTTTGGGCCAGAAGAGTTCAACACGAAATCGGCATTGGTGACAAACGCCAATGAGTTTGAATATATGGGTTCTGATCAAATCCTTATGCAGAGAATTAACAACTTTATGGTCTCGATGATCAAATAATGAACCAAAATATGATTAATGAACTTCATTGTTTACAGAAATCAAATTTAAAAAAAAAAATCAATGAGAAACTATAAATCAATGTTATCAAATGCTCAAATACATACAGTACTTTCGGAATTGCTAGCCGCCTCATCAGCAGGCTTGTTAGCGGCCGATGAGCCCGATGGATTTAACATTATCGAGAACTTCCAACAGCAGGAAATGCAAGTTTCTTTTGACCGTTATTTTGACTTTGCAGCCAAGAGACTTGGGTTCGCATGCGTCATTGCCGCCATGGCCATCGAAGACTCCATAGAACGCCATCGGCTTCCATTGTCAATGCAGATCTGTGTCTATGTCAAATTTTCATCAAAGTCTATTTACCATTTTAGAAGTTCATTATTTTTAAAACTATTTTTTTATACTGATTAATAATAACGAATCAACCGTATTTAATCTGAAGGTAGAGAATGTTTCAATCGTCTAACATTAAAATCCATGATGCATAATAATACACGTGTGAGTTAGGAAAGTTGTTTCAAATAGTGGGAAGTAATTGATGTTAAATATGTATGAACTTTTTTTATGGTTTTATTTTTGGATGACTTTTATACAAAGCTTAAGAATAAAAAACCACTACACAAATATTAAAAGCCATAGTTTAAGGTTTGACAACACATCTTTTAGTAACATTGTGATTTATCGAGAATATATTTTTTTAGTAAGATTGTGATTTCTTGTTTTTTAAAATGCACTTTTGAATGCATAAATGGATTCAACCCCTTGAAAAAACCCTAAAAGCACTTGATCTTTGTAGATTAAACAATTTTAACTAGTGAGTTTTAAAAATATCTACCATATTTTGGGTACATCACTTTTTGGATATGGTACATTTTCTCTATTAGTTAAACTAATCCATATCTAAAATTCATGCATGAATATTGGAAATATATCCATAAATTACAACCATATCTATGCATAAAATATGTGACCAGGTTATTGTCAAAGGCTATAAGAAGACCTTCAATTTATAATCCAATCATATGCTTGAAAACTACTTTTTGTGATAATATTGAAAAATACATATTTATTTTCAAAATTTAAACATTTCAAGTTGCATTGGTGAATGCTAAACTAATAGTGGTAAATAACCAAATCTATTGCTAGAATCCTACATTGACACAAACTAAAAATATCTTAGAGAAAGAATGAGCATATATTTGTCTATATATATGTTGAAATTGCAAATATAATTGTGACACTAGGGGATGCTAGCTACTAAAACTTTTTAAAAATTTATTTTAATAATTAAAGATAAATTTCAAATTTACATTATTTATTTGTTTATTTTTATTTGTTTGACTAGAGGAATCAACAACTAGGCAATCTTTATACTCGATATCGGGTCGATTTCGACCACCACTATTATAACCTCAAGGTACCTATGTATTCCCTTTACACAAACATAAGTCGGAGGGATTACAACCTTGAATCTCTTGATACATAATACTTCATTTTCACGACTCTTACTAACTAAGCTACTTTGAAAATTTTCTTATATATATATATAATTAAAACCTTGTTTTTGCATCAAAATTTTATATAAGATACATACTCATTATTTTCCATAGCCTCTCGAAAATATGCAATCATTATTTTCCTCATCATGGAAGAAATTCATTTGTTTAGAAATTTTTCAAAGCTTTCTTTGGACAAGAACCTCTTTTTCTTTTGTAAGTTAGTTTTTTTTATTACCTTCAAAATTCAAGATACATCATTGTTATACCATTTTCCAAAAGCATACTAACCTCAATCTTCCACAAGGGAAACAAGATTTGTTGGCTGATAAAGGAGAGATAACATTTCAACAAAAAGAAACATCATATGTTCATGGAAGTTCCATAGTACAACAATAATGCATGATATAAAAAAATAATGACATAACAAAATTTTCATGAATATGAGGATATCAGAGGAGCAAGGTCCCTTGAACTTATACCAGCTGATATAGAGGACTTGATCTGACATTGGAGGTGACTCTCTAGGTGGGCCAAGTGAGTATCAAATCTCTCCAGACAAGAATGTTGATAATGCTATGCCATTTGGACTTCATTCAAGAAGGAAATGATATCATTTCTATCCTTGTATTTCTCCTTTAAAACTCAACCTAACAGGGTCATCAACTAACAATGTAAAGTGATGGAATACATGTATTGGTTCCTACTTCCCTTTTTATGAACATGGTTAAGAAGCCAATTAGAAACCTCTTACATAATATTTGAATCTTAGTAGGCTTGGAAATCATGAATGACATATTTCTCTTAGCTGATGAATTTCCTCCTTAAAGCTAAGAGAAATAGCTAAATGATAAATGGTAGTTGTTTCTTGGGCTCGGGCTTTGGCAGGTGATTGGCCTTGCTAGCCACATTTTCCAACCGCTCTATGGATGTGAATCATATATCAAGGAATTGAGGTCAAGAAACATGGGAACAATACATAAGACTAAGACCATAATTAACTCCCACCAAAAAAAAAACCTACCACTCAGAGCCCCCCTCAATTATGAACCATTGACATAATAAGCCAAATTCCTGACATAATAAATTATTGAGATCCTTGAACCACCCTAAAAATATAGTCAACAATAATAATATCAACTCCTAAAATGTTTTCCCTACATGAATGAAAAATTACAAGGAAATTGTAGGGTTAAAAACGGAGGGCAAAGCTAACTTAGTGAGTATACCACCATGGGAACAAAGCCAAAAAATCTCTAACATGAGGAATACAAGGCTAGAAAAGGAAGAGGGCGCAAGATTTTCCAAAGACCTTGAGATGAAACAAGAGAAAATCATCAAAGACACTAGCATATAGCCAGCACTAAATGTATAATAAAAAAAAATTCTCGTAGTAGGAGGGAAACTATTACCCAAAAAGAATTTCTTGAAAATTCTAGGGCTAACAAAAACCCTAACCTTCAAAGCCAGGTGGTGGAACTGAAAAAATCCTCTAAGTAATTTGACCGACCCCACGTTGTCCCAATGCTCTATACTAAGAAAAATTTAGGACCTGAAAAATTGGCGACACCCATACCCCCAATAAGACACCTTACTCTCTTAGAAACCAGAAGCAGAAGACATAGAAAGTCGAACGGTTGGTAACTGTTATTGCTACACCACCGACATGCAACCCTCACGTTGGAAAATTTTGAGACTCACTCCATTTATCAGACCATCTATCCCTGGTTCCAAAAATAACTATGCAACTTAGAGGGAAATAAAATCCCACTGAAAATGGGGACGTAACTTGAACTAGACATGAAAAGTAACCTCTATGCAATAAAATAAAAATTCAAGGATCTTATGGGAAATATAACACTATTCCAAAGGAATTAATTTTTAGCACACTTCATGAGTGAGAGGAGATGCCCATGCCACACCCCCCCGCCTTATTTTCAATGGGAGGCGATGGGCTATGTAAATACATCGCCTTACCTTGAGGGATGTTTTCACTATGCTAACCCAACTTCCTTTGTACAATTAGAGAAAAGGAGTAATTTTTTTTTTAATTTATTTAGAGTTTCCAAAACTCAAATTCAATGTCATCATCATACTCATCTCAGTGAGACCTTTCCAATGCTATAAATTTTTGTCCCAATCTGACTCTAAGTTGCAATTTATGTCCTTTAAAGTTATAATAATTTAAATATGTTGACTTTATTTTTTTCCATGTGGAATTCCCCTATACTTTCCATGTCACTTGAACACATGGTGTAACTTAGGGCCACATATCATGCATTAAGCCGTCCGTTTGTGAATATATATATATTTTTGTGTGTGGCCCATTTTTATTCACCATCCAATTACTCACATTAAAAATCAATCAATGGTTGGGATTAAATGTGCCACCCCTCGTCCTTGTTGACATTAAGGGGAGGGGGAGAGAGGTTCATCGCTATCACAGATCCACCTTAGGGTTTTGGGTGAATCATCCAATGACCCATTGCAATTTTATACATCTAATGACATACATTCAATAGCGCCACCCCCTTATAATCATAGTGGGGTGTCATGTTGTCTTGGTTTCATGCATGGTTCCAGGAGGGAATCCAATCGAACACCACTTCATGATTCACCTGATGGTATTGATGTAATAACACACCCCCTCCCCTCACTAACATCGTAGGGGGGTCTTGCTATTTATCATGATCATCGATTTGTGAATGATCTCTTTCATCCATTATGAACTCTGATTCAACCTCTAATTGTGACATATGGTTATGTGGGTTGTACGACCTGGCCCTCAGGGCTAAGGAATCCTACTTGATGCATACAAAGGGATAATCCATGTTGTCTTTGATAACCCATGTGGCACCTTACATGACTACTCTACCACTGTAGCACCCAATGTTGTTAGGCACACTCCTTTGAGTAGTTAGAGATCAACCTCACCCACTATTCTATAGGTAGATCTGTGACCTAAGGTCTCTACCCAAACCTAGTTTGCGAGTCTGACCCCCGACCTGACCTGACTACCAATCTTTTAGCTGGCTCTAGCCAAATTTTCTACTTGACTGGACTATCAGACTTGACTAGCCCAACTCCTGACTAGTGGGTCCCACCTGACTAACTCGATGACGCTTCTTTCCACCCCACTCATGTCGATGTTTTTCCTTTTTTTTTGAACTCCCTACCCCCAACTTAGAAGGTCTAATAAAGTGGATTCAAGCTTATTTGATAAGCATTTTCACCTAGAAATATTTCACCTCCTTCTCGGTTTTCACAAGGGTTGCGACTTTCAGTTGAACTTTCTAAAACATAGACATGAGTATATTGAGGAAAAGTCAAAATAAAAATAACATTCTTCAAAGTCTCAATGAGTGCCTTCCTATGAAATCACAGGGAACTTGAGCATCCAAATGTTATTTCCTTTATACGTATGTTCCAGATTTGAATGCTCTTCCTTATATGTGAGCTCTTTAATTAAGAACGACAATACATTATGACAAGTTAAGGCTATGCACCATATATGTAAAAGACCCCTCAAACATGAGCTCATCACATCATTCAATTAAAAGTAAGAACAATATTGATAACATACCAGTCAACTATGTCAACAACCAAACTACAGGCCGGCGCCTCATACATTGATGGCATTATTTCAACTCAAAAATTATAAACATATATTCATTGCTACTAATGAACAAAAAATATATTTATCTCAAAATCAATATGGGGAATTGAAGCTGGGACAACAAGTCTCCACCAACCATAGACAAGCTAAAACCAGTCCTCACTTGCAACAGTCACCTCCAATCCAAATTCCAAAGACTAAGGGGTCCTTTGCTCAAGGGATTAAATTCCAATTTCCAGTTAAAATAGGGATTCTAGAGGTTCTCCCACCTCCAACAACCAACTATTGCGTAGTCAACAAATGTGCATGTTTTCGAAAGGCTAGTTGCCTCCATCCTTGTAGATTCAAACAATTAATTGAAATTTTCTAAAAAAATTGACTTGAATCTATTCTACCAAATTGGAAACAATTAACGATCACAAAATCACGAAGCATACAAGAGAAATAATTCAACCAACACATTACAAAATGATTTCCTGGGGAAAGCAGAGGAAAAAGATTAGCAGACTGAGCTATCATAGTAAGAGGTGGAGATTCATTAGCACACTGATCTGAGCATGGCAACATTCATCATTTTGGGAGGAAATATGTCAACAGAGGAAGTGAAGTTAGTTTCAAATAGTGTTCTATTTGCGTTGCAACTCTTCCTGTGCTTGTGGCACCTCATAAAACTAACACAGGTTGGGTTGCTAATGCAAGGCATAACAGGGTGGTTGCTACGACCTTTGCGACTATCCCGCACCTATTCTATGCTGCAACATTGTGGTGGTTGAGTTTTCAAGTGAGTCAATTGTTTTTCCCTCCAACCGGTATTCCATCTGAGGGGAGGGGCATCATGAGGGATGAAGTCGATACGATCACCTTGCACTACTTGGGGAGCTATTTCCTCCTTGAGAGAAAGGGATAAAGTGATTGGTTTAAAGTTTAATATTATATTTGATAAAAAAAAAAAATTCCATTCAATATGTATATCAAACTCTAATTTAAATATAAAATATATAAAATTAAAAAATAATATAAAATATAAAAAAATTAATTAAAAAAGTTTTAGGTTTATTATAAAAATATAATTAGTTTGTTTTCATTCATGGGAAGAAAGTTAATTATATAAATATAAAAGTATAAACTATTTTAGAATTATAATGTTTTTTTGTATGGAAAGAATAATTTTGGGTTATTGATTTTTTATAGCTTTGTTAATAAATAAGTGTTGCAACGTAGTTTAGTCCCTACCATTCAAGTTACAAATTATATTTTAGGAAAAATTTCATAAACAACTATAACTTACATTGGTCAATACTAAATTAACATTATTTTATAGTAAAATCGAATCCTATAGTCTTGCTTTTGCAGGGAATAATAAATTGAAATGTGAAGTGGATAAATTAATTGCATACAGACTTGCATATTTTGGTGGGTAGTAACTACTAGTAATTCTACACATTTATAGTTTTACTCCTACATTTTTGAGTGCCAAGAAAAACATAAATGATGGTGGAAAGTAAATCCCACAAGTATATTTATTTGCATCTTATTCTTATCTAATTTTTATGTATAGACTTAAATTATGGTGGGAAGTAATTGATGCTAAATAAGTATGAAATTTTTTCAAGGATTTTATTTTTGGATGGCTTTTATACAAAGCTTAAGAATAAAAAATCACTACACAAATATTAAAATCCATAGTGTAACTTATAAACACAATGACTTTTTGGTCTGAAAATAAATTTTTTAAGTAAGATTGTGATTTTTGGAGAATACATTTTTTTAGTAAGTTTGTGATTTCTTATTTTTTTAAATTCCCTTTTGAATCCATAAATAGATTCAACCCCTTGAAAAAACCTTCAAGTACTTGATCTTTGTATATTAAACAACATAAACTTGTGATTTTTAAAAATATCTATCATATT
The DNA here is from genome assembly GCA_034641835.2 of Pinus albicaulis. Classification (NCBI taxonomy): domain Eukaryota; kingdom Viridiplantae; phylum Streptophyta; class Pinopsida; order Pinales; family Pinaceae; genus Pinus; species Pinus albicaulis. The sequence continues at coordinate 1,254,960,223 of CM076580.1, forward strand.
TTGGACAAAATTAAACAAAAAGAAGTGTTTGGATAAGGGACATTTTCTCTATTAGTTAAACTAATCCATATCTAAAATTCATGCATGAATATTGCAAATATATCCATAAATTACAACCATATATATGCATAAAATATGTGAGGAGGTTATTGTGCTATAATAAGACCTTCAATTTATAGTCCAATCAAATATTTGAAAACTACTTTTTGCAATAATAATGAAAAATAAATATTTATTTTTAAAATCGAAACATTTTAAGTTGCATTGGTGAATGCTAAACTAATAGTGGTAAATAAACAAATAAATTGCTATATTCCTACATTGACACAAACTAAAAACATCTTAGAGAAAGAATGGGCGTATAGTTGTCTATATATATGTTGGAATTGCAAATATAATTGTGACACGAGGGCATGTTAACTACTAAAACATTTTAAAAACTTATTAAATAATTAAAAATAAATTTTAAATTTATATTATTTATTTATTAATTTTTATTTGTTTGACTAAAGGAATCAACAACTAGGCCATTTTTAAACCTTAAATCTCTTGATACATAATACTTCATTTTCACATCTCTTGCTAACTAAACTACACCTGGAAACTTTATGAATATCTTGATACATAATACTTCATTTTCAAATCTCTTGCTAACTAAGCTACACCTGAAAACTTTATAAATCTCTTGATACATAATGCTTCATTTTCACATCTCTTGCTAACTAAGCTACACCTGAAAACTTTATATATATATATATATATATATATATATATATATATATATATATATATATATATATATATATATATATATATATATATATATATAACTAAAACTTCATTTTTTGGCATCAAAAGTTTATATAAGATACATACTCATTATTTTCCATAACTTCTCAAAAATATGCAATCATTATTTTCCTCATCATGGAAGAAATTGGTGTGTTCAGAAATATTTCAAAGCTTTCTTTAGACAAGAGCTTCTTTTTCTTTTGTAAGTTAGTTTTTTTTATTACCTTCAAAATTCAAGATACATAATTGCTAGACCATTTTCCAAAAGCATACTAACATCAATCTTCCACAAGGGAAACAAGATCTATTGGCTGATAAAGGAGAGATAAAATTTCAACAAAAAGAAACACCATATTATCATGGAAATTCCATAATACAACAATAATGAATGATATAACAAAAGAACTATATAAAAAAAATTTCATGAATATTATGATGTCAGAGGAGCAGGGTCCCTTGAACTCATACCAGCCGATATAGAGAACTTGATCTCACATTGGAGGTGACTCTCTAGGTGGGCCAAGTGAGCATCAAATCTATCCAGATAAGAACGTTGATAATGCTATGCCCTTTGGATTTCATTCAGGGAGGAAATGATATCATTTATATCCTTCTATTTCTCCTTTAAAACTCAACCTAACAGGGTCATCAACTAGCAGTGTAAAATGATGGAATACATGTATTGGTTCCTTCTTCCGTTGGTATGAACATGGTTAGGAAGCCAATTAGAAACCTCTTCCATAATATTTGAATCTTACTAGGCTTGGAAATCATGAATGGCATATTTCTCTTAGCTGATGAATCTCCTCCTTAAAGCTAATAGAAGTAGCTAAATGATAAATGGTAGTTATTTCTTGGGCTCAGGATTTGGCACACAATTAGCCTTGGTAGGCACATCTTCTAACCACTCTATGGATGTGCATCATCTATCAAGACATTGAGGTCAAGAAACACGGGAACAATACATAGGACTAAGACCATAATTAACTCCCTCAAAATGAAAACATACCACTCAGAGCCCCCCTTAATTATTAACCAATGACATAATAGATTCTTGAGATCCTTGAACCACCCTAAAAATATAGTCAACAATAATAAGATAAACTCCTAAAATGTTTTCCCTACATGAATGATAAATTACTAGGAAATTGTAGGGTTAAAAAGGTAGGGCAAAGCTAACTTAGTGAGTATACCACCATGGGAAGAAAGCCAAAAAATCCCTAACATGAGGAATACAAGGCTAGTAAAGGAATACAACGCAAGATTTTCCAAATACCTTGAGATGAAACAAGAGAAAATCATGAAGGACACTAGCATATAACCAACACTAAACGTATAATAATAATAAAAAATTCCTGTAGTAGGAGGGAACCTATTACCCAAAAATAATTTCTCAAAAATTCTAGGGCTATCAAAAGCCCTAACCTTCAAAGCCTGGTGGTGGAACCGAAAAACTCCATTAAGTAATGTGACTGACCCCACGGTGTCCCAACAGTCTGTACTAAGACAAAATTAGGACCTGGAAAAATGGTGCCACTCATGCCACCAATAAGACACCTTAAACTCTGAGAAACCAGAAGCAAAAGACATAGAAATTCAACATTGGTAACTGTTATTGCTACACCATCGACATGCAACCCTCACGTTGGAAAATTTTGAGACTCACTCCATTTATCAGTCCATCTATCCCCAGTTCCAGAAATAACTATGCAAATTAGAGGGAAATAAAATTCCACCGACAATGGGGACGTAAATTTAATCACGCATAAAATCTATCCTCTATGCAATAAAACAAAAATTCAAGGATCCTATGCTAAATATAACACTATTCCAATGGAATTAATGTTTAGCAAGCTTCTTGAGTGAGAGGAGATGCCCATGCCACCCCCCACCTTATTTACAATGGGAGGCGATGGGGTGTGTAAATACACCACCTTACCCTAAGGTATGTTTTCACTATGCTAACCCAACTTCCCTCGCACAATTAGAGAAATGGGGTAACATTTTGTTTTAGTTTATTTTGAGTTTTGAAAACTAAATTTCGATGTCATCATCATACTCATCTAAGTGAGACCTTTCCAATGCTATAAAATTTTGTCCCAATCCGACTCAAAGTTGCAATTTATGTCCTTTAAAGCTCCAATAATTTAAATATGTTAACTCTATTTTTTCCACGTGGCATGCCCCTATACTTTCCATGTCACTTGAACACGTAGTGTGCCTTAATGCCACATATCTTGCATTAACCCATCTAGTTGTGAATATATATATTTTGTGTGTGGCCCACTATTATTCACCATCCAAAGACTCACATTAAAAATCAATCAATGGTTGGGATTTAATGCGCCACCCCTCGTCCTTGTTAATGTCAAGGGGAAAGGAGGGGGCGTGGGGAGGGGGGGTGTTTCTATTACGCATCCACCTTGGGGTTTTGGGTGGTTCATCTAATGACCCATTTCAATTTGATTCATCTAATGGCATACATTCAATAATGCCACCCCCCTCTAATCATAGTGGGGTGTCATGTTGTCTTGGTTTCGTGCATGGTTATAGGAGGGAATCCAATGGACCACCACTTCCCGATTCACTCGATGGTATTCATGTAATAACACACACCCTCCCCTCACTAACATCACAGGCGGGTCTTGTTATTTTTCATGACCATTGATTTGTGAATGATCTCCTTCATCCATTATGAACTCTAATTCAGCCTCTAATTGTGACCTATGGTTATGTGGGTTGTACAAACTGGCCCTCAGGGCTAAGGAATCCTAATTTATGCATACAAAAGGACAATCCATTTTGTCTGTGGTAACCCATGTGGCACCTTACATGACTACTTTACCACTATAGCACCCAACGTTGTTAGGCACACTCCTCCGAGTAGTTAGAGATCAAACTCACCCACCATTCTATAAGTAGATCTCTAACCCAAGGTCTCGACCCAAACCTAGTTGGCCATTCTGACCCTTGACCTCACCTAACTACCAATATTCTACCTAGATCCAACCAAATTTTCTATAGGACTAGACTATTAGACTTGACTAGCCCAACCCCTGACTAGCGGGTCCTACTTGACTAACTCGACCACACTTCTTTGCACCCCACTCATGTTGAGGTTCTTCCCTTTTTTTGGAATCCCTACCCCCAACTTAGAAGGTCTTATAGGTGGATTCAAGCCTATTTTATAAGCATTTTAACTTAGAAATATTTCACCTCCTTCTTGATTTTCGCAGGGGTTGCGACTTTCAATTGAACTTTCTAGGAGATACACATGAGTCTATTAAGGAAAATTCAAAATAAAAATAACATTATTCAAAGACTCACTGAGTGCCTTCCTTTGAAATCATAGGGAACTTGAGCATCAAAATGATATTTCCTTTATACATATGTTCCAGATTTGAATGCTCTTCCTTATATGTGAGCTCTTTAATTAAGCACAAAAATACATTATTACAAGTTAAGGTTGTGCACCATATATATAAAATACCCCTCAAACATGAGATCAACACATCATTCAAGTACCATTAAGAAAAATATCGATAACATACCAATCAACTATGTCAAGAACCAAACTACAAGCCCATGTGTGTTACATCAATGGCATTATTTCTACTCAAAAATTATAAGCATATTTTCATTGCTACTAATGAACAAAAAATATATTTATCTCAAAATCAATATCGGAAATCGAAGTTGGGACATCAAACCTCCACCAACCATAGACAAGCTAAAACCAATCCTCACTTGCAACAATCACCTCCAATCCAAATTCCAAAGATTGAGGGGTCCTTTTCTCAAGGTATTAAATTCCAATTGCTAGTTAAAATAGGGATTCTAGAGGTTCTCCCAACTCCAACCACCAACTATTGAGTAGTCAAGAAATGTGCATGTTGTGCAAACTTGCTACCTCCACCTTTGTAGATTCAAACAATTAATTGAAAATTTCTAAAAAAATTGACTTGAATCTACTCTACCAACTGTGGAAATAACTAACGATCACAAAATAATGAAGCATACAATAGAAAGAATTAAATAAAGACATTACAAAATGATTTCCTGGGGAAAGCCACAACTAAAAACCCCACTATTTGTATATTTCATTAGTCAGAAAATATGATAAGATTAGTATGTATATATACACTTTCAGTAATAATCACATTAGAAAATAATTTTTTGACATGTTTCGAACCAACCAATGTGGTTCATATTGCCCTGAAGATGAACCACACTGGTTGGTTCGAAACATGTCGAAAAATCTGTTCTTATGTGATTATTACTGAAAGTATCTCTATACAAATTATGGATCACAAAAGCCAAATTTCAAAAAAATATTACAAATCTTTTCTCAAGCCCGAGCAACCTTTGCACTATCTCTATCTGTCTCACTTCTTCCGAGACAATCCTAGGCCAAATACTTAATGAAATTTTTTTCCTGCATAAGTGCATATTTCCTTGCATTGTTTCCTTGGGTAACTATCCCCCATTAATTAGGGAAATTCCCATCCACAACTACACAATACACCAAGGACCTTCATCTAACTACATGCACCACCTATACAATTTAGATGATTATACAATTGATAGTACACTTCCCTTGAACTCCAATCTCAACTGGGTAACTTTCAGATATGTCATGCATGAGTTATTTATGGATGAATCATCAGTTAACTGATTGATCAATGTATGTGGTTCAATGCCATGTTCCACACTTTGACCTCTCACTAGTTCTTCCAACATATGGAACTAGTTAAAATAACTTTATCTCAAATAAACTAAATTAATTAATTATAACTCAAAATAAACTCAACTAGGGCTCTTATAAAGTAGGAACCCCTCTACATGACTCAAGTTAGACCCTCAACTCAAATTAACTGAACCAAATATGTCAAATTAACTTAGTTAACTCATGTAAGTTGTCATGTGATGTGGAACTGCAATTTTCTTCTAACTTAACTCAAGGGAAAATTCAATTACAATCTTTCTTGGTGAAATTTTCAACATTTCTTGTCATTCTCAACAAGTAACCGTCCTCATCTCTGGAATTTTTGGCCCTTGACTCAACCATTTTTTAAACAAATATTTACATTGTATACATAAGTGTAAAATAATAAGGACTCTCACAAACCCCTTCCCCTTTTAGGAACACCATCCTCAATGTTCTTTGTTTGTATACAACATAAAATACATGCTTCAAAAAAACATTTTTTTTATGGATATTTATATAAATAGATCTATAAAATATTTAAAATTTTATGTTTATGGAGTGTGAGGTTCCTCTGGTTGATGATGTAGTGTGATTTTGGATAAAACTCTCCCTCTAGTTCCACCTATAGCATAGACCAATCATTCACATGATTATAGTCCTATACATACCTTTGAAGAAAGGAAACACGGAAAATATCATGAAATTTTACTTATGGAGGTAAGGCCAACCTATAGGCCAATGACCTTATTTTTTAAATTATCTAAAAGGCCCACAAAACTATGGTTCCAAATTCACACAATGACCCAAACTTCAAGGAAATTTTCTTGGGTCTAACTCTCAAGTAACCATGTTCCCCAACTTGGAACTCCTTATGAACCCTATGTTCATATGCATAGTTTTTCTTCATGTCGTTTTCTACGTTTAAAGTATTACTGATGATCTACATTTGTTGCTCTATCTCTTTCATAATATCAGGTACAATAAGGACCCTATTTACTAGATCACTCCAGCTGATAGAATTGTTACAACTACTTCCATAAAGTGCCTCAAACATGCTCAACTTTAGAGATTCTTGTTACCCATTGTTGTATGAAAACTCTACAAGTGGAAGATACTCTTCCCATTTCTTTATATGGTACATCACATGCACCCTCAACATGGCTCAAGGATTATATTTGTCCTCCTTGTTTTCCCCTCCATTTGTGGATGATAAGCTATACTAAAAACCAATTTTGTCCCCAAGCCTGCAAACAGTTCCTTCCAAAACCTTAAAGTGAACTTTGCATCTCTATCTAAAATTATTTTCTTGGGAACACAATGCAACCTCACAATCTCCTTTATTAATATTTGAGCCACCTCACTATCTAAATTGGTGGATTTGAATGCTATAAAATGAATCACTTTTACCACCATAATTGCATCATGTTCTCTACAAGTTCATAGCAATTTGGTATTTAATTCCATGGAGAGATCACTTCCCACTTCCATTCCAGAATGGGAATGGGTTGCAATAAACCTAATGTATGTTTACATTTAACCTTCAATTACTGGCACTCCATGCATTTAGCAACAAAATTAGATACTTCCTTTTACAAGCTAGGCCAATAGTAAAAAATTTTAACGATCATGAGGGTATTTTGGTTTCCTCGGTGGGAAGAATATGGCTTACCATGGAACTCTCTCATTAGGAGCCTCTTTAAATTGTCGTTGTTTGACACATATATTCTATTCTTAAATCTAACTAGACCATCATTTCTGAGATGATATTCTTCATCCTTTCCAACCTCACAATCTTGCTATAGGGTGATAGAATGGAGTTGGTTACACTTGAGAGGGTGCGTTTAGGTGAGAGAAAGAAGGCTCTATCGAGTAATTTAGGCACTCAAGTGAGCTCCACGAACACTAAAAAAATAGCTCGATAGAGTGTTAAAGGAAAATCCTCGATCAAGAAATAAGGCTAGATTGAGGTATAATGCTCAAATGAGCTTTATGGCTTGATCGAGATTTAGAGCTTCATCAAGCCATTATTTTCTATAAAGCGTTCACCCGTTGTATGTGCTCGTCATTTTACACAAATCACAGGATATATAATATATTGACCAAGGGTTTTAAAGCTCGATTGAGCAAGTGGAGCATGGATTGATCTAACTAACCTCACTAACAACCCCACTAATGTCCCAGAGGCTCAAGTGAAGGTAGGTATTCTATACATTTTTTCTTTTTCTTTTTAAATTATTTTTGAAAAATTAAACAAATTGATTTTAAAAAAAAAAATTACCATACAAAAACCATGAAAACCATAAACAAACCACAAAAAACCATTAAAAACCCCTTAAAAAAATTAGAAAGCCACAAAAAAACCAACTAGAAAACCGCAAAAAACAACTTAGAAAACCACAAAATACAACTTAGAAAACCACAAAAGACAACTTAGAAAACCATAAAAAAACCTAGAAAATTCTTCGAAACTAGCAAAAGAACTATAATTTATGTTTTAAATTTTTTCCTTAGTTGCAATGGTAGCATGTTTTGCTTATTATGCATATTTTCTAATTTTGAATGGTAAATTGCAACGGTAGCATGTTTTGTTTGCTATGCATATTTTATGAGATAAAATGTTATTTTCTATTTATTTTAGGTTTTAAAGTTTTTCATTAGGAATATTATGATTTTTTTTTCAAAAATTTTAATATTTTTCTTATTTATAATAAATTTTAAATTTCTAACAAATTTGACAGAAAATATACCCCGCAATACTCCAAAACGGAAAACAACCAAATTATAACTGATAAACAAGTAAATTAAGAGCTTGAGATTGACATGATGCATATGGTTACTCATGGTGAACCTCTATTTATCAAATGAGAGATTTTGTTTTTATTTTATTATTTCAAATTTAATAATTTATATTTTAAATATTTTTTAACAATAAATATAGTCTGATTAGTTTTAAAAATAAAATATTAATCTTTAAAGTTAAAAATAAAAAAAATATTTTTTTATTATTTAATTAAATTATATATATCTATATATATATATATATATATATATATATATATATATATAGAGAGAGAGAGAGAGAGAGAGAGAGAGAGAGAGAGAGAGAGATATATATATAAGTTCACATTTTAGCAATGCATCATTGATAGATACATTAAGTCCATCATGAAAAGTGCTTTTGGAGTGAGTAAATGATCCAAAATGTATTCATTTTTTTCCTCCAAATCAAAGTATTCAAATGCATATGAAAATAGGATCAAGTTAAATTTCTCATCGATGGGATTCCAACAATGTGAACGACGCATAAAACTGGGTTCGTATGAAGAAGATGTGGCGAGTCAAAGTTAATGACAAATTAGGGAAAAATGACAAAAAGTCAATGGTCAAAGTCAACAGTCAATGGTCAGGATGATGTCAGCAAGATACGTGTCATCTCGGGAATACACCACATGTCCAGGGTGATGTCAGCAGGATTGATGATGTGTCAGAGTTTGATTGGACAGAATTGGACAATCCGAGGCTGACATGTTGCAACCCGGATTTTGCCCAATTTGGCCTTATTTCCAAAAATTTGGGGATCAGGGAGGATCGAACCCCTGGCCTCCCAGAATGCTATCATTTCATCGGAATCTACTCACCGGATGAGCCAGCGCATGATTTTGTATTAAATGTGAAAATTTGTGTATTTATTATGGCATCGGATTTTCGTCGGAAAAGGTTCGGATGGTCGGGGTCAACCCCACGACAATCAAAACCTTATCACATGGGTTAATGTCACATATATTAACGTATATATGATTATATATATATGGTAACCAACAGATATGTAATGTAACCAATCGAACCTTATCACAAGGTTTATGTCGCACATTTATATATTGAAATATATAGTTGTTAACCACTGGAGGTTCGACGGAAGGGTCGGGCGGGGGTTTTGACCCGCCGACCTTCCAAAACTATATTACAAATGCCTTCACACCAAATCTGATAGCCAATTTTCCTATATGGTGGATCTTGTAACCAAGCCACCCAAATCCTCATTTCAATGCAGCAAAGCCGAATCTACCCAGAACCAATGAGCGCGTAGTCTGAGGTGGTATTTAGGCAGAGAAGGTGGTTTTTTTTAGGAAAGGTGGTTTTATGTAGGGCAGAGGTGGTTTTGGATATCTCCAGGGGGTCTGGAGGTCATAGTGGCAGAATATAGGCAAGTTTATTCTCGTTTTAACCGAAATTTTGAGTCAATCATAATTGTGAGGTCCATTTTCTCATTTGAGTTTTTGTTTTTGAGCTCATACCTGTAAAAGCATTTTGAAGACAAAATAAAGTGGTCAACACTAGAATTTAAGGACCTGGAGAAGTAGTCAGGAAGTACGGTGAACTTCGTTATTAAATTCTTGCTGTGTTGATGTGTTTGAATGTGTTTTGATTTTCTTAATTTGTTTATGTTATTCGCAATATTATCGATCTATTGCACTAAGTAACATAAGCTGCTCACATGGACGTCAATAATACCATTTTAATAAATCAGATAAAGTGGTATCGGAGGTTCAGGTTTATTTTTAAAGGTTTGACAGTGTCACGTGAAGATTTGAATGCTTACTAGGTCAAAGTCCAAATGAGGAGAAGGAGAAATTATTGAAGCAAATTGGGAGATTGGAAGGGTATTTTCACAAAAGAAGATGACAGAAGAAAATGTATTGGGAACAAAAGCTCAATTCTTGGACAACTTCATGACAATATGTGTGATGGTAGAAGAGATGTATAAAGAATTTAAAAAGGGCAAAGGTGAAGGCACTTCATCACGTAAACCAGACAAAAAATAGAGGGAAAAGCCTCTTTCATTATTTCCACCATCTCCTCCATCATCACCATCGTCGTTTTTTTCTCATAAATCTATTTCTTCTAAAAAGAAGAAGAAGAAGACATCATCTTTGATCAAACTAGATGTAAAATTTGATTTTCCAATTTATGATGGTGAGCTTAACACTGAAAATATTGATAATTGGATAAGACAAATTGAAGTTTATAGTAGGCTACATAAATTTGTTTCAAAAAGAAAGAAGATCTAGCTTGCTAGCCTTCGTCTTGGAGGAACCACACTTGTTTGGTGGGAAGGTAAGACACAAGCAGATCTTAAAAAACATGGTAAAATAATTTTGACATGGAATGAGTTTATTTCTGCTATTAAAAAACAATTTTATCCTTTCGCTTATATGCAAAAGGCTATGATGATTTGGCAAACATTGCGTGAGTTAAAGGGTCAAAGTGTGCAAAGTTACACTCATCAATTTTGTATAAGAGCTTTGACACTAGGCAATCATTGAACTCACCAGAAACATTATTGAAATACATAGGTGGATTACATAGTTATTTGAGGCATAGCATACTGATGTTTAATCTGATTGTCTTAGATGATATAACAGTTGAAGCAAAAATTCTAGAAGCTAGGGGTAAAAATGTATCTCATGATGTTGGAAAGTCATCTAAATCTATTGAAATCAAGAATAAAGAAAAGAAGAAAAAAAAATGGAAGGAAAGGAAACTGAACACTGTAATAAAGAAAAGCCTACATGCACTCACTGTAAGAAAGAAGGACATGATAAGGCACACTGTTGGGTACTTCATCTAGAATTGAAGCCTAAAAAGTTTAGGAATAAAGAGCAAAAGAATGATGATACTATGAAAAAGGACTTGGGATTATATTTAGGAGACGAAACAACAATTACTGCTACAGGTATAAAAGTAAAATTTCTCAAGCATCTACAAGTACTTCTTCATATTCTATTGATAATGAAAATGATGAGAGGAAAATAAATGAACCATTTCATATTAGAGTTGTTTCCAAGCATACTAAAATTGATACTTTGTTTGATAGTGGCTCTCAAGTTAATTTGATTGCTGAATCAATTGTAAATAAATTGGGTATTGAAACAAAACCTCATAAAAATCCATACCCATTGGGTTGGGTTTGTGATAAAACTAAACTATAGGTTATGAAACAATGCAAACTTGGTTTTGCAATTGGATTGGAGTTTGTAGATGAGGTTGAATTAGATATAGTCCCATTGGATATATGTGGAATTGTACTAGGGAGTCCATACTTGTATGATAGAGATGTTGTCTTCTATCGAAGAGGGAATAAGTATTAACTCACTAAATATGGAATCAAATATGTATTAAAAGCTCATAAACTCAAAGATAACTACACTCTCATAAATTCAAGACAGATGAAAATAATTATAAATTCAAGTAAACAATTTTTACTTATGATTGTAAAAGCAAAGGATCTTGATAAATCTGATGCTTTTCAAGGCTGTAATCCTAAACAGAAAGGAAATTTAGTTAAATTTGTTTCTGATTATGATATTCTGTTTTAAGAGCCTAAAGGGATTCCTCCGAAGTGACAGAACATGAGATTTATTTGCAGCCAGATGCTCCTCTTCCTAACATTGGAATGTACATGTTATTAGCTCTACAAAATGTATAAATAAAGAAGTAGGTACAGGAATTGTTCGATCAAGGGTTTATTCGACCAAGCACTTCACTATGCGGATTGCCTATTGTGTTGGTACACAAGAAATATGGTTCGTGGAGAATGTGAATTTATTTCCGAGCATTAAATAAAATAATAATAAAAAATCTTTATCCTCTTCCTTGCATTGACGATTTATTAGTTCAGTTGAAAGATATAGTTTACTTCACTAAGTTAGACTTACGAAGAGGCTACCATTAGATCAGAGTTTCAGAACAAGATGTATGGAAGTCTACTTTCAAAACGAAGCAAGGACTCTATGAATGGATGGTTATGCCTTTCAGCTTGACCAATGCTCCAGCTACATTCATACGTGTTATGAATGATGTTTTTAGGCCATTTATAGATGATTTTTTAATAATCTACTTGGATGATATTTTTGTTTTTAGTAAGACATGGGATGAACATATAAATCATGTAAAGCAGATTTTAGATGTGTTAAAAAGAGAAAATCTCTATGTAAACCTGTCAAAATGTGAATTTGGTAGGACATATTTATATTACTTGAGTTATATTGTAGGGGGTGGTAAATTGAATATAGATCCCTCTAAGGTCGAACTCATTGTAAATTAGCCTAAGCCCAAGACTGCTACAAAAGTTAAAAGTTTCTTAGGGGCAACACAATACTAAAGAAAATTTATTGCTAACTTTTCTTTGATTGCAGCTCCTCTACATGATTTGACAAGTGTGAAACATGTGTTTCAGTCGAAAGGAAAACAACAGAAAGCCTTTGACACATTGAAAGAAAGGATTAGTACAACACCAATACTAGCACTGCCAGATCTTCAGCATCCAGTTGAGATTGAAATAGATGCAAGTGAATATGCCATGGGGGCAGTGTTGATGCAGCATAAAAAGCCTATATGCTTTCATTCCGAGACATTCACATCAGCAGTAGTTAAATATCCTACATACAATAAGGAATTATATGCATTAGTACAAAGTTTTAAAAAGTGTAAACATTACATAATGGGAAAAGAAACAATCATACATACAAATCATCAACCACTACAATATTTACACTCACAAACGTAATTGAAACAATCAAGACACTATCATTGGATGGGTTTCTTGCAGAAATTTCATCTTTTAATCAGATATAAGAAAGGCATACATAATAAGGTTGCAAACATGTTATCAAGACCAATCATAAATGCATCCACAATTCTTAAGCATAATTCAGTAATGCACGAAATTTATATTGAACAGTATTCTCAAGACACAGATTTTAAGGATGTATATGCAACTTTAAGTCATGGAAAGTAGGTAAGGTATCATAAAGGAAAAAATATTATATCATTTGGGAAAATTATGCATTCCACAAACTGAAAGAGTTAATGTGATTCGAGAAGCACATACTTCTCTAATTTTAGGTCACTTTGGTGTAGGTAAAACAATCGGACAATTACAAAGATTCTACTATTGGTCAGGAATGAAAGAAATAGTTTCAAGATATATTAAAGGATGTACTATGTGTGCTATAAGCAAGCCATGTAATAGAAAATTGGGCTTGTACAATCCACTTTCAATTCCTTTTCAACCTTGGGAAAGTTTATGCATGGATTTTGTTGGGGGATTGTCAATGTCTAGGAAAGGTCATGATTATTTGTATGTAGTTGCGGATAGGTTTAGTAAGATGTGTATTTTGACACCACGTACTAAACAGGTCATAGCTAAATAAACTACAAATTTGTTCTTTCAAAATGTATGGGTTTATTTTGGGTTACCCTCCTCTATTGTATCTAATCAAGATTCTTGATTTGTCAGGAAATTTTGGTCAAGTTTATGGGAACTCATGTACACAAAGTTAAAGAAGAGCATGAAATTTCATCCGCAAACAGATGGCCAGATAGAAGTGGCAAACATGACAGTGGTACAATTACTTCGAGGTTATTGCAGCAAACATCCTAAGCTTTGGGATGAGTATTTGTGTTATGTACAACATGCTTATAACCATGTGAAGAAATCTTCTACTAAAAGATCTATGTTCGACACTTGATTTGGTTTTGTACCAAAGCCTCCATTGGATTTTGTCTTTGGTAAAGACATAGTAGTTGATGGACACAACGATGTGGACAAAGCAACCCAGTTCATTGAACAGATCCAGGAAATTCACTGGGCAGTACAGGAGTAGATGGAAAAGAGCCAAGCAATGTATAAAGCAAGGCATGATAAGCATCAATTTGAGCATAGTTTTCAAGTTGGTAATCAAGTCTAGTTGTACATCAGCAAATAAATACTTCAAGGGGAAGGTAAAAAGTTGAAACCAATTAGATATGGTCCTTTCAAAATTCTTGACAAAATTGGTGAGAATGCTTTCCACCTAGATCTGCCAGCTTATATGCATATCTATTCCATTGTAAACGTTGAAAAATTGTGATTGTATGAGCGTTCATTGATTGAAGATCTAGAAGAGCAAAGTCAAGCACCTTCCATTGAATATTTTTCACTAGAGTATCTCAATGAGTTGTAGGAGGACACAATTCTCGATAGGAGGATAAGGACTTCGCGAAGAGGATAAGTTGAGTATATTCGAGTTGGACTTAAAGATACAAATCCAAGTAAAGCATAATGGATAGAAATTATAAAAGTTAAGGAAACATATCCTCACTTACTCGACAGCTAAAACCAACTTTTGATGGTCCAAAAGTTTCCAAAGGGGAGGAGTGATCCAAAATGGATTTAGTTTTGCCTCTAGATCAAAGTCTTCAAGTGCAGATGAAAATAGGATCAACTTAAAGTTCTCATCAACAGGATTCCAGCAGTGAAAACATCGTGTAAAACCGAGTTCGTATGAAGAATATGTGGCCAGTCAAAGTTTATGACAAATTAGGGAAAATGACATAAAGTCAATGGTTAAAGTCAATGGTTAGGATGATGTCAGCATGACACGTGTCATACCAATAATATGCCACATGTATAGGGAGATGTCAGCAGGATCGATGACATGTCAGAGTTTGATTGGACGGAATGGGCCAATATGGGGCTGACACATGGCAGCCCAGATTTTTCCCAATTTGGCCTTATTTCCAAAAATTTGGGGATCAAGGAGGATCGAACCCCTGACCTCCCAAAATGCTACGATTTCCATGGAATCTGCTCACCGGATGAGCCAGCGCATGATTTTGTATTAAATTTGAATATTTGTGTATTTATAATGGCATTAGATTTTCACTGGAAAAGGTGCAGACGGTCAGGGTCAACGCCACGACTGCCGTAACCTTATCACATGGGTTAATGTCACATATATTAATGTATATATGATTATATATATATGGTAACCAATGGATATGTAACGTAAGCAACCGAAACTTATCACAAGGTTTATGCTGCACATTTATATATTACAATATATAGTTTTTAACCACCAGAGGTTCGATGGAAGGGTCAGGCAGGGGTTTCGACCTGCTGACCTTCCAAAACTATATTAAAAATGCCTTCACACCAAGTCTGATAGCCAATTTTCCTATATGGTGGAGCTTGTAACCAAGCCATTCAAAACCTCATTATAATGCAGCAGAGCTGAATCCACCTAGAACCAGTGAGCGCGCAGTCTAAGGTGGTATTTCTGCAGAGAAGGTGGTTTTTTTTGCAGGAAAGGTGGTTTTGTGAAGGGGCAGAGGTGGTATTGGATTTCTTCAAGGGGTTTGGAGGTCACAATGGCGGAATATAGGCAAGTTTATACTCGTTTTAACCTAAATTTCGAGTCGATCGCAATGGTGACGTTAATTTTCTCATTTGAGCTTCTGTTTTTGAGCTCATGCCTATACAAGCATTTTGAAGACAAAATAAAGTGGTCGGAACTGGAAGCTAAGGACCCGAAGACATAGCCAGGAAGTCTGGTGAACTCCATTATTAAATTCTTGCTATGTTGATGTGTTTGAATATGTTTTCTTTTTCTTATGTTGTTTATGTTATTCACAATCTTATCGATCTATTGTACTAAGTAACATAAGCATCTCACGTAGACGTCAATAATACCTTTTTAATAAATTACATTAGTAAAAGCATCTTGACTCTTTTCTAATTTGTACCATATTGTTTCATTATGTATATTGTTTTACAAGAAACATTGTTTTCATGTGCTTACACCTAGTACATATCATATGCCAAAGTTAAACATTATAAGAACTTAAATTCTATTGGAGTATTTGGTTGGCATGAAATTTATTAAATTCACAAATGGGTTTATTTCAATTTTTTTGCATATATATTTAGGTATTTATTCCATATGAATAAAATGCATTATTTAGAAACAAAAAAAGTGTGAAGGTATATTTGATCAGTTCTTTTGATTGTGTTAACATGGTCAAGCTTGTGATAAATCATGTAGCCTAGCCAGGGTGCGCGTTCCACTCATAGATCCTGCCTCCAACACCAGTCAAAGTGTTATAGGCTATGCTTCTATCTTTGTTGATTATCATGCTACCTCTAGTGGACCTGATTCATCTATTTTAGGTACACCTCTTACATTTATAAATCCTCTTTAAACTTTATGTGTTAATGTCTTGAAATTGTCCATAAATTTTAAATTGTCTTCAACTAATGTGTTTGAATTTAACGTATATGTTATTGTGCTTCTAGTTTTTTAAATACATATGTTAAAATATGTTTATGATTTGAAGACCCTCATTAGGGTGAAGCAGAGGATCACACTGTAACATGGATCCCTTCGTGGGATGGTGCTACAAGTCATCTCACATCCTCCTTAAAATTTGCGTGATAAAATCCTCCTTAATTAGAATGAGCTAGTTTATTCACAACTAGTGGACTATGAAAACACAACTCTCCACTGCAAGATCTATCAATCGCCTCATCATCTCCAAAATTTCTACCCTTCTTCACAAGGGATATCGCCCCCCTCATATGCTAAAAATAATATCCATAGATGGCAAGACCCAAAAGATCCAAAAGCATTTAAGAAATTTTCAACTCAAAAGCAAGACAACATTCAACAATGAAAAATTCTATGATTAAATCAAGTCTTCCAGCCTTAGTTCAACCACATGCAGTGCCATCTCATCCCTCAGACACCAAGATTGACCCCTAGAATGAATATGTTAGAGAGACAACCATGGTCTTGTCTTCGTCAATGAGAGGACATATATGTTTCCATGAATAAGTTATATAAATTTAAACAATATTGTGATATATTACCAGAATCTCCTAATATAAAAATTTAATCCACTATTAAATACATAATCCTTCTACTTAATTCTTTGCGGAAATTAAATCGCCAATTGCAAACTCATGAAGAAAAATCAATCGCACATAACAAGATGTTTTACTGGGAAAGATTAAAGCTAAAAACCCCAACTATAATATATTATGTATATCAATGTATCATGAAACAATATCATATAAAGCTCTGATCATAGAGCTCTCAATACAATCTACAATCATCTCACACTGTCATACAAAAATTGGTCCACACATGCACCAATTTACTGCCTCCTGACAGCGTGCCACCACTGCAAAATCCCTGCTGAAGAAGATCCCCAAATGAATGAAATCTTGCCTTCCTTGACTACGAAATCCTCATTGGAATCTCTAATGTGTGTGTAGATGCATTGAATGAATCACTATAGTCACAAATGATAGTCAACCACACCCTTTAACCTATCTCTCCACTAGGTCTCCACTGGATCTGACATGCAAGCAGTTAACGGTTGTATTTCTTTAGTTGCATGTGAGACACTGCTTTTGAATTAATTAAATAATTAATTCACTGATCTCTCACTAGTGTATCATGAGTTACAACTAGCACAACTGAGATTACCTCACTTAACTGAGTTAAACTAAATAACAACTCCCATAAATACTCTGCCAACTCTATTACAACTCTCCCAGAATCAGTTACAACGAAGTCCATCATGCATGAGTTACCAACAAACCTTGGAATTCGTAATTCCTTAAACTAACTAGTTTTCCATATCAATTAACTAAAATCAAGTGCTTCAAGAGAATAAGTTATTATTTATTGTCTGATTATCATTAAGGGCTAATAATAATCGACATGCATTCTATTTTTAGATATGCGATCTATAAATAGAATTCACCCATATATCTAAAAAGAGAAACTCATCTAAATATAGAATTTGCTCAAACATCTAGAATTAGTCTCCTGCTAATTTTAGAATATGCTCACTATTCTAAAAATAGACATACACCTAAAACTAGCTTGCGGGCCCCAACTAGTGAAGGTGCTTAATTTTCACTAGGATCATCATCTTGTTGAATCTCAACACTCCCTCTCAACAAGAAAGGGATTATCCTTCACCCCAATCCTACCTCTATGGTATTCAAAATTTCTCCTAGTGAGTGCCTTCGTCAAAATATCTACATCTTGATCTTCCATAGGAACGTATTGAAGCAACATGATCTTCCGTTGCACACAATCTCTGATATGATGATACCAGATATCTATATGCTTAGATATATCATGAAACACATGATTAATTGAGAGTTTAATGCAACTCTGATTATCACAATGAATCAATATACGATCTAAATGAGAACCAAACAAACCGACCAAGATCTTCCTCATCCAGATAGCCTCACATGCAGCTTGACTTGCTGCCATGTATTTTTCTTCCACTGAATTGAGTGCCACGTATCTCTATTTACTACTGTACCAAGAAACAGTTGTAGATCCGATACTGAAAACCTCTCTTGATGTGCTCTTTCTGTCCGTTGGGCTACCTACCCAATCTGCATTGGTGAAGCCATGCAACTTCACTTCATCCGTTTGTCTGTACCATAAGCCATACTTAGATGTGCCCCTGAGATATCTCAAGACATGCTTGCCTACCTTAGAAAAGAGTTTGGTAGGCTTAACAATCACTTGACTAAGCTGGTTCACCGCATAGCATATGTCTGGACTTGTATTAGCTAAATACATGAACGAACCCACCAATTGTCGATAGACAATAGCATCCACTACCACTGCCTATGTAGCATCCTCTTTCCTCTATTTCCCTAGAAGAGGAGTATCCATGGGTTTGTACTCCTCCATGTGAAACTTACCAAGTATCTCCCAAGCATACTTTCTTTGAGACGCAAATATTTCACCTTCTCGCTGCCATATTTCCAATCCAAGGAAATAGTGAAGGAGGCCCATATCCTTCATCTCAAAATCCTTTACAAGATCCTCCTTGCATGAGTGTATTAGCTGCTCATCACCAGTCAGTATTAAATCATCAACATAAAGAACAATTATTAAAAGTTTACCCTCCACCACAATCTGGTATAGGTTTGCATCCGCCTCACTCTTGGTGAAGCCAAGTCCAGTGAAATAGCTTTCAATCTGAGTGTACCAAGCATGGGGTGCTTGCTTCAGCCCATACAACGCTCTTTTGAGTCGACACACATGCGAATCATTGTTGAAGATCTCAAATCATTCAGGCTGCTCAATTTACATTTCTTCCTCAATGATCCCATTAAGGGACACAATCTTCACATCCATCTGATGAATGTGCCAACCCATCTGCGCTGAAAAAGCAAGGATGGTCCTTATGGAAGAATACCATGGGACAGGTGCAAAGGTTTCTTCATAATCAATCCCCTCAATCTGTGAGAAGCCTCAGGCCACAAATCTTGCCTTATACTTCTCAACACTCCCATTAGTAGCTTTCTTTACCTTGTAGATCCATCTTGAACCTACCACTGATTTATGAACTGGCCTTGGAACAATTTCCCAAGCACTGTTTTTGACAATGGAGTCATACTCCACCATTACATCTACCCATGTGAGCTCCTACACTACTTCCTAAAAGGAAGATGGCTCTGTCACGATACACTTTCTCATGAAATCCATGTATCTAGTGAATCGATTAGGAGACTGTCTTTTTCTGTTTTGTGAAGTAGGGACTCCTACATTTTGTGCTGCATCAAGCTTCAACCTCTTAGCTTATATGGTATGCCTTCTTCCTATTCTAATGTTTGGCTCTGCATGAGTGGACTCCTCCACTCCATGATCGCCCTCCTATGGCTGATCCACATCTAGAGGCTCATCTTTGGGAACAAGTAGATCCTCCTCTGCATGAAATTATAGCTCCCTCTCAAGCGACAACTTCATGGCTTTCTCCTCATTAAATTTTATATCCCATCACACCACAGTCATCCGTCTATTTGGAAAATACACACGATAATTATGGGGTGTTTCTGTGTACCCAAAAAATATCCCAACTTCAGCAGTCGGCTCTAGCTTCTTCCTGGCATTCTTGGTCATATGAACATAAACAAATGAGCCAAAAATATTTAAATGAGAAACATTCAGCTTCTTAGTAGTAAAAGCTTCTTCAATTGTACTGATGCCAAGTACTCTATGAGGACAACGGTTTTTCACATAAACCGCAGTGTTGCATGCTTTCGCTCATAAGTGAATTGATAGGTCCTAATCATGCAGAATAGGTCGTGCAGTAGCCACGATAATTATGTTCTTTCTCTCCGCAACCCTACTCTACTGTGGGTTATGAGGTGCTATGAGTTCTCTCTGAATTCCTTCTTTTCTACAAAAGTCTTTGAATTTGTTCGAGATATATTCACCACCATTATCGCTCTGCAGAGCCTTCAATTTCTTCCTTGACTCTTTCTCCACCAATGCTTTAAACTCACAGAACTTTTAGAATGTTTGATCCTTCTTCTACATGGAGAAGATCCAACATCTATGAGAATATTCATCAACAAAAATAACATAATACCCGTGTTTTTCTGTTGAAGAAACCGAGAATCACCCACACAAGTCTGTGTGAAGTCTCTCCAGGATCACTGAAGCACGACTCTCGTTTTCATGGAAGGTGGTCTTCAGAAACTTACCCATAGTACATACCTTACATTGATCTAACTGTGCAAATTTACCCTTGGGAAGTCTAGTAGAAATATGTTGCAAAATCTTCAAGGTGCCATGGTGAAGATGGCCCAATTGCCTGTGCCATAATTTGCCCTCATCCTGGCTCACCGCTTCTTCTACTTTTCCCACCATTGCAACACAGCCATATACCTCCATCTTGTAGATATTCTTAACTTCAATGCATATCTTCTTGGCTTAACCCATTATTTTATGTCAGAGGAAATATTTTCCACCGCTAAAAACAACGTCATAACCTCTGTCCTCCAACATCGCGACTGAGGCCAAGTTCTTCTTTAGACCTAGAACATGCATAAAATATTTAAACAGAAATGGTTTACCTAACTCCCTCTCAAAGGTAATGGTACCAATGCTGGTCGCACTGTATCATCCATCGTCTCCCATCTCTATATGCATTTGGAGATATTTCTCCTCCAAGTCACTGAAAAGCTCTTTATCTCCCGTCATGTGGAAGGAAGCACCACTATCAAGATACCACACCGATCCCATTGCGCTTGAAACCAAGCATGCGATCAAAGAGAAATAAAGTTCAAATTTCGAGGCAAGGGCCTCACCAGCTGCAGCTCTAGCAACCTCCTTGTTCTTATTTTTCTATGGGTAGTTAGTGGTGAGATGCCCATGTTCGTGATAGTGAAAACAATTCACCTTGGACAAATCCATCTTCTTGCCTTTAGCCTTGGATTTTGAGTGGAATTTCTTCCCCTTCCCTTTCCTTGCTTTGGCAGCTAAAGCACAATCCTCTTCATTATCATGCTTTGATGAAGAGCCATATCTAGTGTTCTGCCTTATCTCCTCCTGCACTATATCTGACCAAAGTCACTCCCAATCTGACAGCTTTTCCCGTTCGTTGACAGATTCTTCATAACTGTGCCAACTCTTCGGAAGTCCAAGGAGAGCCAAGCTCACCAAATCATCATCAACAAATATAATTCCCACACTCCCCATCTCATCCTAATGTTGGACAAACTTCGTGAGATACTTTGGAATATTCTCGCCCTTCTCCATTTTGATTTTTCTAAGTTTATCTTTCAGCGCCAAATTCCTATGGTCATTTCTACTTTGGAAAATATCTGTCAAAGCCTTCGACATTTCAAATGGAGTGGATTTCCCATGAAGGCTTGACACAATATGGTCATTCACACCTTCCAACATAATCCTTCTCGTCTTCGCTACCTTCTTTTTCCAGGTGTCAAGTAATGCAACATCCGCCGAAATGGGCTTATGATCCAAGTGGATATCGGTGGCCTCCCACCTATTCCATTTGGACCCGCAGCATCAATTCTTTCATTTTTTCAGTTTCAGCACAACTTACTAATTTTAGCAGGTTTTTGGGTCCTGCACACCCGGAGCCGCTTTGGGGACTTAATGATCCAGGTGGATATTGGTTACCACCCACCGAGTCCATTTGAACCCCCACCATCAGTTATTTCAGTTTGTAAGTTTCAGCACAACTTACTATTTATAGCATTTTTTCGGGTCCTGAACTTTCGGAGCCATTTTGAGGCCCTAAACAACATTTTTTTGGAAAATAGGGAGCAACATGGGTTGTAGACCGATGTTTCTCACTCAAAAGTTGTATTCCTCGGATAGATATTTCTAACGAGCTATTGAGCGCGTCAAATGGAGATCGGATGCCAAAGTTATGTCCCCAGGAAGTTGAAACACCAACTTACCCAAACGGGGCCCACAGTTTTGGTGCTTCATCTCCTAGGGTTAGGTTTTTGAACGTTTCAGATTTTACATTGTTTCTCAAAAATAAATAGGCCTTCGAGCCTCATTATAAAATAGTTCAGGGGGTTGGTAGCTGACACATCTCTTCTCAGGGATAAGCGCTACTAGTGCCCTAGCTCGCTTGTTCTGATCATGTTGGTATTGTAACACAGTTTAGGTGCTGGTAGCCGACACATCTCTTCTCAGAGATAAGCGTTGCCAGTACCCTAGCTGTTAATTTCAATTATGTCTCATTATAACATAGTTCGGAGGCCTGTAGCTGCCACAACGCTTCTCAGAGATATGCCTACCAGCGCCCTAGCTGTTCATTTCAGTCATTTGTTTTATTAATAAAATGAAGCATTATTTCTGCTGCATCTTTGTATCTATGGCTATATGTGTATTCTGTTGCGTTCTTGCATAAAATCCAGATCAGCTTAGGAATATCACTGTTGATGAATTCCTTCAGGCCATTATCTTCAATCACTGCCTCCATCCTATTCTTCCATGAAATCTAGTTAAAGCCTCGAGTGCATACTCCAACCACAAACCATTGAAACAATTTCGATGTTTACTCAACTGTCACACCAAGAAATTATTGCAGCGAATTCGAAATGTTCCACCAACAAAACTCAGAACTGCTTCGATATTGCAATCTTCTATGCTCCAATACCATGTAGAAATTTAAAAAATACTGTGATTTATTATCAGTATCTCCTGATCTAACAATTTAATCCAATTTTAAATACAAAATCCTTCTACTTAATTTTTTGTGGAAATTAAATCACCAATTGCAAACACATGAAGAAAAATAAATAACACATAACAAGATGTTTTATCGGGAAAGCTTCAAGCTAAAAACCACAACTATCTTATATTATGTATATCAATGGATCATGAAACAATCTCATACAAAGCTCTGCTCATAAAGCTTTCAATACAATCCACAATCGTCTCACATTGTTATACAAAATTGGTCCACACATGCACCAATTTACTACCTCTTGATAGCTTGCCTCCACTGCGCAATCCCTACTGAAGAAGATCCCTGAATGAATGAAATCTTGCCTTCCTTGACTGTGCAATCCTCATTTGCATCTCCAATGTGTGTGTAGATGCAATTAATGCATCACTATAGTCACAACTGATAGTCAACCGCACCATTTCATCTATCTCTCCACTGGCTCTCCACTGGATCTAACATGCAAGTAGTTAACAGTTGTATTTCTTCAGTTGCATGTGATACACTACTTATGAATTAGTTAAATAATTAATTCACTGATATCTCACTAGTGTATCATGAGTTAAAACTAGCACAACTGAGTTAAACTAAATAACAACTCCCATAATTAATCTTCCAACTCTGTTACAACTCTGGCACAATCAATTACAACAAATTCCATCATGCATGAGTCACTAACCAACCTTGGAATGTGTAATTCCTTCAACTAACTATTTTTCCACATCAGTTAACTGAAATCAAGTGCTTCAAGAGAATAAATTTTTTTTTTTTTTTTTTATTATCATTAAGGGCTAATAATAATTGACATGAATTCTATTTTTAGATATGCGATCTATAAATATACTTCTCCCATATCTCTAAAAATAGAAACTCATCTAAAGATAGAATTTTCTCAATAGAATTTTCTCAACCATCTAGAATTAGTCTCATGCTAATTTTTGAATATGCTCACCATTCTAAAAATAGACATACACCTAAAAATAGTCTGTGGGCCCCACCTAGTGAAGGTGGTTAATTTTCACTAGCATCATCATCTTGTTGAATCTCAACATCAATTCATTTAGATAGTGATAAGGAAGTAGTGAGCATTACATTCCCCGAGAAAGAGAATTGTCTGAAGGAAATGCAACAATTGTCTCCTCTACATATGTACTAGACAACTCCTTGGAATTGTTAGAGCTTTCCAGAATAAACACTGTGTAATATGAGTGATCCATCCAACGTTTCAGATGGTGACTCCATACATCATCAAGAACCTTGGAATGGATTGATGTTCGTAAGAAAAATGAAAAAATGACCTTCATAAAAACCCATGATTGTTCAGTGGCTCCATGACTAGCATACTATTAAATGCATTGGCATTGTCAATTTTAGGTTAACTTGTGTTTTAAGTTTGGTTTTGGGTGGATTCTCAAGGGACCAACCAACCCAAATTCCTAGATTTCCCATATTATTAACCAATCCCATTTTATCAATTTTCATATAATTAATTGTTCTAGAAATAATAGATTTTTTTTAATCAAGGAAATATTACAAGTGATAATATTTTTAATTTGTTAAGTTATGAAAGTGAAAGAAATATATATATATATATATATATAAACAAAAGAGAAAAGAAAATAAATATTTTAAAATTTAAAATTTTTAGATTTGACTTTATTATTTTTGTGTTTCAAAATTGTATAATATAAGCATCTCAATCTAAATTTCCATCAATATAATAAAAATGTTAATCCTTCCATCATTACTTGATGGAAAATTACTACTTTTATCATAATTCAGTAGGAGATTATTCTCATCCAGAAACCATTGCGTAATCTTATTGGGCCATTCAAATTTATGCTCGTTATTTATAGAAGAGATAAACAAGTTATCGGTTATGTATAATAGAATACGATCTATATTTATTTTTTTGACCTTGAAATAAAGAACCATAAAAAAATACAACCACATCATTGTACCTATAAATAATGATGCAGCCAAAGGCTGCCACACCCACAATATGCATATAATCCAATAATCTGGTGAAGAAGCTTCTTATTTAACCTTCAAAAGAAGATTTCTTCACTTTTTAACCCATGGTTATAAAACCCAACAATAATAACTTCATATGCAGACACTATCCCTTTTCATGATATTGTGGTTATAAACCATAATTAAAAACATGTTCATTTAAATTTCAAATATACGAAATAGACTTTGGTTACCCTATTTTTCAAGCATCATACATTTGACTCCCAATTAACATTCTATACTTTGGTTAAAACACAAAGTACCAACATAAACCATTCGGACCATATTTTACCTTTACACAGATGATTAGACATGTCAATCAATCCTGTTGACCATTCTAAGCTCACCATTCAACCAATCTGAATCAAACCTTCATTAATCGGATGGTCATTGCACTCCGTCTCCCAATCCGACAACTATCACAAATAAAGTTGTGTGTTTCTTAACGGTTCAAACTCATGTGAAATGGGTGGTTTTAGTATGCCACGTGTTGCTCTCCTAACTATATCGCGTGCTTTTGATATTATCGCTTACCACTCTAAAGCTGTGCAAAAAACCCATTTGCTGGTTTTTGAAACCATCTTCACTATTCCATCTTTGCTATTGATTCATGGTTCCACACTCTATTGATCAAGGTTCCTCTCTCTTATGCTTTCCAAACTTCTAGTTCCATTATAACTCCACGCAAATACCATTCATCTACTTTGCAATTCTGCTTTTTATAGTCCACTCTGCCATTAATTATAGTTTCTGCTTTCGACAGGTTCATTTAGGTTTAGCACTTACCATTTAAAGGTTGTGCGAAAACTCCTTTGGCAGTTTCCAAAAACACTCAGTTCCTCTTCTATGCGGAAACCATCTTCACGGTTTTGTTGGCCTTTTATTTACAATTCCGCATTCAGGCTACTCATTATTTCACTGCTCCTTACACCTTTGATCCATCAGGTTAGTTACAGTTCATTCAACGCACATTTTTCTTCTATACCACCACTTTAATACTTATGCCTTTATTCAAATCGTTACTTCGAACCCTTAAAAAATGCGTATTTGACATGAATTTGAATGTTGAATTATTTTTAATGGCATCGATCCATTTTGTGATCAATGTTCAATCATCAGCTATCCATACAAAATTCAATTACAAATTTAATGTTCAACTTCTTAAACACACAGTTTTAGAATTCCTTTTGAATTTGTTTGATTTCACCTTCATGCATATATTATGCAGAAACACGAATTCTTATATCAGTGATTCAATCAATGCAAACTCACCCAAATACAAAATTGAACTTCTCCATATATATCACCAAATAATTACAAAATCTCTTCTCTCTGGCCTGATGTTCTATCAGTGGCCTTTCTGTCAAATTTTCCCATAAGCTTACAACAACAAACCCCTGTTTGTCTAAAACCTTAATCTCTACATTTTTTCTATGCCTTCAGGCTTATAACTTATACAAATGGACTCTATAAACAATTCTGGTTTAAATCCATAACTTACTCAACAAATTCCTAAGAATCCTCTTAGTCCTAAAATATATCCTTTATCCCTAAAAATCCTTTCAAACCCATAAAATCATGAAACCAATTCTAATTTAGGAATTACAATTAATTCTAAAATCTCTCATTTCCTATGGAATCTCAACTATCCTAAATCTCTCATGTTCTCCAATTATTCAGGAAAATTTATAAATTTCTCTTAATAATTAATTAATTCCTATTTAAAATCACTCAAAACATTAATAATTACATTAGTGAAACCAACTTCCTTAAAAACACAAGACTTCTATGTTTAATAAAATACCCATAATTTTATAAGCCTAATGCTCCTGCATCAGACTTCCAAGGTTAAAAATAATCATGATCTCCTGATCATGTGCTTCTAATCTTTGTCTTCCTGGATCCCATACCTTGTTATGTAATTTTTTATTTATTTGTGTTTTTGTTTGTTTCTCTTCTCCAGGTCTCCATACTTTATGCTGGTTTGCTCCACTGGCTATACTTTCACAGTCTGCTACTGTTTTCCTCTTGCTGCTGCTTCTTTTCTTTTCTGTTTTTGTCTTCTTCTGAGACACTTTCATCATTATCCTTCTTATCATTTCAATTTCTATGTTCAATACATCTTCTGACTGCTAATTTCTTTCACCCTTTAATTGTTGAATCTTTATTCTTGCTGCCGCCTTGTCATCCTTACCCTCTTTTTTCCTACAATTAATAACTTCTTCTAGATTGTCACTTATGACAATTTATTTGTCTTCTTTCTTTAGCAATTCATTGGACTAATACAGAGTCTTCCATTCACTGCTATCTTCATCTCTTTGCTTTAGTTTGCTATTGTTATCCTCTATCTCTTGTATTTTCACATTCTACATTTCACAATATTGAAATTGAGATTTATCTTCCTGTATAGAATCCTGATTCTTCAACATCATTTCTAGCATTCTAATATCTTTGTTCCATGGATTAAGTTCTTCCACATAATTTTCTTCCTCTTTATTTACTTGGTTGTTCATTTGTGCCAAAGTTTCTCCAGCATCTGCAACACAACCTACATTCACAAAAAAATTATTAAAATAAAAAGCATCAGGCCTCAGTGCCCCTCTTTCTTCTTCAGCATTTCAGTCTGTTGCTATGAATTTTCCTCCTTTATCATCACATCAGTATGTTGATTCATTCTCCCTAAATAATTCTCTAAAATATTCTCGAGACTGTCAGCAAGTCTCTCTTCCATACCATCTGCTTTCATGATATTTCTCTGTTCTTGTTCACTGTAGTGAACTCTGTCTTCTGCAATCTCTCTGTCATACTCTGATTTATCCAACAAATAATCCAGCAATGAAATTTATTTTTTAAATCTCTTAAGTACTTCATCATCACGAATAATCCCTGCATTTATACACAAACTATCAGTTTGCAAATTACAAGGTTCAATAGTCTAAACTGTTGCTTCACATATCAACTCTTCAAATTGAATCTCACCTTCTTCCTTCACAAGAAATTCTTCCTGTGTTGTAACAGCTTCAAATATAAATGCATCACGGCTTTCCTCATTCAAGAGGCATTCTTCATCACTCTGTAATTCAGAGTATTTATCTGCTGAAAGATACTCCTTCATACTTTTAACAGTTTTGAGAAGATTTCTCATCCTTTGTAAAACTTGTAATCACATCAAAATTATTAGTTATAAAAATATAAGGCTTTACATCATTCAACTATTCTGAACTTACCCAACAACTCAGGAAATCACCAATAATTTCCTCTTCATCAAGGTAAACTTCTTGCTATCTTAAATCTTCACAATAAATCATACGATCTTTCACAGATCTCCATTCTTCATGTTTACCCATAACTTCAATATGTTCTGCTTCACAAATGGAAACTTCCATTTTCAACTCATCTTCTCTGAGTTCTTCACATCTTAATTGTACACTAATCATATGTTCAAGCTTTCTCAGCTCTTCTACTAACTGCATATTCATTTGTTGCTCTCTCTTCTGTTGTAGCCTCTGCCACTTTACCTTCTTCTTCATGGTCCAACCATGTCTCTGGTTTTCTTTTATTAGCTTTGTTAACACATCAAATTATTTTATTATCTCACCCAACTCTTTCTCATATTCTTCATCATTCAACTACTTTCATATGTCATTTTCCTTGGCATATTCTTTCTCCTTTCTTCTGTTGTGGTCTCTCTCACAACCTATGCTATCTCTTCTATGACAATTAGTAGTCATCTTCTTCTCCATTTCTATATTCATGAGTTCTTCACTCATTCATCATGAGTTGTATTAAAGCCTCTGTAATAACAAGTCCTCCTTGTTACAACTTACCTCACCAATCCTTTCTGTGGATTTGGTCTTTTGGCAGGCATTGGTTCTCTATCTTCTGGAACCTCTTGAGCATTCCTCTCTGCTCCTTCTAGGCTTCAACTCATCTACATATTTTAAGAACATAATTTTTCTTTTTATCCAACCTTTTTTGAAACTCCTCAAGGTTCTACCACATTCTTCTTCCACTTAGAATCCTTTACTGGATTCCTTCATCGCTGCTCTTAAAGCTGTGATCTTCTTTTGCTGAGATTTTCTTCAACTGTCTGCAACCTGAATTCTGCAAACATAATCTTCAAACGAGAGTTAAAATAACACTTATCAACTCACCTTCAAGAACTCTATATGATCTTGTTTTTCTATTCATCTGCACTGTATCTCTATGTGTTTCAATCTATCAGATTCAAAATTTGATCTCTTTTTATTTTCCCCATCACACATGCATTCATTCTAATTCCAATTTAATTAAAACAAACTTGAACCTTCAAAAGAGATGTTTCCAGCTCTGTTACCAAAATGATGCAGCCAAAGGCTACCATAACCACAATCTGGATATAATCCAATAATCTGGCATGAAAGCTTCTTATTTAATCTTCAAAAGAAGATTTCCTCACTTTTTAATCCATGGTTATAAAACCCAACAATAATAACTTCATATGTGGAAGCTGTCCCTTTTCATGATATTGTGGTTATAAACCATAATTAAAAACCCATTCATTTAAATTTCGAATATACAAAATAGACTTTGGTTAAAACCCCATTTTTCAAACATCATACATTCGACTCCAATTAACATTCTATACTTTGGTTAAAACACAAAGTACCAACATAATACCATTCGCCCCATATTTTACCTTTACATAGATGATTAGACATGTCAATCAATCATGTTGACCATTCTAAGCTCGTCATTCAACCAATATGCATCAACCCTTCATTAATCGGATGGTCATCGCACTCTGTCTCCCAATCCGATGACTATCCCAAATAAAGTTGTGTTTTTTAATGGTTCGAACTCACGCAAAATGGGTGGTTTCAATATGACATGCGTCGCTCTCCTAACTCTTTCGATCTTTACTACTTACCACTCTAAAGCTGCACGAAAAACCCATTTGTTGGTATTTGAAACCATCTTCACTATTCCATCTTTGCTATTGATTCATGGTTCCACACTTTGTTGACCAAGGTTCCTCTCGCTTATGCTTTCCAAACTTATGGTTCCATTATAACTCCACACAAATACAATGCATCTACTTTGAAATTCCTCTTTCTCTAGTCCACTGTGCCATTAATTATAGTTTTTTCTTTCGATAGGTTCATTTAGGTTCACCACTTAGCATTTAAAGGCTGTTTGAAAACTCCTTTGGTGGTTTCCAAAACCACTCCTTTGTTACTCTTCTATGCGGAAACCATCTTCACGGTTTCGTTGGCCTTTGATTTACAATTTTTCATTCAGGCTACTCGCTATTTTGCTGCTCCTTACACCTTCGATTCATCAAGTTAGTTACATTTCATTCAATGCAAAGATTTCTTCTACACCACTACTTTAAGACTTTTGCCTTTATTCAACTCGTTACTTCGAACCCTTACAAAATGCATATTTGACATGAATTTGAATGCTGAATTATTTTTAACAGCATCGATCCATTCTTTGATCGATGTTCAATCATAGGCTATCCATCCAGAATTCAATTACAAATTTAATGTTCAACTTCTTAAACACGCAGTTTCAGAATTCCTTTGAATTTGTCCGATTTCACCTTCAAGCATATATTATGCAGAAACACGAATTCTCATATCAATCATTCAATCAATTCAAAATCACCCAAATTCAAAATCAAACTTCTCCATATACATCACCAAATAATTACAAAATTTCTTCTTTCTGGCCTGGTGTTCTAATCAGTGGCCTTTCTGTCAAATTTTCCCGTATCCTTACAACAAGAAACCCCTGTTTGTCTAAGACCTAAATCTCTACCTTTTTTTTATGCCTTCAGGCTTATAATTTATACAAATGGACTCTATAACCAATTCTGGTTTAAATCCATAACTTACTCAACGAATTCCTAAGAATCCTCTTACTCCTAAAATCTATCATTTATCCCTAAAAATCCTTTCAAACCCATAAAATCATGAAACCAATTCTAATTTAGGAATTACAATTAATTCTCAAATCTCTCATTTCCTATGGAATCTCAACTATCCTAAATATCTCATGTTCTCCAATGATTCAGGAACATTTACAAATTTCTTTCAATAATTAATTAATTCCTATTTAAAACCACTCAAAACATTAATAATTACATTAGTGAACCCAACTTCCTTAAAAACACAAGACCTCTATGTTTAATAATATACCTAGAATTTTCTGAGCCTAATGCTCCTGCATCAAATAATGAGTGGTTCTTACCTATCCACGACATCTCATAGGAGAATATTTTATGTTAATTATTAAAAAAAAATTAGAATTGGTTTGTTTTCAATAATAGGAAGAAAATTAATTATATAAATATAAATGTATGAATTATTTTAGAATAACAATCTTTTGTATGGAAAGAATAATTTTGGGTTATTGATATTTTATAGTTTTGTCAATAAATAAGTGCTGCAAGGTAGTTTAGTTCTTATTATTTAAGTTACAAATTATGTTATAGGAAAAAATTCATAAAGAATTATAACTTACATTTGTAAACGCTAAATTAACATTGTTCTATATAAAAATAGAATCCTATAGTCTTGATTTGGCATGGAATAATAAATTGACATGTGAAGTGGATAAATTAATTTCATGCCAACTTGCATATTTTGGTGGGTAGAAACTACTAGTAATTCTACACATTTACAGTTTTAATCCTACATTTGTAAGTGCCAAGGAAAACATAAATGATGGTGGAAATTAACTACTACAAGTATATTTATTTGCTTCTTGTTCTTATCTATTTTTTATGTACATACTTAAATTACGTTAGGATATTCTGACACATAGGAAATAGTTAAGTATAACTTGGTCTAGTGTAGAGTTAGGTAAAGTGTGTTTCTTTACTATGTACATTTATAACTTATAATCTGACGGTCAAAATTTGTAATGATCTAGTGGTTCACTCTCTCCTCAGTATTAACGACACTTGATCCGTGGCTTAGCACCCGATTCGTCCATGATCTCTATCTAAAGAGCATGGAGGGTCATTTGTCCGGTAACCATTTATGAGACAAACATCTGTAAACTTTCTTTTTATATTAATAAATTGCTTGAAGTGACTGCGTTGGCTCCAAGGAAAATTTTAGGGGTTAATATTCAGAGGTGGGCTAATTTTCCATGATTTTTCCAAAAAAAAAGATTCGCCAATTTCCATTATTTTTAAAAATTGGTTCACCCAAATTTTATAATATAAAATTATTGTACCCTAAAAATTTCCAAAATTTTATATATACTAAGATAAAATGATTAGAAAATTAAATGTTTTTACAAAATAACATAAAAAAAAAAAAATTAAATTTACATATTGGGGACTACTAAGATTCACCAATGTTTCTAAACTTTAAGATAAACGTCCATCGTTAAAATTTTCCCTGGTTGGCTCAATCTATGGACTATTTCCCTCTTCGAGGGTTTTAACCACATGATATACCGATGTACTGATTTGTGATTTTTTTTTGAGAAGTGACCTTTGTTTTTTGATCTAGGGAACTTACCCTACAAATTCCTACATGGTATTAGAGCTATTTTGAGTGATGCATCTATTTTTGATCCAAATCTGAAGCCGGTTTGACTGCATGCGACTGTCGTTTTCTAGATATACTATTTCTAAAACAAATTGGGCTTGGAGAATGGCTTTGTTATGTCTGGAGCATCTGTTATAGTGAGGAACATCTTTTGTTTCATGTGAAAAGGTTTCTGGTTGCCCAAGTTATGTCATTTTAGACCTAGAGGTATAAAGTATATGTTTTGCAGTTATATTTATTAATCATTTTGTTTATTTCAGTTCCCTCTGTTTATTTCGGTTTATATTTTTTCTATTTCCAAATCTATACCCTCTTCTCTGTGTATGCTCTTTTCTCTACGCTATGTGTGATCTTGGAAAATTAGAATCAGGAAGATGGGATATTTTTTGCTACGTATGCTCTTTCCCCACGTCTTTGTGCAATCTTGGGAAATCAAAAATAGCAAAAATGGATAATTGTCTGTAAGGCTAATCGAAAATATAATGTTTTTCCATAAGGGTAGTATTTTTTTTTTTTGTGCTCGGATTTTGTGCATTTTTTTGCAGGAAAAAGCACACACACCGAAGAGTAAAAAAAAAACCCTTAAGGGGTGTGTGTTTAGTGCACACATGTATGGAATCACACCAACTTAAGGGGTGTGGTTTACCCTCTTAAGTTATTGGTCACTGGCGAAAAAGATATAGATTCAAGCAAGTTAATGGAACATGCTAGAACATAAACATACTAGATAGAGAAATAGCATGCATATTCAAACATAAAAATTAAACTAAAACTATAAAAAAAAGACAAAATCTCTAAATAGAGTCAAGCAACTATAATAATCTAAATGGCATTGCTTACGTCCCCTATTATTGAGTGCTGGTAGGAAATGAGGATGAAACTTTAACACACTTGCCAAGGGGTCCTTAGAACTTGGGGTTCTAAGTCTTGATGCAAGGATGTCTTTACTTCCAAGATTTCCTTAGTGCAAGTCTCCATTTCTCTACTATGGTGGACTGTACTTGTTCGATGGCCAACAATTGAGTCCCCTCTATCTGTGCTCTGAATCACACACTGTTGGTATTGCTTGGGGAAATTCTTGCCAGCATAACAATGTGCTCTCAAGTTGTTCATCTCTTGGTGGCCTTTTATAAGAGAATTCAAATCGTCCTTCCCTCTCTTGGTACATTGTGGATGGTGACCCAAGAGAGGGGGATGATTTCATTGTGTGCCACACTTATTCCATTGTGTGCTCCCTTGATGTCCTAAGGAGGCTTTGGTGGTTGTCCTTAGGCAGCTTCAAGTGTGAAATCAATGTCCTGGAGTGTGCTTTTTGTGGTCCCGGAAAGTGACTTCCGTCACTCCCAGGATTGCACACTTGTCAGGTCAAACGATGCGTAAAGGCACTCTTATCGAATGATTTTGCCCGCAAAAGCATTTATGACTTGCTCAAATTTTATTTTTCCTCATACCTTAGAGATTTTTAAATACTTTCAAGATTATCTAATGTCTCTTAGCACTATAAATCCTTCTTCGTGGCATTAAATAATGTCATCTTTGCTGGTACAATTTTCCAGTGTTAACAGTTGCCCCGTAATGTGTGAGGTCTAGGAAGAACTGTATAGCCAAAATAAATTATAGTTTCTTTTCTATATACTATGTGTAGAGAGAGAGAAACTTGCATTTATCTCGGAATTCGAGACACCCTGCACCAATTCGAAGAACAACCATGTTTTCTGGGACCCCTCTAAGAAAATATAATACAATATATACAAAATTTCTCTGAGGCAGGCATGTCCCATGCTCGTAATGTTGAGGCTACTTAAAAAAATCTATTTGATAGATACATGCTTTGTCTATGTCACTAATATGGTAGTGATCTTTTGGTTGATGACGAGGATTGCTGAGGCCCTCCGGGGTGTTTTTTCTTTAACAATAGGTGGAATGTAGTACCCATATGCGTAAACTTGGTATGGCATATAACTGTGCATTGTACGCATAGGTGATCTTAGTCATCAATATTTTTCACCTACAGATGATGAGTAGTTTTTAAAAGCCAAGTTTTCTAGAAGCTGATCTCCATTTTGTCAAAACTGTCATCTAGAAAACACCCCTAAACATTTTTTGTCCTTCTACCTTTTTCAATCAGCCTATGATGAGAAAAACCTAGTTGTCAAGCCCTATCTAGTTTCATTCATATAAT
This sequence comes from Pinus albicaulis, assembly GCA_034641835.2. Lineage (NCBI taxonomy): Eukaryota > Viridiplantae > Streptophyta > Pinopsida > Pinales > Pinaceae > Pinus > Pinus albicaulis. Next base: position 1,254,995,318 of record CM076580.1, read on the forward strand.
CTTGTCCATCAGCTGTCATAAGCTAAAGTCATCTGTTGTCATTTACCCTCATCCTCGGGTCATTCATTAACCAACTGTTGATAAGAATGTCAGCCATCCTACCTCTGGTCATATGTCATCTTAAGATTTGGTCATACCAAAGAGAATACTCAAAATCTGTCAAAGATCTCCCCTAAGTTAGGTAGTGGCGCTTTAGGAAATCCTCCCTTGGCAAAAGCATCCTAAACCAAAATATTTTGTTCAATACCAGCCAACCCTGAATTGGCGCTTAGTCTACAAAAAAAAAAGCTTGATACACCCATAGGTCACGCCACTAAAAGGTCTTGATGTCTCAACAGTACATGTTTCAAAATCCAAACTGATACTATGTTTATCTACAATGTTTTAGTGTCTCTTTCAAAAGAAAAGATGTACAAGTATTCCAGAAGACATTTTCAAGCTAAAACAGGAGAAGATAGCTGCTTCTCATGTTGTTTTGAGCCTGGGATAAGAGTACTTGTCAGAGAGGAAATTCAATAAACCTCTGCAAACATAGTCAAGAAAGGTTAGTAAATAATGACTAGCAAGTAATACTCTATAGATACAAGTCATGTGGCTCCTGGTTTCAAAAGATTCACAAGGGTATTCTAACTACAGGATACATATCTCAGAGCATGCCTCTCATAGCATATTGTCAAATTTTCACTTTATTACTTATTTTGATATACCAAGCAGAGATATGCATTACAAGAAAATATGACACAGTTTGAAAAAAGGGATGAAATGGCATGACTATGTTAACCTCCTCCAAAGATGAGTAGATGGTTGGGTGACTATGTTAACCTCCTCCGAACAAGAGCAGATGGTTTGGAAATATTATGTTAACCTCCTTTGTTTAAAATCAGATGGTTAGGGACATGATAAAGACCTCCTTCATTTAACAAGCAGAGGGTCAGGAACAGAGGTATAGCGTCATTCAAAGAGCACAAGACTAACAGTGTTTCAAATGGCCTAAAGACTTGTTTACACCACTTCCTCCAAAGGATGAGATAAATGATACAGCAGTAGTGTTTCAAGTAGTGTTTAAAAGATTTCACTGTTTAAAGGATAGAATTGAAATTCAGAGGGAAGTAATTGAAGGTTTATGAGTTGAGGGCTGGTGTTAAACATAGGCCAAGCAGTGATATTGTGGTATTCAAGAAGCTTTGTTTTTCTTCTATCAAAGTTCTTCTTCAAAGGGTAATCTGAGGCTAGAATGCCCAAAACTTAGAACAACCTCATCAAAATGACAAGAAGATAGACTAGCCTTGCTTCTGAAAAATACCTTTGCAAATGAATACACAGAGACAATATGTATGAGGAAAGCTATGACACCATGATTCAAGTTCAAGACACCATTCAAAGAAATGAAACTTACCACAGTCATAGACCAGACCTTTTATGTACATAAGAAACAAACTCTGTTGTTTATATGTGATTGCATTAAGGGTCTTTAAAGGCCTTTCTCCTTGATAAACAGATATAAGTCAAGCCTTGGTGAGTGCAAGTAAGGGTTTACCGATAGTCAAAAATAAAATATCAATATAAGGTGCCTAACAGTTCATCAATCTTGGATATGGTTCTTGTGTAATGATCCTTTTAAAATATAGAATGGACAAGCAGTAACAGGGTTATTTCCTTAATAAAAAGGAAGTGAGAAAAATATTTTTTTTTAAGGAGACCTTTTTACTTCAAGAAACTCATGCATATGATTTTTTGCAAAGGAAGCTAGCCACAACAGTATGTATAAAAGTCTTGTTCAACGATGGGTCTTTGTGGTATTTTAGAAAGGGTGATATATTACTCAAGGCGGTGAGTTGTATTTTCATATGACAAAAACCCTTTCTCAAAGGGCATTCAAACCCTTACGAAGTAAACAAAAAGGTCTTGTGAGCTCATTTGAATTATAAAGGTGGAGGAAACCATTTAAAAGGTCCCACGAGCATTTTCAAAACCAAAGCGAACGTCCATTGGTTTCTCATTGGAGAAGAAAGTCGATTTCAGGCAAAATTTCAAAGTTTTGAGCTTAGAAGCCTGCGTGGCATGCCTGTAGGTGTGCGTGGCACGCCTGTGAGTGCCCAGACAAAGAAATTGAACTAATGTGCGGCACATCTATGGCGGTGTGTGGTGCGCCTATGTCCACGTTCATTACCGCCGGAAGTCGACCCGACTACCTCCCTATGCACAGCGCCCTCTGCTTCTAACGTGCCGCTCCTCCATTGACATAAAAAAACACTTTTAAAGGCTGCTCCAATGACCAACCAAGGCCCATAAACATTCTTCAAGGTACTTCTTCACTTCATGGCAAATTTTGAAATTGAAGAAGGGTGTTTTTGTTGTGTTTTTCCCTAAGAAGAAATAGTGATTTTGAAACCACTTCACCATCTAAAAACACAGAGATAGATAGTGGTAAAGAGATAGAGCTTTTGTCAAAACTAAAGAAGGCCTTCTTGTGTTTGGTGGTCTCAAACCAGTTTGGGAGGTGTCTTAACAGTGGTTTTAAGGGAATTTTATCATCTAAAATCACAAGAGAGAAACAATGATTATAAGTTAGGGCTTTTGGTCAAAATAAAAGAGTTTTTGTTGCTGTGGATGTCAAAGATTAATACAGTAATAGGGGAAGGTGTTTTTATCACTGTTAAGAGAGCCCTAACTGCCTTTAAAAAACAGTGATAGCCCACAATTGCTAGATAGATAAACAGAGGTGTAGAGATCTCAAAACATTTTTAAAAAATAATCACCTAGATAGTGGTAAAGGGATGAAGGCCTGGTCATTTTAAGAGGTCCTTTATGTGTTGTGAGATAGTAAACTTTGTGCAACCCCCAGAGTTCAAAAAGCAGAGTCTGTGTTGAAAGGTCTTCAAGTCAGTTGAAAGATATCTTGCTTGCTTTTTAAAAGGGGCAGTGAATAGCAAAGGGGCATTGCTTGAAGGGAGGATTTTTTGTGCCAAAACACAAGAAACCCTTTTTCAACAAAAACCACAAACACATCTTTTCAAAATCTTTGCCCAAGAACAGTGATAAATTGATTTTGGTTATCATTTGACAAGTACTTGTTTTCTGGCATCAAAGAGGCACAGTGACTTACAAGGAGGACAAGGTGTAGTGTTTGGAAACCATTTCAAAGACCATTTGAAACAGCTTGTCTTGGTCAGCCAGCAAATCATATCCAAAGAAAAATGCCTCCCAGACAAGATAGCAGAAGTGGCCCTCACAAGAGGTATCAACCTTTTTCAACTGAGGAAGTAAATGCCCATCCTTCAGTTCTTTTTAACTTTCTTGAAGTTGGATGTTTAGAGTTTTTTCAAAGGGTTTAGGAGGTAAAAAATTATCTCCCCTTGACACATCTATGTGCTTTGAGATTGCAAGGGAAACATTTTCAGCTGGCAGGCTTAGATTTCAAGTTTTCTCCTAGATCCATTTCCAGAGCTACCAAAATCCCATATGTCGGAGAAAAATGGTTTAAACAGAGCTACCTAGACTCATAACATTACGAACCCTTTTTAAATCTAGAGCATCAGGATGTATGCCCATCCATCTTTCCTTTTTCATATTTGTTGACTAGCTATGCTCCCCTCATGAAGATAATCATGAAATATTTCACATGTGAGGGAAGGTTTTCTCGGGTCTATGCTTACCATGTCCGGCTACTCATGCACTTCACGAGGACCCCATTGCTAAACCTCCCCTTTTTCCTCCATATAAGTATTGAAAATATGGCTTCCACTGTTCAAAAGAGACCTCCCTCTCAGCAGCCAACTTGTCTTTTCCATCATTCCCTTATCAAGATTTCCATTCTTCATCAACTTGAGAAGAAGGGAATCTCATGGGACACTTTCATTGCACATCCTAATTTCACCATTGTTTATTCACCCCATGCATCTCCTTCACCTTCCACTCAGCATCCTTCTCCTTCTTCTAGTAAGCCCATTCCTAAGAAGCTAAAAACTCCCATGATTGATCACGAAGAAGAACAACATAGTGAGGAAGAGCAGCATAATGAGGAAGAAGAACACTGTGAGGAAAGGTAGCATAGTGATAAAGAATAAAACAGTGAAGAGGATCCAAGTCAAAGGGAGAAAAGTGAAGAAAAACACAGTGATGAAAGGCAACACAGTGGTGAAGAAGAGTGCCATGAAGAAGAGAAAAACAGTAAAGAGGGAAATGATAAAGAAATGCAATAGTTTGATGAGGATATTGGTAGCCCTCACAGCAGCAAACATGATGAAGATGAAGCACAAAACATTGAAGATATAGAGCCTGAAAGTCCTAAAGAAAGCAGGGATAGGAGTGAAAAGGGAAGCCTTCAAAAAGACATGCAAGGTGACAGTCAAAGCATTCATGAAGAAGGTAAAAATAGTGGCAAGGATGATGAGGGGAGTAGCAAGGGAAAAGAGAAAATAGAGCATGTGCTAGCTACCTCTCCTAGGCAAGGGGCCATGCTTTCTTCTCCAAAGGTGACAAAGCCCTGAACATCAAGAAAGAGAGTGCCTCAAACTGTAACTCCAAATGTTACTAGAGCCCTCCAAAGCAAAGGGAAGTTGCCCAAGAAATCCATTGTTGAATTACCCAAGAGGAGGAAGACCAAGAAGGCCACCCAAAGCAAGGGAAAGGAGAAGGAAGAAAGCAGCCATGAGAAAGAGAGAGAATTTGACATAATTCAGATAAAGAGTGATGATAGCGACAATGAGGCCAGAATCCTAGAGAGAAACAAATTCATGATCTAAGGGCAGATCTAGAGAGGTCTAAAAACCTCATTCACTTTCTGCAAACACAAAACAAGAAGATGAGTGTCCACATGGCGGTATATGAGACACAGGCTATCAAATATAAAAAAGAGGCCTCCAAGGCGCAAGTTAAGTTGGAAGAACTCATGGGCGAGTTCAATGATAGCGAAGATGAAGATCAGCCAAGAAGAAAGAGGCCAAGGACCATGGGAGTCAGAAGAGCCTTAGAGAAACAAAAAGAGGAAGAGGCTGCCCTTTTCAAATCATTTCCTCTCACTACTTTATTCACCCAAGAGATAGAAAACAATAGAGAAGCATGGCTTGAAAGGGTGAATGACCACTTGGAGAAGAAGTTGGAAAAGGCCAATAGAGATTTGGACCTTCAAAGAAGAATGACCGGGCACTATAAGAAGCTAAATCAATTCGCCCGACGGAAATTGAAGGCCACACAAGAAAAGCTCAAGGAGGCTCAAAAGAGGCGCCCGACACCAAAAATGAAAAAATACATATCAAGGCTTCAAATTTCGGCCTCTTCTTCTAAGCATGCTTCTAAAAACCCATGAGGGTCATGCTCACCAAAATTGGGAAAAATTCAACAAGTTTTGGTTTTTTGACATTTTTGGGCTTTTTGTTAAAAATCATGGGCATCACAATTTCTGTTTGAGACATCCTCAAAGGTTGAAAATGGTATCATTGGATGCCATAATTTTAGGGGCATCTACTCAGCGATTTTCAGATCAATTGAAGATGATTTGGTCCCCAAAAATGGCGAAAAACAATCACTTTTTCCACACTCTGCCCCGCATATCAGCAAAGTCTATTTTTTGGGTTTTTTCATACAGGTCCAATTTTCATAGGCCTCTAGTGATTATTTTGGAAAAAAAAAAAAAATCAGAAAATAGACATCTAGAGCTTTCCAACGAGCCATCACAGGCCTCGTTTCGACATCGGGAAGGCCTCTAAAAGTTGCCCACAAGATAGGAGATTTTCTGTTAATATATTTCTTAAGTAATTTTGTGAAAAATGCACTTTTCTGAAGTGGCTTTTCGTAATGTGCGTTTAACCTTTTTTGGCCATGGTTAGTTAGGAAAAGTCAATATAATTTCCTTTTTTAGCATTTTTAGGATATTTTTATAGATATTTTGTGCCTTGGGCTTTGCAAAGCCTCAAGGACAAAATCAAATATTTTTGATGGGCCAATGAGCTTGCAAGTTGCACTAGGAGGTTTTCCCTCATCTTAGCCTATATATTCCAAGAGAAATCATTGTAAATAAGGTTGAACTTGATGATATAGAGAAATATATGGTTATACAAGCTTGGAAGAAATACTTGTCTCATGCATTGGATAGTTTCTTGAATGTTTTTGAATGATGAAAGGGGACTGCTGTTGGATTCCTTGACTTGGTAAAATGGTATAGTGTCCCTCTCTGTTATGCTTCTTAGTTTTCATTCATATTTCATGCTCTTACTTTCTATAAGACAATAAAGAATAGATTTGAGAAATTCCCTTGGAGGCACCTCAGATTTCCTATTTCCTTATAGCTTCTATGTTTTCCTCCTTCTTAGTCATATCAAAGAATCCTTGATTGCTCTTTGATAACTGAAGAAATTGTTTGCTTGTTTCATTTATGGTTTTATGCATGCTAAATATGATTCACTGTATGCCCTGCTTACTCATGGCTAGTCATAGCTCCACCTCTGAAACCTCTCTTTGATTATTTGATTGTCTTAGTTGAACCAAGGAGGTCTTATACTGATCTTGCCCTTTGCCTAAAACTTTGCAATCTTACTTCAAAGTGCTCGATAGCTTGAAATAATATGTCTAGGCGTTTCCTCATAGTGATTTGAGTTATTTTTTTGTCTTAATTGTCTTTCCCCAAAGTTTGATAGCAATTTCCTAAAGTTAGAGAGTCATATATCTCTATGTATTGCTTGAATTTTTATTTCTATGCATTTATCAGTTTATAGTTACATTTCTCATGATTAATGGTTAGCCCTATCATGTTTATGTTAGCTATTGAACTATTTATATTTGAAAGCCTTTGTTCTTCACAAACTTAGTGTCCATCCCACTTTATTTTACCTTAAGATCCATTTACCTTGATCAAATTGGCCCTTCGACATACTTTGTATCACCATCTGAAGCTTTCTCGACCTTTTCGACCCCATAGCCGAGTTGATATGAAAATATTTTTATCTATCTTAGTCTTTGATCAGTTCCTCCCCCACAAACCTAAAAGCAAAACCAAAAACTTGCTTCATAACTAGCCTAAAATTAGAAACACAAGAAGAAAAACACATAGATATCCCTTACACAAATAGAGAGAGCCCTCTCTGAGTCTAGGAAGGCTAGGTCCTTAGGCTCCAAAGATTGGTTTGATGTTACCCTGTCATTTGGCTTGCCAATCAGCCAAATCATGGGACCCTAACAGGTGCTAGCTGGGACCTTCCCATGTAAGCATTGCTGAAAGGCACACTTATGAAGGCACGGGTCTTTGATGAATTTGATCAAACTGCAATGGTTGTAAGGTATGATACCATCTTGACATGAAAGTTTGCATTGTAGTCGAATGTCAAGAGGATTGATGACATCTGTGGGAAATGATGTATCCCACAGTGCCACCTGAGGATGCCTCTTTTATGGAGAGGGGTGATCCAAGGTACCAATTCCTTTTTGGAAAATAGGTGTTGAAGTCGACAAAAAGGAAGCCTCAACCAAATGAGGGGTCGCTGATATGAAGGATTAGGATCCTGGATGTCATGGCTTTAACATAGGCATGGTGGAGAGGCGTGACTAAAAACTGATGATAGGGATCTAGTGGCCCAAGTTCAGAGTATAATAAGCAGCTTGGTGGTAGTCATAACTATTTTTGATGGGGAAATCCCTGGAATCGGTAGGACTTCCAGGGTGGGTATAAACTGGTTATGAATTTCATGGTGGATTTTTCATAAGGGTATGATACTCCAACCAAGGGTTTTCAGGGACTGCTTCCATGGGAGAAAAAATGAATGAGTGGGTGGGGGATGTAGTGCACCATTTGTGGTATTTTTACACTTACCAAAAGAATAAAATAATGGGGTTTGGTTTGTACAAAACATAGATACGGGTGCCCCAAAACATGAAAGTGCTCATTGATGACGTGAGGTGGGTGTTTTGTTAAGGGTGGGGGGCCCATTAGTTGGTATCATGTGTGTAGTTGATGAAGCAGATGAAAAAGTATCACAGATGGGATTATGCTGGTGGAGGTATGGTGGGCCAAAATGCGAGGTGTGGTAGTGCGCTTTTGATATGTTTGTACAACCTAACAGTCCGGGAAAGGGGTTTTAGTTTGTATGGTGAAACTTGAACTTAGGCATGGTGGATGGATGGGCATGATGTGCTTCCCAGACTAAAGTGGTATAGCCATGGCGTCACTTTTGTTGTGATATATGGTCTACTGTGGGTGACGAGCGCCATGGAGGGGAGGCTCTACCGACCAACGAGGATTTTTATCATGTGTAGGGCGAGGTGATGATAAACATGGTCGGATATGTGGAACCTATGGTTAATTTCTAATGGAGAAATGATGTCAAGATATACAAAGTTTTCTAGGACTCTATCATGCTGGGGGTAGAATGATACCTGCTCTGGAACTTTCAGTGAATGGAGTTGTGGATGGTTTGAGAGCTTTCTTGCAAAAACATCTACCTCAAGTGAAAGCATATTCTTTATCAAATACTATTGAAAGTCATGAGCTTTAAAAAATAATATGGGAGAGGGCATACCTTTCAGCACTGAAAATTTATTTTTTCAAGAGTGTGAATGTGTGGCATCGCCTCTGTTTGTTATGGAGTATTGATCATAGTGCTGCTTTCGGTTCAAAGAACGAAATTTTTGATCTCTCATTATGGTCCTCCAAAGTTTTTGAAAAGGGCAATATATAGGTGAATATGGCCCTAATTCCATTCATTTGTACTTGTTGAGCTTTTGAGAGGTCAGAGGCTTCTGCAGAGGAGATCTTGCCATTGAGGTCAACCTGAGTGCCAGGGATTAGCGATATCATGCCAAGGTAACCTCCATGACGTCCTGCACTTTTTTTTTTCTTTTCAGATTGAAGGTGTTAGGGTCTGTACAAAATTGGTTTGTATGGATTCTGAGTAATTTTTACCCTAGATTGTGCGGGTGATCGGGCTAAGAGCGCACCCTCCATGCTCGTTTTTTGGGGTTTTGCTTGCCTTAAGCACTCTGTTCCAATTTTTTGGTGTGCCTTATGTGTGCCTGTGATAAATATAGGCACACCTTGAGCACACATGTCTGAGGAGTAGGCACGTAAAAGGCCAAGGAGAAATTTTTGAATTTTTTTGCTATTTTTTGATGTTTTTTCTGTTGCTGATGGGTTCCTATTTGGATGACAGGTTGTTGTGGAGGGAGCGGGATTGGAAAATGGGTAAGGCAAACCTATAGGCCAATGACCCTATTCTTTCAAGTATCTAAAAAATTCCACAAAACTATGGTTCCAAATTCACACATGACCCAATCTTCAAGGAACTTTTCTTGGGTCTAACTCTCAAGTAAACATGTTCCCCAACTTGGAACTCCTTATGCACCCTATGTTCATATGCATAGATTTTCTTCATGTCTGATTGTACCTTTAAATTATTCCTGATGATCTATATTTGTTGCTCTATCTCTTTCAAAATATTAGGTCCAATAAAGACCCTATTTACTAGATCACTATAACTGATAGCAGTGTTACAACTGCTTCCATAAAGTGCCTCAAAAAAACTCATATTTAGATATTCTTGGTACCCATTGTTGTATGGAAACTCTACAAGTGGAAGATACTCTTCTAAGTTCTTTAGATGGTACATCACATACACTCTCAACATGACTCAAGGATTCTATTTGCCCTCCTTGTTTTCGCCTCCATTTGTGGATGATAAGCAATATTAAAAAACAATTTTTTCCCCGAGCCTGCAAATAGTTCCTTCCAAAACTTTGAAGTGAACTTGGCATCTCTATTTGAAATTATTTTCTTGGGAACACCATGCAACCTCACAATCTCCTTTATGAATATTTTAGCCATGTCAATATCTAAATTTGTGGATTTGATTGCTATAAAATGAGACACTTTGCTCAATTTATAAATTACTGCTATAATTGCATCATGTTGTCTAGAGGTTCCTAGAAAATTTGTATTGAATTCCATGGAGAGATCACTTCCCACTTCCATTCCGGAATGGGAATGGGTTGTAATAAGCCTCATGTATGTTTACAGTTAACCTTCAATTGATGGCACTCCATGCATTTAGCAACAAAATTAGATACTTCCTTTTACAAGTTGGGCCAATAGTAAAACTTTTTAATAGTCATGAGGGTATTTTAGTTTCCTTGGTGGGAATAATATGGCTTATCATGGAAAAATCTCATTAGGAGCCTCTTTAAATGTTCGTTGTTTGACACATATATTCTATTCTTAAATCTAACTAGAGCATCATCTATGAGATGATATTCTTCCTCCATTCCAACTTCACCATCTTTCTATAGGGTGATAGAATGGTGTTGGTTACACTTGAGAGGGTGCATTGTTGTAGGCATCCATTCACCACAAATATACAAGCTCTTACCCAATGATGAACTCTTTTCATTGTACTTGTAGCCAATTGCACTAGCCAAGATTCTGCATGCACTTCTTTATTCAAACCACACTTATCCACCAAGTCAGGACTAACATAACTATAATTAGATCTAGGATCAATCAAAATAGAAAAATATTGATCACAAAGCTTACTGCCTATCTCAATGATAGATGTCTAATGGTCTTCCTGCCTATTATCTAGTGCTGCATAGATACGAGGAACACGTTGACCAACATCCCAAACATTCTATGCCTCCTCTGCACTATATATCTTAGGCCTACCACCATGATTATGTGGAAAATATCTCTTTAGGTGTTCCTTACTGCATGTCCAACACTCCAACCATCCAATACCATCACCTCTATGTTGTTGTTGTGATCCACATCCTTGTCTAGCTACATTGAACTTCTTTTATGGTGCCACATTTTATTTCTCTTCTATATTCTGAGGCCTTATTATTTTCAGCTTTCATTTACCCTTACCTTTATCCTTCCCTTTCCATCCTTGCTGAACTTCATTCTTATTCTTTGAATGTTCATAGAAATTCTTCAATTTCCCAATAAATTCCTCAGGTGACCGAGGCTCATCATACTCAATCCAATCTCTAAATGCCAATGGCATACCACTGAAAAATCGTTGAACGTTAGCCTTCTCATATTTAATATATGGTAAATACCTTAATAGCTCTAAGAACTTGGTCATATACTCATCATTAGTCATCCAACCCATATTTAGCTCATATAACTCATTGGCTTTACCATCGTAGTACCTTTCGGACAAGTACTTCTTCCTGAAAATCCTCTTGAACTCATGCCAACTGAAGTTCGTTGTTCTGATGTCCATGAATCACTTCACATCTTCTCAGTAGATATCTTCTTTACCTCTTAGGCTGAATATAGCTACTTTGGCCTTCATATTATCTATGTAATTATGCAACTCAAAGAACTTCTTCATCCCAAGTATCCAAGCCTCTGCCTCTTCTAGCTTCTTCAAATCTCCATCAAAAGTAGGTGGATTTTCTTTCTTGAACTCATCCGACAAGTATCCCCTGTCATTCCTCATGTAAGAATGATAACGATGATGATCATAGTGCCTTTCATAACGAGAATTATAATAATACCTTTATCCATCACCTCTCCTATATGGAGTATCCAACAGTATTCCATCTCTAGTTTTGTCATCTTTATCTGACCTATTCCCACCATGATATATACTAACATATGCCCCATTATTTTTTTCCTCTTTCCCATGACTGATCTAAAGTGGTCCTTGTCGCTACAATTCTAACAAGCTTTGAAGGAGCATTGAATTCACATCTGCTTGTTTCTCCTTTTCTTATATAATTTTGTCATTGTCCACCTTACAACTCCTTATTTCTTCCTTCAATATTCTCAAAGTGTTTTCTAAATTAGAAGAGTGGCCACCACCACATTCTTCATTTGATTCATAGGGAGAATATTTGTAGTCTACCATATTGCTAGTCATTTTGATCTCTTTCCTGTGAGGAATACTATGTTAGCTAAACCAAATCACAATAAACCAACGTACCTTAGCATAATTCAAAGAGGATATCTCATCTGAATGATTATCCAAATCAATGTAATACATGTACAAAAATAATCTTAACAACATATGGATGTATAAAAATTAATCATACCAACACATAAACATCGTTCTAGCTAGAGTACAATCATTAATCTATGACCATATCAACTACACATACCATGACCTCATCCATGACAACAAAAACCATACCAATGCACATTTGACAACATGTAAGCATTGACACACATAGCAATGCATAACAAATCATACACTCATGACTACACACTTCACAACAACAACATCCACTTTCACATGGAAACATCACTACAACCATGATCGACACCATGCATATGAAACAAGCATATAGACCACAAGTATGGGTAACACACATGTAACTGAAATGAATGCATGACCACTGCACACTTCCCATCTAGTCGAAGGGGTGAACCATGCTCCGATACCTCTTTGTAACACCCTCCTCCCACATCTACCCAAGTAATCGCCCAACCAGGGTGAACATACAATGAGATGCTACTATGATCTGATTCAACCTCCTAGGTGACTATAATGAATTAGAATCGACAAAAACACATCACACAGACCTTACACATTAGCAATAAAACTCTTAGGAGTCATCCTAACCACTCATGTAGCCAGCCCCTAGGTCCCACTGGGTTTTTAGACCAAAACCCTAGATGCTCCCTTGATATGGACAAGGGTGCGACTGGGAGGCTCTAAACGCTCCCACAACATGGGCATGCACGTGTCCAGGGGCTTCTTCCCTCATACGTGTGTCAACATCCCCGATATTTGAGCCACTTTTTCAAGCCTAGAGACCAGGTCACTGTCGAGAACTCAATGACAAGTTCATAAATGACTTATAACATTGTAACAATGATACACTTGCAAAAACATTGCGAAGGTCTAGACTAGACCCCTACTAGCCATGATATGTGTTTCGTCAAACATATCACAATTATGTAATCTACAATTATAAACAACATATCTGATTGTAGGGGTCTCATACTTATCTGAGAATCCCTAAGAAGCATTGCTTCTTTACATCATTAGTTGAATTATCATCTATTAGGTCATCGATAAATTATTCATTCATTTACAAATCAAAACATGAGGAGAGCCATACATAATCACTATCATAATGCATGCTTATAACCAATATAATAACAAAAAAAATATCATGGATACATTATTCATAGAATCCACATTTAAACAATTGAATTTACACATAGGGTATTAATGAAAGAACCTCTTATCAATTAATGCAAAAGCCAACTATGATGGGACTACTACGTTCCACTTGACCATAGATTGGCTGAGCCAAATCTCTCTTCGGCCAATCACCCAAATTCCATATCCTAAGCATGAATGCAGGACTCAAACCAAAAGAACCAACTTGGGCATCCCGAGCCTAAACCACCTCACCCTCATCAATAGAAACCAGGATTTACTGGAATCCATCTAATATCACTAGGCCATAAAACAAAGATCATGTAATAATAGACTTTACCATGATCCCCACCAGATCACTAGGCCAAAACAAGCATGGATTCCACCAGATTCTCCACCTGCACTCTGAGGAATTTTCTTGTCTCCTAGTCTCTCAGGATTTACTGCAATCCACACCGGATCACTAGGCCCTAATCTGAGATTCCGGTTTCCAGTATTGACCATATATCCCATCCTGAGATTTCTAGGCCTGATGGAGAGCACCCACCTCTAGGATTTACCGTATATCTCGCCATTCACTGGTAGAGGATTTCTAGGCCCACCGAGGCAACAGAAAATATGGCCTTACCACAACCCACAATCTGGTTCAGCAGTTACTAGGCCATGTTTTATTTCATTTAGAGATCCACCCCATTCAACTTTGAGTCCATCCGGAAATCCAACTCAACCAAAACATGAGAACCCCATCACACCATGGCTATTCATAAATGGCAAGGTTAGGCTAAAAACATTGTCACACTTAGCAAAACCCAAGCCATGACAAAAAAGAACCACATGAAATACCATGCAAGCAAAATATAGCATGAAAATCACATATGAAAATCGATACCTACAAAGAATATTATTGTAGCTTCTTGATCATTCTCTTCCTTTCTTTCTCCTTCCTTCCTCTTTCCTTGTTTGTCGTTCTTTATCCAATGCCAAAGTGCTCCAAGAAAACTCTAAGTGTCCAGGAGTGTGAGAGAGAGAGAATAATGAGACAAATCCAAAAATGAACTGACAAAAGGTACCAAATGATCCTCAAAAGCCCTTTTATCAATGAGGCCTCTATTTTATTCATTTTCCATTAGTTTCCTTCATTTTCCTCCTCACATGCAACATGTGACCTTTCACCTTCCTTTTCTCCCATTTTCCAATATTTCATAAATATATGTTCCAAAAGTCATTTTTCCTTTTCAAATTCTTTTCCCTTGTCTTTTCCAATTTCCTTAGCCATAATAAACCAGTGAAAAACCTCACTATGATTTTTTTCCCAACATTCAACTTGGAATAATTGTCCCATCAACCAGGGTTATTATTTTTCCTTTATTAACTTTTATTACATGGAATTTTTTCACGAGGTCTGTTACATAAAACAAGAAAATTCAAAACTAGGTTATCAACAATTTCAACAACAATAAATATATGTTCCAGAGAAAGAAAACAACCAGATACTTAACAAGGATGACCTAGAACCCAACTTCAAAAAGCTTCAAAAACTCAAATCCCTAGGTTGAGATAAGAAATTCTTCAACAAGAGGAACGATATCAACAAAAACAATTACCAAAATGATTCCAGGCCTTACAAAGATTAAAAAAGCTTAGAGAAACCTTGTCAAAGCCTTAAAAAATTCAAGAAGTGAAAAATTTTCATTTTTCCAAATATGTATACGACTGTTTAGACACAGTTCAATGTGTATATGTGAATGTGTGAAGAAGCCAACATATATGCAAGTTGCTTTAGAAGTAGCTGCATGTGTACACGATTGTCTATAAAAGTGTGTATAAAAATAAAACTGAAGAAAAATAAAAGAGAAAGGCCATATCTGAAAGATCAGGCTAAAAGACCAAATAACTCAATACTTTAGAAGGATGGAAAAACCAGGAAATAGAAGAATAAAAACCCCTATCAAATGAAACAACACTTCTAGGAAATATCTAATAGTAACCCCCAATGGAGTCTCTAATATTGTAGGTGGGAAATACTATATAAGACCAGGATTGGAAGCCCCAATATAGTGGAATAGATCAATCAACAAAGAACACTCAATCCAACACACCAAACATTTGAATTACTAAAATTGGCATTAGGAACATACCTGAGGGTCTTATATTTAAACATGTTCTCGTAGGGTCCAAAACCTCTAACCTGAAAATGAATCACGGAAGCATAGATAGAATATATAATTCAAATTACATGCATAAGAATATGTTAGATCATCATAAATAACAATTTAGACTATCACTAGATGAAAACATATACTGGGAACAAGACATGAGTTCTTTATTGATAAATAATAGTAAATATAGGATAGATACAACTAGATCTAGGCCAAAGGCATTGGTGAAGCCTTCCTTTGGATCCATCCATCCCAAGACATGAAGAAAAAATCTCTAATAGATGCAAGGAGATGCTAGATAAGGGGACTAAGCATCTATACAAAGGAAACCATGGTTTCCTAGAGGCTGGGAGTGCAAGAGGCACAAGAAAATCAGACTTGATCTAGTGGAAATTGATTATAATTTCGATACCTCTCTATATATACCACCTCAAATTGGTTCTTTCAGTTAGTCCACAGGCTCTTGTAGGTGGGTTCTTGGTAAAACCCGTAAACCTCACCCGAAACATAGTTGTTTATTTATTTATTTATTTTCAATTTTAAAAATATGTACATGGGTATAGTTTTTTGGGACCCACACATCTACGCGTTTTTTTAGTGGGCAGAGTCACATATGGATTTTGAAATATAGCATTTTAAGACAAACTCAAGTCTGCAAGGGTAAAGGGACTGCCCAAGGCCATAAGAGCATTAGGAAAATATGAGTGTTGAATGATGTTATAATAGACATGGAAACAAAATATAACCTTACCTCAATGAATTAAACCGGAAATCAAATCACCAAAAAATGATTGTTATAGGGAAAAGACTCAATAACTGAAAATACTTATTTTAAATGAATCAATAAATAACATAAATGACAATATACACCTCCCCAACCACAATGGGTTGTGATGGGTCACAACTAAGAACTAAGACATATGACTAATGCAACTAAAGTGACTAAGTTTATTAACACGACTGACTCAATCCTAAATCTAATTAGTGCTCTCAAATAGAGAGAAGTTAAAACAAAATAATTTTAGTGACCATAGTAGGGTTTCAGATGTGCACCATTCACCCAACTAGGAAAAATAATACCATCAAGTTGTGTGATCCTTACGACCCCAAGTTCTCTTATTTATTCAATAATGAAAGCACCCAACCAATGCATCTGTAATTTTCCAAGATGCTTGATATAATTACTATCACATAGCAAAACTTGGTCTCCCATGGAAAAATATTTGGACTTGATATGTCGATCATGCTAATTTATTTGTCTTTATTTCTCCATGCTTTAATGGAAATCAAATAGAAATCATTGCTCATATAATTCCCATAGCTATTGTAAGCACTTTGCAAAAAAATCATCATTGATTGTTTTGGTGTCTTACACATTGGATAAATTTGGAACAATAAACTCAACAAGTACCACAACCTATTTGCCATATATAAGTTGAAAAGGGGTATATTTATGCATTTTTTTACAAAAGTGTGATAGGCCCACAAAATAGTAGGAACTCTTTCATCCCAATCATCCTAGTTAGAAAATCACACCTTACTAAGACCCTTCTCCAATATCGTATTAAAAGATTCAACTATTCCATTTTCTTGTAGATGATACAAACTACTTTTGTGGTGTTAAATTAGAATCCCTCACGTCTAAGTGGAAATAGTCTCATTGATGAAGTGTGACCCGTGGTCACTTTTCAATCTCATTGGATAGCCAAATATTGCAATAATATTCTCAAATATGAATATGGATGTGATAATAATAGTACAGTCTTTAACAGGAGCTAATTTAGCCCAACGGGTCAAATAATTAGTTGCAGTGATGATGTAGCTACCATGTGAATGCCATGCAAGAGGGTTTATGGGCCAACCAAATAAAAAAAAAAAATCAAAGGTTTAGAGAGCTCTTACTAGATGCAGTGGAAGCTCATCCTGCTGAGAAGGCCTTCCAACTCTCTGACATACATCGCAAGTCTTAGCGTATGGCTTTGTAGATTTGAATAGAGTTGGCCACTATAGTCTCATGTGCAACACTTTTCTGGCAGTTGCTTTCTCTCTAACATGGCCTTGCGCAACACCAGAATGAAATTCCCACAGGACATCATTCCTCTCATGATTTAGGATACATATGCATAATATACAATCAAGCCCCATCTTATACAACTGACCTGCCAATGGTGTTTGGAAGATATGCTCCTCACGATGTAAATATTTTGGAAGATACTTAGAAAAAAATATTACAATATAAATGTATTTTTTTAATTTATTAAAAATTAGATCGATCTCTCTCTCTCTCTCTCTCTCTCTCTCTCTCTTTTCTGGCAGTTGCTTTCTCTCTAACATGGCCTTGCGCAACACCAGAATGAAATTCCCACAGGACATAATATACAATCAAGCCCCATCTCTATCTCTCTCTCTCTCTCTCTCTCAATGTATTTTTAATTTATTAAAAATTCTCTCTCTCTCTCTCTCTCTCTCTCTCTCTCTCTCTCTCTCTCTCTCTCTCTCTTTTCTGGCAGTTGCTTTCTCTATAACATGGCCTTGTGCAACACCAGAATGAAATTCCCACAGGACATAATATATAATCAAGCCCCATCTCTCTCTCTCTCTCTCTCTCTCTCTCTCTCTCTCTCTCTCTCTCTTTTGTGGCAGTTGCTTTCTCTCTAACATGGCCTTGCGCAACACCAGAATGAAATTCCCACAGGACATCATTCCTCTCATGATTTAGGATACATATGCATAATATACAATCAAGCCCCATCTTATACAACTGACCTGCCAATGGTGTTTGGAAGATATGCTCCTCACGATGTAAATATTTTGGAAGATACTTAGAAAAAAATATTACAATATAAATGTATTTTTTTAATTTATTAAAAATTAGATCGATCTCTCTCTCTCTCTCTCTCTCTCTCTCTCTCTCTTTTCTGGCAGTTGCTTTCTCTCTAAAATGGCCTTGCGCAACACCAAAATGAAATTCCCACAGGACATCATATACAATCAAGCCCCATCTCTCTCTCTCTCTCTCTCTCTCTCTCTCTCTCTCTCTCTCTCTCTCTCTTTCTTTTCTGGTAGTTGCTTTCTCTCTAACATGGCCTTGTGCAACACCAGAATGAAATTCCCACAGGACATAATATATAATCAAGCCCCATCTCTCCCTCTCTCTCTCTCTCTCTCTCTCTCTCTCTCTCTCTCTCTCTCTCTTCTCGTGCTGCTTTCTCTAACATGGCCTTTACAACACTGCACGAAATTCCCACAGACATAATATACAATCGTCTCCATCTCTCTCTCTCTCTTTCTCTCTAAATGTATTTTTAATTTATTAAAAATTAGATCGCTCTCTCTCTCTCTCTCTCTCTCTCTCTCTCTCTCTATATATATATATATATATATATATATATATATATATATTTTAATTTATTAAAAATTAGATTCTCTCTCTCTCTCTCTCTCTCTCTCTCTCTCTCTCTCTCTCTCTCTCTCTCTCGTTTCAATAACTATTTTATAAAGTAATATTTATAAATTAAAGTAAAAGTTATTTATTTTATTTTTCTATTTATTAAATATTAATACATATAACTTAATGAGATGTATTTACAAATAATATTTTAAGAAATGTATAATTTAAAAAAAAAAAAACAATAAATAACTTTACAATACTAATTTAAATATTACAATATTATAGAAAGAGATTGTTTCTAATATTTGAATCATGATGGAAATTCTAATTTCTTCGGCCACTGCCCTATTTTTGAGATATTTCAACTCTAGGTCTATGTCATTTGCCGCAAACCCCCTCTTTTTGTTACTTTTTCTATAGATCTAGTAAATAAGAGATAACTTCTTTTGCCATAGGGTTCTTCATGCATCCAAGTTGAGTCAATCGCTTTAGATCTCTTGAAATTAACTTAATGAGATGTATTTACAAATAATATTTTAAATTAAAGAAATGTATAATTAAAAAAAAAACCAATAAATAACTTTATTATACTAATTTAAATATTATAATATTATAAAAAGAGATTGTTTCTAATATTTGAATCATGATGGAAATTCTAATTTCTTCGGCCACTGCCCTATTTTTGAGATATTTCAACCCTAGGTCTATGTCATTTGCCGCAAACCCCCTCTTTTTGTTACTTTTTCTATAGATCTAGTAAATAAGGGATAACTTCTTTTGCTGTAGGGTTCTTCATGCATCCAAGTTGAGTCAGTCGCTTTAGATCTCTTGAATTTTTCAGTCTTTGTGAGACCAATATCAAGGGGCACCTTTTGTATACAAGTGAAATTTGTTGATCTTTTTCATATGCTTGAAGCCATAATTCAAGATCGGAAAAGAATCCCCTTGATCTTTATGTGGTTCCTACACGAAAGTATGCAACTTCAGGAAGAGAGATTACTGCATAGCCAAGGATGCTTCAATATTCCTAGTTTCAATATTAAAAAATGGAGCCAAAGGATAGGTGTGCCCTTTGCCTCTTGTTTTAAATCATTAAAGGATGCTCTTAAGCCAGGTTTCTCACATATGACTCCCAAATATCTCGTAGGGCTAACCTTCATTGTGGACTTAGTCGAACTATCAAAGTGGATCATCCTTCTTATGCCAATTCTTGCATAGATTATTTCGAGCATGCCATTATTTGTCATTTTAATGGGTTATGTCCATCAACATCTATTCTTTCATTAGTCTTGGTTCCTAAATACATATCTGATTTTTTGTTCGAAGGGTTTCTTTATGGTATACTTCAAAATCTTCAATAACATCAAAAGCTTTTTTAACAAGGACATTGTTTTTGGGGTCACTTTGGGCTCTTCTTCAAGCCATGGTTTCATGGTTTTAACCATTTTTCAATGAAAACTCTGACAACTCCACTTTAGGTAAGCCTACCTAATACGCACATTCATCTGCTACATATGGATATCTTAGTTGATATCGGAAATTCACTCAGTCATGCTATTAAGGTAGACACAAAATTTTTTGATGGGTTATAACCTTTGCTTGCATATGTGTTGAAAGAGATCTCATCAAAGGTTTTCCTGATAAAATCCTACTTAATTGGAATGGCCTAGTTTATTCACAACTAGTGGAGTATGAAAACACAATTTTCCACTACAGGATCTATCAACAGCTTGATTGTCTACAGAATGTATACGCTTCTTCTCAAGGGATCTCCCCCCCCTCACATTCTAAAAATAAGATCGAAGGATGGTAACACCCAAAATATCCAAAAGGATTTAAGAGTTTTTCAGCTCACGAGAAAGAAAAAATTCATCAATGAAAATTTCTATGACTAATGAGGTCCTTCAACCTCAGCTCAACTACATGCAATTTCATCTCATCCCCTAGACACCGAGATCCACCCCTCGAATGAATACGTAAGAGACACAACCATGGTCTTGTCTTCATCAATGAGAGGACACATACATTTCCATGAATCAATTCATTGATATAGTGATAAGGAAGGAGCCAAAATTACATTCCCACTAGAAACAAAAATGTCTCAACTCCTTGGAATGGATTAATGTTTGTAAGAAAAAGGAAAAAAAGACCTTCAGGAAAACCCATGATTGTTCTTGGGCTCAATGACTAAGATAATATTAAACGTATTGGCATTGCCAATTTTAGGTTAACTTGTGTTTTTAGTTGATTGTTCTTGGGCTCATTGACTAAGAGACTATTAAATGTATTGGCATTGTCAATTTTAGGCTAACTTGTGTTTTGAGTTTGGTTTTGGTTGGATTCTCTAAGGATCAACCAACCCAAATTCCTCAGTTTTCATGTAACAGTAGTTTAGCTTCTTTTTTAATATTAGATTTGGTTGGATTTCCTCTTGGAGTGACCAATTTAATTTATCAACTTTTATGTAATTAATTGTTCTAAAGATAATAAAAAATTTAATTAAAATAATAAAATTATTATAATAGTGATAATATTTTTAATTTGTTAAATTATGAAAGAAATATATATATATATATAATAAGGAAAAAATAAATAAATATTCTAAAATTTAAACTTTTTAGATTTGAATTTATTTTGCATTTCAAAATTGTGTAATATAAGCATCTAGATCTAAAATTTCTTCAATATAATAAAAATTTTAATCCTTCTATGTAAAATTTTTAGATTTGACTTTATTTTGTGTATCAAAATTGTGTAATAAAAATATCTGGATCTAAAATTTCATCAATATAATAAAAATGTTAATCCTTCCATGATGGAAAATTCTTATGATCTTTCCATCTTACTTGATGAAAAAATCTTACTTTATCCTACTTTTATCATAATTTTATAATCATGTAGGAGATTATAGGGCCATTAAAAGTTATGTTGGTTATATATATAAAAGAGATTAACAAGTTATGGGTCAAGTTTAATAAAATAGTGCTAAATTGGTGTATGAGATCTCTTTGTTTGTGGGACAAGAGACCAACATTCCTATAGCTATTTGAGTGCTAAGTCTATGAAGCCATACATACTTTACCCCTTTGGTTTTGAACCTATGACCTCTTCTAAAGAAACACATGCACTTAACTCTTAATAAAAACTAAATCCCTTTAGATTAAATTAAGCTACCCCTCATGAATTTGGAGATAAAAATCTATATTTATTTTTGTGATCTCTAAATAAAGAACCATAAACAAAAACCTTCCGTAAAGATTAAACCCTTAGTAGCTTGCAAACTGGTAGATGTAGAAATTCATGAAAATAAAGATGATGATGCTTCAATAAAAAAAATAGAGAGTGTGTTCAGTGATGGATGGGCAACTAACGAAAGAAAGAAATTATTTTAGGAGGTTAAAAATCGCTTATGAGACAGATTTTTTTTTCATCTCGCTCTTGTATTCGGCTTTTTCCTATGAAGTTTATAGATTATCCAAAAAGCCAGCTGCCAGAATACTTGCATGATTTTCCTTGTTGTCTTTGAAGGCCTAGTATTCTAAAATAAAATGTTTTTCTATTTTCACTTTTGTGGAAGAGCAAAAATATACATACTCTTTCCTCGCACATTTTTTTTAGCCTTTTCCAGCTCCCTATTAGACGAGAGTTAATAAAAATTAATCCTTAATTGATGAAAATGTAATGGAAAAAAAATGCCTTCGTTCACACGCAAACGAGTGACTTTAAGAATCTCATCCGGGATCTACGAAAAAGACTAGGATGAAGACGAAGATGACCTTCCTTACTGGATTGTGTGGTGGTCATCTTTTAGGGTTTCGTGTTTCCCACCCCAAATCCAACTTTTGCTTTTGTGCTCTCAACATAAACATAAGGTTGATTGACAGGCACAACCCAACGAGTACATGTTTGAGAATATAATGTACTGGGACCCGCAACAGAAGGAAATGATAGCCATGGACACTGCGTTCATCTGAAGCACTTGGATGGCTTGTGACCGTTGAGGGTTGGCATGTATATGAGGATCCATAGAAAAAGAAGAAAAATATGCCGACAGAAGATTTGAGGAACAAGAAAATGCTTCCTCTCGTAAAAAAGAAAAAGATGAAAATAAAATGTAACTTTTTTTTCAGTAATATGATGAAGATTATTAAGCAGAGGAAAAAGATTAGCAGACTGAGCTATCGGAGTAGGAGGTGGAGATTCATTGGCACACTGATCTGAGCGTGGTATCGTTCATCATTTTTGGAGGAAATATGTGAACCGAGGAAGTGAAGTTAGTTTCAAATAGTGTTCTATTTGCGTTGCAACTCTGCCTGTGCTTGTGGCAGCACGTAAAACTAACACAGGTTGGGTTGCTAATACAACGCATAACAGGGTGGTTGCTACGACCTTTGCGACTGTCCCCGACATATTCTGGGCTGCAACATTGTGGTGGTCGAGTTTTCAAGCGAGTCAATTGTTTTTCCCTCCAACCGGGTATCCCGTCTGAGGGGAACGGCATCGTGAGGGATGAAGTCGATACCATCACCTTGCACTACTCGGGGAGCTATTTCCTCCTCCAGAGAGAGGACCGGGACACACTAGTCGTCATCCAATTTGCCATCGACTTCAGTGAAAAGCAAATACGATATTATTCCATCACTCCCACAATGTGGAAGGAATTGCAGAGCTTGGAAGAGGTTCTACTCTCCGGCATTGTCGGCCGTCGCACCGCCGGGGTCGCCTGTGCTGCTGAAGACGCTCGCCCCGTCATCGCGGACACGCTGTTCGTGAAAGGTAACATAGCTGTCGCCCCCAATTGCCCCAGTGCATTGTTTGTAAAAGGTAACATAGAATGCTGGGAAGAAGTGATGATAGGGGGTGTCATGACATTGGAGGAAGTGTTGGATAAAATCCTTGAATACAACCACGTCATCGTGCCTCTAAATAATGAGTAACTTCGTCATCGTGCCTCTAAATAATGAGTAACTTATTATTGTTCTTGGGAGTAACTTTTATCGATTACCATAACATGGTGCTTTGCTGTCTTTCTATTTCCTTGCAACACTATTTCCGAAAGGTTCGTGAATATATATAAGTGGTTGGTTTAAAGTTTAATATTATTTGTGAAGAGTTTGTGAATAAATAAAAGTGATTTGTGAATATATATAAGTGATTGGTTTAAAGTTCAATATTATTTGTGAAGAGTTTGTGAATATATAAAAGTGATTGTTTTAATGTTTAATATTATATTTCAAAAATTTGTTTTTCCATTCAATATGTATATCAACTCAAATTTAAATATAAAACATATAAAATTAAAAATTAATATAAAATATAAAAAAATTAATTAAAAATGTTTTAGGTTTATCATAAAAATTGGTTAGTTTTCATCCATAGGAAAAAAATTAATTATATAAATATAAAATGTAAGTGCCAAGAAAAACATAAATGATGGTGGAAAGTAAATCCTACAAGTATATTTATTTGCATCTTATTTTTATCCTTTTTTTATGTACATGCTTAAATTATGGTGAGAAGTAATTGATGCTAAATAAGTATGAAATTTTTTCAAGGATTTTATTTTTGGATGACTTTTATACAAAGCTTAAGAATAAAAAACCACTACACAAATATTAAAATCCATAGTGTAACTTATAAACACAATGATTTTTTGGTCTGAAAATACAATTTTTAAGTAAGATTGTGATTTCTTATTTTTTAAAATGCACTTTTGAATCTATAAATGGATTCAACCCCTTGAAAAAAACCTTGAGACACTTGATCTTTGTAGATTAAACAACTTAAACTTGTGATTTTTAAAAATATCTACCATATTTTGGACAAAATTAAACATAAAAAGTGTTTGGATAAGGGACATTTTCTGTACTAGTTAAACTAATCCATATCTAAAATTCATGCATGAATATTTCAAATATATCCACAAACTAGCAATTGCACCAGATCTTGCAAAGGAAACGCCATAAGTGGATAGCATAATATGGATTGCATTAAGAATATTTTTTTTTTGCATTCAGTACAGGATTTTACTCATCATTAATAAAATAAATACGTATTAGAAACAATAACACCTCCATAAGATTTTGTCCCATATTTTCTTGGATTTTCATTTATTAAAAGCAAAAGGCAACATATCAAAGTAATTTAAAAAAAAAAGTGTTATACAAATTCACTTTAATTCATAATTGAAAATCTTTTAAAGAAAATTTAATATATAATTATTTGTTTTATATGTGGTTCAATTTCTATTATGTACAAACATCATGAGGAGGTATTGAAAATGGGAGCCAGCTTTATGTAAATAAACATTCACACTAAATAAGTTGGAGAAACAAAAATTTTCTAATCCTAAAATTCTCTTACCTAATCCTCTTTTTAAATATATATTGGATTTCCATTTATTAAAAGCAAAAGGAAACCTCAAAGCTTAATTATTTTAACTATTTTTTTTAATTAAAAAATGTAAAATTTTGTTGATATAATTGAATTTCCAATACAATCTAAAGAGGATTCCATTTCATTATTACTGTCATAAATAAGAGAGTTAAAATAAAATAAAAATAAAAAATATATATATTTTTATTAAAAAAGGTAAAAATTTGTTGATATAATTGAATTTCCAATACAATCTAAAAAGAGGATTCCATTTCATTATTACTTTCATAAATAGGAGAATTAAAATAAAAATAAATAAATAAAATAACATATGCAATGTTGATGCAATAAAATATAATGCAAAAAAATACCAATAAGAGATATTCAAAAAGCAGGTCACCACCATTGCGAAAAGGGATTATGTCAAGACTTTTGCTAAATTAATATAAAGTTACTGGTATAATGTTAGTATTTGATGTTATAAATATAATTAAAATAATAAATTGTAAGCCTTCTCAATATTACTCCACCATTTTTCCAAACTGAATATAACATTAAAAAAATCTAAAACCTTAATCAACATAACATGCTATACGAAAAGGAAATAAAAAATCGAACTCAATGCAAAATCATCATGCTACTACGTGTTGAAAACCAGATTCCTTACAGAAAATCAAGAAATGTGATTTTACTATAACACCACCAAATATACATAGAGGAAAGAATTTTTGCCACTGGAATTAGAAAACAAAAAACATCGAAAGATAAAACGTAGAAAAAATTAACAATAAAGAGTGATCCTTAAACTTTAAATTTGAATTTGCATTCTCAACAAGAGCCTCAGCGTATATATATTTTTTAAAAATCTATTATTTAAAAAAAAAGGGTAAATCATAAATTTAATGAAGCCACTTCAACCAAATGAAAGTGACAGACACAACCATATTATTAAATAAATAATATCAAATTATACAATAATTTTCAAGGTCGTTCACGGATTTTAGATAAACTATCATAACTGCACGGTTAAAACGCTACTTTTCACGTAAAATACACAGCATAGTCACAGCCATTAAAAGAGCAAGAAAGAGTACATGTTCCATGAGAGTTGTTGCGTTGAGCCTCGTAAGTTGCAACTAGCCCGTTTGGATAGTCCAGGCTCGCTCTAACTGCTTTAACCTCTTACTGTGTTGCATTTGTATTAAAATAGAATGAAATAAATATTCCATGAGAATGGTTGCTTTCACACTCGTACGTTGCAACCAATCCATTTGGATAGTCCAGAGCGCGTTTCAAGTGTTTTAACCACTCACTGTGTTGCATTTGTTTTACTCTGCAAGATCGAAGAAAGAAAATACTAGTCACAGTCATTAAAACAGAAATAAAGAGGACATATTCCATGAGAATGATTGTGTTCACCATGGTAGGTTGCAATCAATCAGTTTGGATAGTCCAGCGGGCGTTCTAAGTGCTTTAACCTCTCACTGTGCTCCATTTGTATTAGACTCTGCAAGATCGAAGCAAGAAAATACCAATAACAACAATTAAAACAGAAAAAAATAGTACATATTGCATGAGAATACTTGCGTTCACCCTGGTAGATTGCAACCAATCGGTTTGGATAGTCCGTTCTAAGTGCTTTAGCCTCTCACTGTGATGCATTTGTATTAGACTCTGCAAGACCAAAGCAAGAAAATACCAGTCACAGCCATTAAAACAGAAAGAAAGAGTACATATTCCATCAGAATGGTTGCATTCACCCTCGTAGGTTGTAACCAATCCGTTTCGATACGTAGGTTGCAACCAATCCGTCTGGATAGTCTCGAAGAAAGAAAATAACAGTGTTGCATTTTTATTAGATTCTACAAGATCGAAGCAAGAAAATAATAGTCTCGAATCAAAAAAATAACAATGTTGCATTTTTATTAGACTCTACAAGATCGAAGCAAGAAAATAATAGTCACGGCCATTAAAACAAAAAGAAAGGGTACATATTCTTGAATTAGCATAAGTGGTAAGGTTTAGTGAGTTAGGTAATTAGTTATTAGTGAAAGAAGTAAATGATTTAATGGCCTAAAACATTTCAATCATCTAACATTTGATCCAATGGCACAAACAAGGACACAATGGCAACTAGGCAAGCATATATAAAAATGCCTTACGGCATAATTACAACCATATCTATGCATAAAATATGTGAAGGGGTTATTGTGCAAAGGCTATAATAAGACCTTCAATTTATAGTCCAATCAAATATTTGAAAACTACTTTTTGCAATAATACTGAAAAATAAATATTTATTTTTAAAATCGAAACATTTTAAGTTGCATTGGTGAATGCTAAAATAATAGTGGTAAATAACCAAATAGGTTGCTAGATTCCTACATTGATACAAACTAAAAACATCTTAGTGAAAGAATGGGCATATAGTTGTCTATATATATGTTGGAGTTGTAAATATAATTGTGACAGGAGGCCATGTTAACTACTAAAACTTTTTAAAATTTTATTTAATAATTAAAAAAATAAATTTTAAATTTATATTATTTATTTATTAATTTTTATTTGTTTGACTAAAGGAATCAACAACTGGGCCATTTTTATACTCGATACCGGGTTGATTTCGACCACTACCATTATAATCTCTAGATACCTATGTATTCCCTTTACACAAACATAAGTTGAAGGGATTACAACCTTGAATCTTTGGATACATAATACTTCATTTTCACATCTCTTGCTAACTAAGCTACACCTGAAAACTTTATATATATATATATATATATATATATATATATATAATTAAAACTTTATTTTTTTTGCATAAAAAGTTTATATAAGATACATACTCATTATTTTCCATAGCTTCTCTAAAATATGCATTCATCATTTTCCTCATCATGGAAGAAATTGTTAGAAAATTATATATTATGGAGCAATGCAACACATAAAATATGTGGAAAATACAAGAACACAAAACACATAAAACCAGAGAGACACAGATATACGTGGTTCACCCAGTTTGGGCTACATCCACCACGAACAACTAGTCCTTCCTTTCTATTATCCACCAAAATGAAGAGACACAACCTACAGCTAGCATCAGAATATCCCTCGTTATTTCACATTCTCCTCGTTTTCGTCTGAGAATGCACATACAATACACAAGCACACAAATACCTCATAAAAGTGAGGCTGTTTCTCAGGGAAAAAAATCCTACAACATAACTTCTACCGTCGCATCATTTTCCTAGCCTAATGAACGGCCCGCATTGACTAGAAATTACTATACTTTTACAAGGCAATTTTACATATGTTTTTAGCTTCATGGCACCGGCTCAACCCCCCGCCAAGGGGCTCCCCTATGTCGCCGCCACTCCCCGGGACCTCCATGAGAGTACTTGACTTACGGGTAAAGAACATAAACAAAGTAATACAAAGTAAACAAGATAATCAGGCTCCACACCTAACAATCTCCCACTTGGAGACTGATTGTAGCAACTCCACCGCTGCTTCATTTGCTGGACAATGACTCCTCTTTGGACCTGGCTGTTTCTCATCTTCATCATCATCCTTGAAGACCAATTGAAACTGAGCATGTTCTCAGTTTCTCCCTGGTTACAACTTTTGTTAGCATATCTGCAGGATTCTGGCTAATGTGTATCTTTTCCAGCTTCAACTCTCCATCTTCCAATACTGACCGTATGAAATGGTACTTGATATGTATGTGTTTAGTCCTGGAATGAAATGCTGAGTTCTTTGCAAGATGAATAGCACTTTGGCTATCACTGTATAGTGTGCCCATATCATGCTTCTTACCCAATTCATCCATAAACCTTTGTAACCAAATCATTTCTTTACTAGCCTCTATAGCAACAACATACTCGGCTTCTGTTGTTGAAAGTGCAACAACACTTTGGATTTTTGAAACCCAACTGACAGCTGTTCCACCTACAGTAAATACATATCCTGTAGTGATCCTCCTGTTATCTCTGTCACCTGCCATATCTACATCAACATATCCCTGTAGAGCAATTTTTGAACCACCAAAGCATAATGCTTGATTTGTGGCACCTCTCAAATATCTGAGAATCCATTTTACTACCATCCAATGTTCTTTTCCTGGATTGTCTTTGTACTCAAGCATAACTCCCAAGAATAAATGGAATATATATCTAAAGTTCCATATGCATCACAGCCAGCTTAATTTCTTGGGTCTTTCCGCACATCTCCTTACTAAGTTTGAAATGGCTAGCAAAAGGTGTACTATTAACTGGGTTTTGCATTCTCGCATATTAAATCTTTCCCAACATCTTTTTCTATGTATGTTTTGAGACAAGAAACATTTTGCGATTTTTCCCCGTCTCTAGTTATTCTCATACCAAGGATTTGCTTTGAAACTCCCAAATCCTTCATTCTAAATGAATTTGCCAATTTTATTTTGAGCACATTTATTTCCCGCATGTTAGTCCCTGAAACAAGCATGTCATCTACATACAATAACAATATAATATAGCTGCCATCATTTTTATCTTTTAGATAAACACAATGATCATAGTGACATCTAGTATAAACCTTGTTCGTGTACATAAACTTGTCAAATTTAGATACCACTACTCGGGAGCCTATTTTAAGCCATACAAGCTCTTCTTTAACTCCGCACACCATCTTCTTTCCTTTGACCTCATATCCTTCGGTTGCTACATGTATATCTCTTTTCAAATCTCCATGGAGAAATGTTTTCTTTACATCTAACCTGCTCACTATAATCTTCCGCCAAGACTTAAAATAGTTCTGATTGAAGTCATTTTAACAACAGGAGAAAATATTTCATCAAAATCAATACCTTTCTTCTGTGCAAACCCCTTCACCACAAGTCTAGCTTTGTACCTCTGTTTTCCTCCATCTTCTTCCTTCAACCTGTAAACCCATTTATTCTGCATTGTAGTTTTACGTACAGGCAACCTTACTAAGTCCCAAGTCTGGTTATGCATTAAGGAGTCCATCTCTTCATCCATGGCTAGCTCCCACTTCTTCCTGCTTTCAACCTGAATTGCTTCTTCATAACATTCGGGTTCACCAGAATCAATCAACAATAAATAATATAATGAAGGAGAGTATCGTTCAGGGGGTCTACTTATCCTGGTAGATCTTCTAACACCACTTTCACGTGTTTGAGGTGCCTGTTGTTGTTGTGGTGGTTGCTACTACCGTGGTTGTTGATTATTATTATTTTCAAGCACCTTTACTTTTTCAGTTATCTCATCAAGAACTGTGTATTCCTTACTTTCTTTTTCCTATTTCTTTTCCTGCAACTAATTCTTATAAAAGACCTTTTCATTGAATATTACATCTCTGATCCTAATGATTTTGTGATTTTCATAATCATATAAGTGATAACCAAAATCATTAACAACATATCCAATAAAGGTGCATTTCTTTGATTTTTCCTCAAGTTTGCATCTACTTTTCTCTTCTAATATGGACAAAGGCCTCACAACCAAAAAGGCTTTAAAGAGTAGTTTACCTTTTCTCTGCCTGTCCATCCTTTCTAGGATACCATCATCCGAGGAACTTGAAGGCACTCTCGTTTATTAGATAAACAACAACATCTACAAGATTCGCCCAAAATTGTAAAGGCAATCCTGCATGCAATCTCATGCAACTTGCACGCTCCATGATTTTTCTGTTTATCCTTTCCGACACACCATTTTCTTGTGGTGTTCTTGGAACCGTCTTCTCTCTACGAATTCCATGCTCTGAAAAGTACCTATCAAACTCTTTACTGCAATATTCACCTCCATTGTCTGATCTGAGACGCTTCAACTTCTTTGCTGTCTCAATCTCAACCAAAGCTTTCCATTTCTTGGAAGTATCAAATATATCAAATTTATTCTGAATACAATAAATCCATGTTTTTCTAGTTGCATCATCAATAAAAGTAACATAATAACGAGAGCCACAGAGAGATGATACCTGAGCAGGTCCCCATACATCTATATGCACAAGCTCCAGTTTTTCACTCTTCTTTTCTTTCCCAACTCTGAGAAATATTACTCTCTTTTGTTTTCCATAAATGAAATTTTCATAGAAATCCAAATCAACATTCTTCAAACCTGGCAAAAAATTTCTTTGAAAGTGAAGAATCTTCATCCCCCTCCTCACTCATGTCTCCGAGCCTATGATGCCATAATGTTGCATCTGCTCCTTTGGAAGTTAAAGCATTTACAGAGTTAGAAATACCATTGCATAAATACAATGTACCAACCTTTTCACCTTTTTCTATTACTAGGGCTCCTTTGGTGACCTTCCAAGTTTTATCTGTGAAAGTTGTCACACAACCTTCACCGCCTAACTGCCTTGTTGAAATCAGATTTTTCTTCAGATCTAGAACATGCCTTACCTCATTTAATAGCCATTGGTTTCCATTATACTGTTTTACAAGAACCTTACCCTTTCCAACAATTTTATAGTGTTTATCATCACCCAAACAAACTTGTCCAAAATCTCCCGGAACATAGTCATGAAAATATTTCTTACCAAGTGTGGTATGGAATGAAGCCCCTCAATCTACCACCTATGAATCAATAACATTTTCGAAAGAAATAATCAAAGCATCTTGTAACACATCACCTGTCACATTTGCTTCATGATTGTTTTCTTGTTGTGTGTCTCCTTCTTTTCCCTTCCGAGATCTACAGTCTTTCTTTAGGTGTCTTTTCTTTCCGCATTTCCAAGACACTATCCCTGATCTGGACTTGGATCTGCCTTTTCTTGATTTACTGCGATATCCTGAGCTCTTTCCTCTTTCCATTCTTCTTCCCCTAAACTGTGCACTCAAAGCATTACCCAATGTCTCACTGGAGCTTTTCCGTTGCATTTCCTCGCTAAGGATAGCACTGACAACATCATCAAACTTTAAAGTACTAGATCCAGAGACAGAGTTACTAATGGCCATTACTAAACCATTCCAACTCTCTGGCAATGAGCACAAGAATAACAAAGCTCTAATTTCATCATCAAAGTTTACCCCTATAGAACTTAACGGACTGGTAACTGTATTAAAATCATTTAAATGGTCTGCAACAGATCCACCTTCCGACATCTTCATATTAAATAATCGTTTCATAAGAAATACTTTGTTTGAGGCCGAGGGTTTTTCATATAGTTTCGCCAACGTCTGCATCAAACCCTTTGTTGTTGTTTCCTTCGAAAGATTGAAGGCGACTGACGCCGCAAGGCACAACCGTACTGTTCTGAGTTCCTTTCTATCGAGAATGTTCCATTCCACATTTGTCATGGCCGCCGGTTTCTTTGTTTTTCCGCTCAATGGTAGGTACATATCTTTCTAATACAGATAATCTTCCATCTGCATCTTCCACAACGAGAAGTTTTGGCCGTTAAATTTCTCGACCCTAAATTTACCATCTTCCGCCATTGCTCCCACTCGAACCAGGAACCCTTCTTTCCTACGAGTTTATCAGCCAAATAGACCTTCGACTCTAATACCAGTTGTTAGAAAATTATATATTATGGAGAAATGCAACACATAAAATATGCAAAAATACAAGCACACAAAACACATAAAACCAGAGAGACACAGATATACGTGGTTCACCCAGTTTGGGCTACGTCCACCCTGAACAGCCAGTCCTTCCTTTCTATTATACAACAAAATGAAAGAGACAAAACCTACAATAGATTCATTGTAATATCCTCTGTTCTTTCTCACAATCTCCCTCTCTATTTCTCGCTTTAAGAATACACATACAATAAACAGCCGTAATACAATACCCTCATAAAAGTGAGGGGTTTCCTTCTAGGGCAAAAAACCCTAAACTAAATATAACTTCTACCGTCAGATCATTTTCCTAATGAACGTCCCAGATTGACTAGAAATCACTATACTTTTACAAGGTAATTTTACATATGTTTTTAACTTTGGGGGGCCCGCTGCCCTTGAAACCCCCTGCCAGGGGGGGGCTCCATAAAGTCACTGCTGCCACCCATGGACCCGCCATGGCAGCGATTAATTTATGGGCGATGTTGCCGACCCATTTAAGGTACAAGGGTCCAATGTTGTAATACAAAGTAAACAAGATAATCATGCTCCACACCCAATAGAAATTGATGTGTTCAAGAAAATTTCAAAGCTTTCTTTGGACAAGAGCTTCTTTTTCTTTTGTAAGTTAGTTTTTTTATTACCTTCAAAATTCAAGATGCATCATTTCTAGACCATTTTCCAAAAGCATACTAACCTCAATCTTCCACAATGGAAGGAAGATCTATTGCCTGATAAAGGAGAGATAAAATTTCAACAAAAAGAAACATCATATGTTCATGGCAGTTCCATAATACAACAATAATGCATGATATAACAAAAGAACTACATAACAAAATTTTCATGAATATGAGGATGTTAAAGGATCAGGGTCCCTTGAACTTATACCAGTTGATATAGCGGACTTGATCTCACATTGGAGGTGACTCTCTAGGTGGGAAAAGTGAGCATCAAATCTATCCAGACAAGAATTTTGATAATGCTACGCCCTTTGGACTTCATTCAAGGAGGAAATGATATCATTTCTATCCTTGTATTTCTCCTTTAAAACTCAACCTAACAAGGTCATCAACTAAGAGTGTGAAATAATGGAATACATGTATTGGTTCCTTCTTCCGTTGGTATGAACATGGTTAGGAAGCCAATTAGAAACCTCTTCCATAATATTTGAATCTTAGTAGGCTTGGAAATCATGAATGGCATATTTCTCTTAGCTAATGAATCTCCTCCTTAAAGCTAAGAGAAGTAGCTAAATGATAAATGGTAGTTGTTTCTTAGTGTAGTGCCCCACTTTGGTTGATGGACACTGATCCTTCATACTTTATTCTTTGAGGACCTCAGGTTGAGGATCCAGACACATGACTCTATTATTAGTGGATTTGATGGTTATGTATGTCTTTATCAATACTATGATGATTATCAATACTATGATGATTGTCACATTAATGGATATGCATGTTCTCTATTGATATCATGATGATGATAGATTTTATGGATAGATATGTTTTCTATTGAGGTTACGATGATGATGCCTTGGATGGATATGACACGTTTAAGCATGCAAAAATCTTGATGGACATGCACATATTTATTAATATTCGTGTTTAAACATGCAAAAGTTGGGTGGACATGCATGTATTGCATGTAGTCGTTGCTTTCTAAAAGAGTGAGTTGCATTTTTATCATGTTAATGGTTTTGAATTGTAACACTTTTTCCTCATTATATAATGTCATAATAAGTGAAAGGTATTTAATGGACAGTATTAAATATTTAATTAGTGGCCTAGCTGCTATATATTTAAAGTTTAAAAATATATGTGTTATTATATATATTTAATTATGTTTTCTTATATTAGGGATGTGGTTTTTGAATATATTGAATACATCTAAATTTATAAGTTAATTTAAAATTACATTCTTTCTATAATTTTAAATTACACTTTTTACATATTGCAAAAGTTACTTACTTAGTCAAATTGGAAAAGACACAAATTAATTGTTTTAATTTGTGATTTATATAATGAAAAGTGGGATGGAACCTTTTCATATCTATATTTTTATATTATTAAGATTGTAATGAAATAAGGTTTTGAATTACAAATTAAGGATAGAATTTATAAGTTAATGATTTTAATATGAAGTTAATTTTTATATCTTTAAAGCGTGCATGATTCTTAAAAAAAAAATTAAAAAAAATCCTTGAAAATAGTTCATACTCTAGTAGATAACATGTTCACTATTACTTACTTCTCACCATAATTTAAGCAACTTTGTGCTCAAGAAGAAAATTTTATAGAATTAAGAAGTAATATATATATATATATATATATATATATATATATATATATACATATGTATTTATGAAATTACCCCCTCCATTTATTATATTTTTCCCCAATATCCATTAGTTACGTTTTCCCCAATACTCAAATTTTATAGAATTAAGTAATATATATATATATATATATATATATATATATATATATATATATATATATATATATATATATATATATTTATATATATATATATATATTATGAGGAGTTACTTCCCTCCATTATTTATGTTTTCCCCAATACTCAGATAGGAGTAAACCTAAAAGGCTGTAGACTTAGTGTTTATTACCGACCAAAATTATGTAGACTTACTAATGTGGATAACCCACCAAAATTTATGCAAGTACTTCTATGTGAGAAAATTAATTGATCTATAAGATTTGATTTTACTATTGACCATTATTAATTTGACATTGATCAATATAGGTTATAAGTTATAAGAAATTTTTCCATATCTTAATTCCTAAATTAAATGACAAGGAGCAACATTTTTATAGAATAAATATTGTAAATGTTTAAAGAAAGTGAAACATAAAAATGGATTTCAAAGTAATTATAGGTTCACTTAAATTAAAGTGGATAGTCTTATAATACTCTATCCATAAATCTAAGGTTAGACATAGTGATATATTGAAACACATGCTTCAAGCTAATATATTTGCATCATGGCTAATGCATATCTAAAATTTAGAATGGAGTGTACATGCATATTAAATGTAGCCTTAAAAGTTAGTAAATCATACATATTGTGATACTTAATAAATAAGTTATGTTATTTAATAATAATACTAAAGTAGTAAAATCCTTATGAGATATGAATACTAGAGTGTAAATTGATGTTTACATTGATAAGAATGTTGGATTCCTAAATCAGGGCAAGAAAACTTTTCACTCTTTGAAAGCGAATCAAGATCCTTTATACAATTGATAAGAGTCAACGCAACAAGATGGTCATTCACACAGGAATCCAATACCAATAGATTGATAGCTATAGATAATATTGAAACAATTATTGAGTCTAGAGCCCATGGAAATAGAATATGATGACCTAAGAATATGGATGGAAAGTGTGTCAACCTAAAGATTACTTAGAGGCGACTGCTTCTAGGATGAACCATCCACCTTAAATTAAACAAGAACTCTCGAGGGTTAGCGTTTCAATTCATATCTGGGACAAAATAATGACGAGAATAGTAACAAGCGTGTTTCATCCTTTCATCTTGAGAAATCCTGGATGATAGTCTATCGCTTTTCTTATATTAGGTTTTTAGTATTTATATAGTTTTACCAAAAACTTTGCCAAAGGAAGGCCATAAGTATGTGTTCATGTGCGTGGTTATTCACCTAGTTAGTCAATCTCATATGATCACACCCCTTTACTATAAAAGAATATGGTTCATGACATAGTGATTTTTTGAATGCTTAGCCATCACAAGTGATTTTGGATCCAATAATGACTCAGAGATTATTTACATTATACATACATACATACATACATACATACATACATACATACATACATACATACATACATACATATATATATATATATATATATACACACACACACGTGTCATATGTATTGAATAAAAATTTCATGTCGATTCCTTTATGGGAGAAGAAGAGGGAACATGCAATTGCTTATTATTCAATAATTGCACGGTAGAGATGTGCCATGCATGTGATACATGAAGGAGTTTAGCTTAGGTGATTGTTGAGACAATGATGACTAGACACATTGAAATTGATAATTACAATACTCTTAGGGTCAAATATGTGACAACTAAGA
The DNA here is from genome assembly GCA_034641835.2 of Pinus albicaulis. Classification (NCBI taxonomy): domain Eukaryota; kingdom Viridiplantae; phylum Streptophyta; class Pinopsida; order Pinales; family Pinaceae; genus Pinus; species Pinus albicaulis. Next base: position 1,255,032,027 of record CM076580.1, read on the forward strand.
AATTAAAAAGAATTATTACTAATTTGATATAGGTTGATATTGAGTGCTAGTTTTTGGAGCCTATCATATACTTGTATGTTTTATTTATTTTTGTTGGAGCTTTATCATATAATAATATTAATGATATCATGTTAAAGAATATCTACTATGTGACGATTCCTAGCCTAAAAGCCATTTTATTAATTAAACCTAAGTGGTGTAAGTGATGTAGTTGAGAAGAAGAATTGATGCACCTTTACGTAGGTTAATTACACATATGGTTTGAATTAATGGTCACTCACAAATTGTAGATCCTCTTGTGAGATATTTTATGGTGATAGATGTTAAACATATATAACTATGATGATTCTAATTTCATATGAAATCAATTGTGTCAATATATGAGAAATAAACATATAAGTTTTAGATATTTTGTTAACTTACTTGGGGATGGTGTTTATACAAACTAATGGCTCCCAAGTAGTCCACATTTGTTACAAAATGAATATTGAATTAATGTATTAGGCATATCCATACACTTATTATACATTTTTGAATGACGTTGTGTACCCTAAAAGCATTGGCATCAAGAATGATAAAATATAATTATGGGGATTGATCGTCAAAGCATACGACACATAATCACCCAAGACCATTAAAACACTATATAAGGGAAGCAATCAAAGTTAACAAGTAAATATGATGTTTATATTACTTGCGTAAAGGGGAACCATAAAGAAGATGGAAGATGTTTTAAGTATGACCCTAAAATATTTAAGTATTCCTTAATGTACAAAAATCAGGGAGAAATTGCTTGATTTAAAAATTGAGGATACTTGTCACAATGAGGATAGCAACATTTTAATAGAGGATATTAAGAATATGCATTCCCTGTTTTAATTTTCTTTCCTAATCTAAGGACTTCAGGGCGAAATCCATTATTAAGAGGGGGTGAATGTAGTGCCCTTCTTTGGTTGATGGACACTGATCCTTCATACTTTATTCTTTGAGGACCTCAGGTTGAGGATCCAGACACATGACTCTATTATTAGTGGATTTGATGGTTATGTATGTCTTTATTGATACTATGATGATTGTAGCATTAATGGATATGCATGTTCTCTATTGATATCATGATGATGATAGATTTTATGGATAGATATGTTTTCTATTGATGTTACGATGATGATCTCTTTGATGTATATGCCATCACTTCCATGGTTTGAAACTTCGGGACGAAGTTTAATTTAAGGGGGGGTGTATGTAGTGCCCCGCTCTAGATTTCTAACCTTGATATGACATTAACAATGATTTAGCCTTAAATCTCACACATTATTATTTGAGGACCTCAAGTGGAGGATACTAACACTTCACTCTACTATTAGTGGATGTGTTTATTTCCTAGTCGGTGTTAGGATGATGGTGGCTTTGATGGATATGTATTTTTCTATTGACGTTATGATGATGATAGTTGTGATGGATGTGTCTACTTACATTACCTCTGGTTCACGATAAACAATGATGTGGATGACTATGTCATGTTGATGATTTTGTTATGAAAATGACTAACACTAAGAAACTTGGTTACTGATGATTATTGAGTATTACAGGAAACCTCCAGAGGCACTTGCATATGATGAGTTGACAACATCTGGTTTGATAGAAATTAATATTTTTTTATTTGAACTTCTAAGTTCAGTTTGAAACTTGTTATATATATATATACTCTAATGATATGTCATTGGTTGCAGGAACATGTTAGTTGCTTGGCCGAATGACTCACATATGGGTGATGGGGTTGTACAATTGGATGGAACAACATGGGAGGGGTGGAACAGTGTCCCTGATCTCACCCGCTAGCCTCCTGCCATGACTTAGGTTGGAAAGGTTGAAGTACCTTCGCCTTGAAGATCACGATGTCGTGAGGGCAGGTCCCAAATTTGGTTCGCTCACGAGGATTTTCTGGGGGGTGCGCATCAAGGCGGATTCCTTGATCCCCAACACCATGAGTCTCACTATAGCAGAAAACATATGAGATGATAGGGGTCTCTGGCGTTGCACATATAATTTCCCCTCGTAACCACTGGATGCTTGAAGGGAAAGTAGTGTGGCACCCTTGGAATTTCAAGAGAAATTCTTGAAGGGCACGACCGACTTGGCACCCTTGGCATCAAAAATAAATTCTTAGGCATGGCACCCTTGGAACTTCGAATGGAAGTTCTTGAAGGGCATGACCAACTTGACACCCTCGACATCATTAAAGAAACTAATAAATATAATCAATATATGAAAATCCAACTAATTCATATCAAGTGATATATGAGGTTAGAACCAAAGGAATTAAATCAAGAATAAAACTTAGGGTAAGGGAGGAATAGGAAGAGATAAATTAATTACCATGATAACTCTACCCTTTCCATGTTAAAACAAAATATTAAATGGATAATGTATATAAGTAACTTAATTAGGAAAAAAGGGGAAAAGAGGGACATAGAGTTAAGTATAAAGATTTATTAAAAACTTCATTAAGAGAAGAGGGTGGTGAATTATAATAAGATTAATAAATTAAAATTAGAGAAATTAGAGAACTTGCATGTGGCAAGAGCCAACATAAGAATATTCATCATAAATCCAAATTGAGGTAGTTTAAGGCACCAAATCTAAGACTTATCAATTAACTGCAGTAATAAACACAAATTGAGTAAAAAAGGGGAATCAAGAGACAACTAGGAGAAGAAATAGGAAGTCTTGTTAGGTTGGGGAAAATTACTATTTTTAAATGAATAATTAAGTAAATTATTTTGGAGAGTCTTGATGAGAGGATGACACATGGGTGGGTGAATAATCAAATTTTGGGTTAGTAAAAAAATAATTATTTATGCATGAAGTTCCAAGTGTCACCTATGAAACATTCTATAAAAGAAAGGGAAAGGGAAGGGAAAATGACTTTTTTGTTTTTACCTTATTGTTGGATGGAGGAGGATATGTCAAATTAGAGTGGTTATGAGCTATAGTGGAGTTTGGTGTGATAGAGTGTTATAGAGAGGGGACTCTTGAGCCAAGAGAGGCTCACCTCTATCAGCTAGCATTTTCCTTTGTTGTACAACCCCATTGTGGCTCGGGGGTCCGCAGGGAAGGAGAGTACCCAAGGAGTAGGCTGGGAGGTTAACCAATGAGTCACTACATTCGGCTCGAGCACGAAAACAACCAGGCGTGGAGGTAGGCGATAGCAAGGGAGCTCAAGTAGCGGCAAGTTGAGGAAAGTCAATTTGGTTCTCGTCCAAGGGTGAACGGTAAATGTGTTAATTGTATTGTGTTTTGTTATATGATGATTCATTATGCCTATGATCAATAACAAATGGATTTATATGTGTTGAAGTTAATTTATGAATTTGAGTATAAGTGATTTTATTTTACTGAGTTTTGGAACTGGTATGATTATGTTTGTTTAAAAAAAAAATAAAAAAAATTAAAGCCTAGCGTTCATCTAGTAGAATATAGGGTTGGTCTCTACACTTGGGCTTAGGATTTGGCACACAATTAGCCTTGTTAGCCACATCTGCCAACCACTCTATGGATGTGCATCATCTATCAAGGCATTGAGGTCAAGAAACATGGGAACAATACATAATACTAAGACCATAATTTAACTCCCACAAAATGAAAACCTACCACTCAGAGTCCCCCTCAATTATGAACCAATGAAATAATAGATTATCAATATCCTTAAACCACCCTAAAAAAATAGTCAACAATAATAAGATCAACTCCTAAAATGTTTTCCCTACATGAATGACAAATTACCAGAAAATTGTAGGGTAAAAAACCCAGGGAAAAGCTAACTTAGTGAGTATACCACCATGGAAACAAGCCAAAAAATACCTAACATGAGGAATACAAGGCTAGAAAAGGAAGACGATGAAAGATTTTCCAATGAACTTGATATAAAAAAAAAAGAGAAAATCATGAAAGACACTAGCATATAACCAACACTAAACGTATAATAAAAAACAATTCCCATCATAGGAGGGAAAATATTACCCTAAAATAATTTCTCAAAAATTCTAGGGCTAACAAAAACCCTAACCTTCGAAGCCTAGTGGTGGAACCAAAAAAATCCACTAAGTAATGTGTCCGACCCCACGGTGTCCCAATGCTCTATACTAAGACAACTTTAGGACCTGGAAAAATGGCGCCACCCATACCACCAATAAGACACCTTAAACTCTTAGAAACCAGAAGAAAAAGACGTAGAAAGTCGACGTTAGTAATTGTTATTGCTACACCACTGACATGCAACCCTCACATTGGAAAATTTTGAGATTCACTCCATTTATCAGACTATCTATCCCCGATTCCAAAAATAACTATGCAACTTAGAGGGAAATAAAATCCCACCTACAGTGGGGACGTAACTTGAACCAGGAATAAAAACTAGCCCTCTATGCAATAAAACAAAAATTCAAGGATCCTATGGGAAATATAACACTATTCCAATGGAAATAATGTTTAGCACGCTTCTTGAGTGAGAGGAGATGCCCATGCCACCACCCCCCACCCACCTTATTTACAATGGGAGGTGTTGGGGTGTGTAAATACATCGCCTTACCATGAGGGATGCTTTCACTATGCTAACCCAACTTCCCTAGTACAATTAGAGAAATGGGGTAAATTTTTGTTTTAATTTATTTTGAGTTTTCAAAACTCAATTTCAATGTCATCATCGTACTCATCTAAGTGAGACCATTCCAATGTTATTAAATTTTGTCCCAATCCGACTCTAAGTAGTAATTTATGTCCTTTAATGCTCTAATAATTTAAATATATTAACTCTCTTTTTTCCACGTGGCATTCCCCTATACTTTCCATGTCACTCAAACATGTGGCGTACCTTAATGCCACACATCTTGCATTAACCCATCCACATGTGAATATATATATATATATATATATATATATATATATATATATATATATATATATATATATATATATATATATATATTTGTATGTGGCCCACTTTTATTCACCGTCCAATGACTGACATTAAAAATCAATGAATGGTTGGGATTAAATGTGCCACCCCTCATCCTTGTTGATGTCAAGGGAAAAAGGGGGGGGAGGGAAGGGGCTCTATCACACATCCACCTTGGGCTTCTGGGTGGATCATCCAATGATCCATTGCAATTTGATTCATCTAATGGCATACATTTAATAACGCCACCCCCCTCTAATCATAGTGGGGTGTCATGTTGTCTTAGTTTCGTGCATGGTTCCAGGAGGGAATCCAATGGACCAACACTTCCCGATTCACCTGATGGTAGTCATGTAATAACACACCCACTCCCCTCACTAAAATCGCAGGCGGGTCTTGCTATTTATCATGACCATTGATTTTTGAATGGTCTTCTTCATCCATTGTGAACTCTGATTCAACCTCTAATTATGACATGTGTTTATGTGGGTTGTACGACCAGGACCTCAGGACTAAGGCATCATAATCGATGCATACAAAGGGACAATCCATGTTGTCTATGATAACCCATGTGGCACCTTACATAACTACTTTACCACTATAGCACCCAACTTTGTTAGGCACACTCCTCCGAGTAGTTATAGATCAAACTCACCCGCCATTCTATAGGTAGATCTCTAACCCAAGGTCTTGACCTAAACCTAGTTGGCTAGTCTAACCCCTGACCTGACCTGACTACCAATATTCTTCCTAGCTCCAACCAACTTTTCTACTAGACTGGACTATCAGACTTGACTAGCCCAACACCTAACTAGCGGGTCCTACCTGACTAACTCGACAACACTTCTTTGCACCCCACTCATATCGAGGTTTTTCTTTTTTTTGGGAATTCCTACCCCAAACTTAGAAGGTCTGATAAGTGGATTCAAGCATATTTTATAAGCATTTTCACCTAGAAATATTTCACCTCCTTCTTCATTTTCGGAGGGGTTGCAAATTTCAATTGAAAATTCTAAAAGATACACATGAGTCTATTGATGAAAATTCAAAATAAAAATAACATTATTCAAAGGCTCACTGAGTGCCTTCCTTTGAAATCACAGGGAACTTAAGCATCCAAATGTTATTTCCTTTATACATATGTTCTAGTTTTGAATGCTCTTCCTTATATGTGAGCTCTTTAATTAAGAACGACAATACATTATTACAAGTTAAGGTTGTGCACCATATATGTAAAATACCCCTCAAACATGAGCTTGTCGCATCATTCAAGTACCATTAAGAACAATATCGATAACATACCAATAAACTATGTCAACAACCAAACTACAAGCCCATGCCTCATACATCGATGGCATTATTTCAACTCAAAAATTATAAACATATATTCATTGCTACTAATGGAAAAAACATACACTTATCTCAAAATCAATATGGGAAATTGAGGTTGGGACAAAAAATCTCCACCAACCATAGTCAAGCTAAAACCAATCCTCACTTGCAACAGTCATCTCCAATCCAAATTCCAAACACTGAGGGGTCCTTTTCTCAAGGGATTAAATTCCAATTGCAAATTAAAATAGGGATTCCAGATGTTCTCCCACCTCCAACCACCATCTATTGAGTAGTCAACAAATGTGCATGTTTTCCAAAGACTTGTTGCCTCCACCCTTGTAGATTCAAAAAATTAATTGAAATTTTCTAAAACAATTGAATTGACTCTACTCTACCAACTGCAGAAAAAATTTAAAACCACAAAATAATGAAGCATACAAGAGAAAGTATTAAATAAATACATTACAAAATGATTTCTTTGGGAAAGCCACAACTAAGAACCCCACTATTTGTATATTTCATTAGTAAGAAAATATGATAAGATTACTATGTATAGAGAGACTTTCGGTAATAATCACATTAGAACATATTTTTTTGACCTATTTCAAACCAAACAGTGTGGTTCATCTTTCCCTAAAGATGAACCACACTGGTTGGTTCGAAACGCGTCGAAAATACTTTCTTATGTGACTATTACCGAAGGTCTCTCTATACAAATTATGGATCACAGAAGCCAAATTTCAAAAAAATATTATAAAGCTTTTCTCAAGCCCGAGCAACCTTTGCACTATCTCTATGTGTCTCACTACTTCCAAGAAAATCCTAGGCAAAATACTTAATGATTTTTTTTCTTGCACAAGTCCATATTTCCTTGCTTTGTTTCCTTCAGTAACTAACCCCTATTAATTATGGAAATTCCTGTCCACAACTAGACATACATCAATGGTTTTCGTCTAACTGCATGCACCGCTTGTACAATTTAGATGATTATACAACTAATAGTACGCTTCCCTTGAACTCCAATCTCAACTGGGTAACTCTCAGATATGACATGCATGAGTTATTTATTCATGAATCATCAGTTAACTGATTGATCACTGGATGTAGTTCAAGTTCATGTTCCACACTTTTACCTCTCACTAGTTCTTCCAACAGTTGGAACTAGTTAAACTAAATTTATCTCAAATAAACTAAATTAATTAATTACAACTCAAAATAAACTCAACTAGGGCTCTTATAAAGTAGGAACCACTCTACATGACTCAAGTTAGACCCTCAATGCGAATTAACTGAACCAACTATGTCAAATTAACTTAGTTAACTCATATAAGTTGTCATGTGATGTGGAACTACAATTTTCTTCTAATTTAATTCAAGGAAAAATTCAATTACAATCTTTCTTGGTGAAATTTTCAACATTTCTTGTCATTCTCAACAAGTAACCCTCCTCATCTCTGGAATTTGTGTCCCTTGACCCAATTTTTTTTATTTTAAATATTTACATTGTATACATAAGTGTAAAATAATAGGGACTCTCACAAACCCCTTCCCTTTTAGGAAGACTATCCTCGATGTTCTTTGTTTGTATACAACATAAAAGACATGCTTAAAAAAACATGTTTTTTACGGAGTTTTGTATAGATAGCTCTATACGACATTCAAAATTTTATGCTCATGGAGTGTGAGGTTCCTCAGGTCGACGATGCAGAGTGATTTTGGATGAAACTCTCCCTCTAGTTCCACCTGTAGCATAGACCAATCATTCACATGATTAAAGTCCTATACATACCTTTGGAGAAAAGAAACATGGAAAATATCATGAAATTTTACTTATGGAGGTAAGGCCAACCTATAGGCCAATGATCTTATTCTTTCAAGCATCTAAAAAGGCCGACAAAACTATGGTTCCAAATTCACACATGACCCAATCTTCAAGGAAATTTTCTTGGGTCTAACTCTCAAGTAACCATGTTCCCCAACTTGGAACTCCTTATGCACCCTATGTTCATATGCATAGTTTTTCTTCATGTCGTATTCTACCTTTAAATTATTATTGATGATCTACATTTGTTGCTCTATCTCTTTCAAAATATCAATTCCAATAAGGACCCTATTTACTAGATCACTCCAGCTGATAGAAGTGTTACAACTACTTCCATAAAAAGCCTGAAGGATGCTAATCTTTAGAGATTCTTGGTACCCATTGTTGTATGAAAACAATACAAGTGGAAGATACTCTTCCCACTTCTTTAGATGGTACATCACATGCACCCTCAACATGGCTCAAGGATTATATTTGTCCTCCTTCTTTTCCCCTCTGTTTTTGGATGAGAAGCTATACTAAAAACCAATTTTGTCCCCATGCTTGCAAATAGTTCCTTCCAAAACCTTAAAGTGAACTTGGCATCTCTATCTAAAATTATTTTATTGGGAACACCATGCAACCTCAAAATCTCCTTTATGAATATTTGAGCCACCTCACTATCTAAATTGGTGGATTTGAATGCTAGAAAATGAATCACTTTGCTCAATTTATAAATTACCGCCATAATTGCATCATGTTGTCTAGAGGTTCCTAGAAAATTGGTATTGAATTCCATGGAGAGATCAGTTCCCACTTCCATTCTGGAATGGGAATGGGTTGCAATACACCTAATGTATGTTTACATTTAACCTTCACTTGATGGAATTCCATGAATTTATCAACAAAATTAGATACTTCCTTTTACAAGTTACTCTTACCATGGAACTCTCTCATTAGGAGCCTCTTTAAATCGTCGTTGTTTGAAGCATATATTCTATTTTTGAATATAACTAGGCCATCATTTCTGAGATGATATTCTTCATCCTTTCCAACCTCACCATCTTGCTATAGGTTGATAGCATGGAGTTGGTTATACTTGAGAGGGCACGTTTAGGTGAAAGAAAGAGGGCTCTATAGAGTAATTTAGGCACTCAAGTGAGCTCCTCGAACGCTAAAAAAATAGCTTGATAGAGTGTTAAAGGAAAATCCTCAATCGAGAAATAAGGCTCGATTGAGCTATAATGCTTGAATGAGCTTTATGGCTTGATCGAGCTTTAGAGCTTGATCGAGCCATTATTTTCTATAAAGCGCTCACCTGTTGTCTATGCTCGTCATTTTACACAAATCATGGGATATATAATATCTTGACCGAGGGTTTTAAAGCTCGATTGAGCAGGTGGAGCATGGATTGATCCAACCAACCTCACTAACAACCCCACCAATGTCCCAGAGGCTCAAGTGAAGGTAGCTATTCTATCCATTTTGTCTTCTTTTTTTGAAATTATCTTTGAAAAATTAAACAAATTAATTTGAAAAAAAAAACTTTCCATACAAAAACCATGAAAACCATAAACAAACCACAAAAACCCATTAAAAAAACCTTCAAAGAAAATTATAAAACCACAAAACCAATTTAGAAAACAACAAAAAACAAACTACAAAACCACAAAAAACAACTTAGAAAACCACAAAAAAAACCTAGAAAATGCTCTGAAACCAACAAAAGAACTATAATTTAGGTTTTAAATTTTTTCCTTAGTTGCAATGGTAGCAGGTTTTTCTTATTATGCATATTTTGTGATTTTTAATGGCAAATTGCAATGGTAGCATGCTTTTTTTACTATGCATATTTTATGATTTTCAAAGGTAAAAATGTTATTTTCTATTTATTTTAGGTTTTAAAGTTTTTCATTAGGAATATTGTGATTTTTTTCAAAAAATTTAATATTTTTGTTATTTATAATAAATTTTAAATTTCTAACAAATTTGAGAGAAAATATACCCCACAATACTCCAAAATGAAAAACAACCAAATTATGACCGATAAATAAGTAATTTAAGAGCTTGAGATTGACATGATGCATATGGTTACTCATGGCGAACCTTTATTTATCAAATGAGAGATTTATTTTTATTTTATTATTTTAAATTTAAATTAATTTATATTTTAAATGTTTTTTAACAATAAATATAGTCCGATTAGTTTTAAGAATAAAATATTAATCTTTAGAGTTAAAAATATTAAAAAGAAATTTTTATTTTATATATATATATATATATATATATATATATATATATATATATATATATATATATATATATATATATATATATAAGTTCACATTTCAACCATTCAACAATGCATTGGATACATTAAATTCATCATGAAAAGTGCTTTTGGAGTGAGTAAAAGCATTCTGACTCTTTTATAATTTGTACCATATTGTTTCATTATGTGTTGTACAAGAAACATTGTTTTCATGTGCTTACACCTAGTACATATCATGTGCCAAAGTCAAACATTATAAGAACTTAAAGTCTATTGGAGTATTTGGTTGGCATGAAATTTATTAAATTCACAAATGGGTTTATTTCAAATTTTTACATATATATTTAGGTATTTATTCCCTATGAATAAAATGAATTATTTAGAAACAAAAAAAAAGTGTGAAGGTATATTTGATCACTTCTTTCGATTGTGTTAACATGGTCAAGCTGCTTGTGATAAATCACGTAGCCTACCTAGTGTTCACATTCCACTTATAAATCCTGCCTTCAACACCAGTCAGAATGTTAATGGCAGTGTTTCTATCTCTATTGATGATCATGCTACCTCTAGTGGACCTTCTTCATCTATTTCAGGTACCTCTTTAAACTTTATGTGTTTATGTCTTCAAATTTTCCGTAATTTTTAAATGGTCTTCAACTAATGTGTTTGAATTTAATGTATATGTTATTGTGCTTCTAGTTTTTTAAATACATATGTTAAAATATCTTTATGATTTGAAGACCCTCAGTAGGGTGAAGCTGAGGATCACACTGCAACATGGATCCCTTCGTGGGACGGTGCTACAACTCATATCACATCCTCCTTAAAAGTTGCGTGATAAAATCCTCCTTAATTATAATGAGATAGTTTATTCACAACCGGTGGGCTATGAAAGCACAAATTACCACTACAGGATCTATCAATAGCCTCATCATCTCTAGAATGTCTACCCTTCTTCTCAAGGGATCTCTCCCCCCTAATATGCTAAAAATAAGATCCATAGATGGCAAGACCCAAAAGATCCAAAATGATTTAAGAAATTTTCAACACAAAAGCATGACAACATTCAACATTGAAAAATTCTATGATTAAATCAGGGCTTTGAGCCTCAGCTCAATCCCATGCAGTGCCATCTCATCCCTCAGACACCGAGATCCACCCCTCGAATGAATATGTAAGAGAGACAACCATGGTCTTGTCTTTGTCAATGAGAGGACACATATGTTTCCATGAATCAATTCATTCATATAGTGATAAGGAAGTAGACAACATTACATTCCCTTGGAAAGAGAATTATCTAAAGGAAATGTAACAATTGTCTCCTCTACATATGTACTTGACAACTCCTTGGAATTGTTAGAAATTGTCGAAATAAACACTCTGTAATATGAGTGATCCGTCCAACATTTCAGATGGTGACTCCATCCATCATCATGAAACTTGGAATGGATTGATGTTCGTAAAAAAATGAAAAAATGACCTTTATAAAAACCCATGATTGTTCAGGGGCTCCATGACTAGCATACTATTAAATTCATTGGCATTCTCAATTTTAGGTTAACTTGTGTTTTGATTTTAGTTCTGATTGGATTCTAGAACCAACCCAAATTCCTAGATTTCTTATAGTACTAACCAATCCCAATTTATCAATTTTCATATAATTAATTGTTTTAAAAATAATAAAATTTTTAATTTAAAAAATATTAAAAGTGATGATATATATATATTAAATTTAAATTTTTAAATTTAACCTTATTATAATATAAGCATCTCGATCTAAATTTCCCTCAATATAATAAAAATGTTAATCCTTCCATCATTACTTGATGGAAAATTCCTACTTTTATCATAATTCGGTAGGAGATTATTCTCATCCAAAACCATTTCGCAATCCTATTAGGACATTAAAAGTTATGCTTGTTAAGAAGAGATAAAAAAGTTATGAGTTATGTATAATAAAATACCGCTTAAATAACAAAAATATATATATATATATATAGATATATATATAATAAAATTTAATAGAAACTAAATCCCCTTAGATTAATTAACCTTCGCCTCGTGAATTTTGACATAAAGATCTATATTTATTTTTTCGACCTCCAAATAAAGAACCATAAACGAACACAACCACGTCATTGTACCTATAAATAATGAGTGGTTCTTACCTGTCCACTATATCTCATAGGAGAATCTTTTATGTTAATTATAAAAATAAAAATAGAATTGGTTAAAAGTAGAATTGGTTTGTTTTCATTAATAGGAAGAAAGTTAATTATATAAATACAATGTTTTTTTTGGTATGGATGTTTTTTTTGTATGGAAAGAATAATTTTGGGTTATTGATTTTTTTTATAGTTTTCTTAATAAATAAGAGCAGAAAGGTGGTTTAGTACTTGCTATTCAAGTTATAAATTATACTTTTGGAAATTTTTTATAAAGAATTATAACTTATATTTATCAAAGATAAATTAATATTTTTTTATAGAAAAATAGAATCCTATAGTTTTGATTTGGCATGGAATAACAAATTGAAATGTGAAGTGGATAAATTAATTGCATACCAAGTTGCATATTTTGGTGGGTAGAAATTACTAGTAATTATACACATTTACAATTTTACTCTTACATTTGTAAGTGCCAATTAAATCATAAATGATGGTGGAAAGTAACTACTACAAGTATATTTATTTGCTTCTTATTCTTATCTATTTTTTATGTACAGACTTAAATTATGTTATGATATTACGACACATAGAAGTTACGCTGTAAGGTGTTCTTATTTGAAAACAAATTCTCTAGCTGCCAATGTGTCCATGTCTAAGTCATTGGATCAAGACAGTTGAAATGTTTTAGGCCATTAGATCCACAAGTAAATAGTTTTTTTTTTTTATTTATTGTTTATAACCATTATTGTTTTAAAATTTTACTTAATAAATTGTATCTAAATTTTCATACATCCAAATATACATAGTTTTTCTTGTTCTATATTACTTTTGTTACAACTATTTTATTATTTAAAAAAGAAATGGTTTTTTTTTTGTTATATATTATTTATGTTACAACTGTTTTATTATTTAGTATTTCTTAATATATAAAAATTAAATTAATAATGAAACTTTTTAAAATATGTGAAATTATTTCACAGGACATGATTTATCTTGAGCAATAATGATGAATGCTCATAATTATCATTTTTTAATTAACACTAAATATACCTTTAATTACTTAATTGTAATAGTTTGTAACTACATACATACTCTTTCCCATTTTTTCTTGCTAATGAATATCAAATTTCTTCTATTAAAAAAAAACTATATACATATCTTTAATTACCTAATTGCAGTTAAAAAATATTACATCACATTAGCTCAAAAAATATACATAATGCTATAAGGATATGAGATGATAACAATGTTTTGAATCATGATAACTAGGTGACAACCAAAAATAAGTTTTAGCCACAAGAAAAAAAATTACAACAACTCACATAATATATCCAAGGTTTCAATGAACCGCATACATAGTGATGGACATCATGGGAATTTTAGTGAACATAGAATATCACCCTAAAAATTATATACTCTTGATCAATTTAGAATAACCTAGGATGTCTAGATTGGATGCCAAGGTGGGTGGTACAATAATTGAGGATGCTTCTTAAAGGGTAAGGGAATTTACATACTCTATCCTTCCACCAAAACTATAAAAAGTGAGACTTGTAGATTATAGTTTTACAAAATTGACACTATGTGAGACTTGTAGATTATAGTTACAAACATTAGGTATTTAAAAAATAATAAGAGGAATGTACACAAGGGCCATGGTAATTAATGTGATTCTTTGTACTATTTTTATTTAAAATAGTAATTTGTATTTGTATTTTTTTAAATATTTAAAATAGTAAATTATATTTGTATTTTTTAAAATGAATATTACCAAATGTGTAATTGAGAAAAATGTATTAAATTGATATTCTATTTTTTAAGATATTTATTAAAAAAAATCAAAGTATGGTGAGTTTTGTTTTATTAAGCTTTCAATCTAGATGTGTAGAGAATGAATCTATCTCAAGTCCCAAACAAGATTCTTCTTTATCTTATTATTCTAGCTTGCACCTTGAAACTCCTCTCCTCCTTCCTGCATAAATTTAAACTATGAGGCACAAGGTAGTTGTTCCATATAGAAACATTTAGATATGATAAGAAAAATGTGATTCTCTATTGTAATTTTCTATACAAATGTGATGGCAAGTGTGCTCTAAATGTTGACAATTTCATGGTTAATGTAGTATAAGCTACATGCAAATTTACAATCCTGTATACAAGATCAAGAAATCTATGCCCAATATCCAACACCATAGAGCTAGACATGTTCACCAATTCAATAGTTTCCTATGCCCAATATCCAACACCATAGAGCAAGACACGATCGCCAATTCAACAATTGCTTCCAAATCTCTCTCAGTGCTAGAGTTGTTTTCTCAATAAACTTGTTTTTACTATTCTTGAACTGATGAAAGCCATGATTGTTTCATATAGGAGCATTTAGTTCTGATAAGAAAAATTTGATACTATCTATTATCCCTTTTTAGTTTCTTAATGATTCAATTAATATTAACATTTGTATGTTGTCATGCGAAGATTTTTTATTTTTCATTTCAATTACCTTTTTTTTTTTTCTTTGTAAGTTTGGTAGGAGGTTCTTAATATTGCCTTTGTTTTTAATAAATTGAACTCCTTAATATTGCCTTTGTTTTTAATAAATTGAACTCAATTATATATTTAAAAATATGATTAGGTAAGAGAATTTTAGGATTATAATTTTTTTTTTCCAACTTGACAATGTGAATGTTTATTACCTAAAGTTGGCTCCCATGTTCAATACCTCCCCATAGGTTTTGAAGATAATAGGTAATGGAAATTCAAGGACATATAAAACAAATAATTTATACATCAAAAATTAAATCTGTATATTATAGTAGTTCTTGCTTGATCAACCTTTCAATTTGGCATTCACTTCTTATTAATAAAGTTGTTTTACTTAATAGGGAGTACAATAATTTTGTAATCAAATAATAGGAGAAAACATATTCACAATATAATTTATTTGAATAAATACATGTGTGTAAAATATTTTAATAAGAAACTAGATTTGTAATTATAAAATATAAAACTATAACTTAAAATTGCGAAATTACTTTGTACTTTTGTTTCTTATGTATATAGAGAATGAATAAACCAAGTTTGGAGTTAATAAAATAAACAATAACATAATGAACAATATCTCCTTCCAAAAATGTCTCCATATTAAAATGACATTCACTTTCTTGTATACCAAGACCGTTGTTATTCATATACAATATATAATTTCCGACAAGCATCAAATTAGCGCTAGGATATGTAGATGAACTTGGAGTAAACTCTATTTATTTTAATAAAATTTTTCTTTATTTACATATATGCTAGATAGATTGTACTTGAATGTCTTTAAAATATCTTGTTTGAGTTACATGCTCATTTCATGCTTGTTTGAGAGGATTATTAATCACCAAAGGATTTTCACCCCCAATTTCCTATTTCAATATCTATAACAAATTTTTTATATATGTGAATAGATTATGTTGGTTTATATATATGTTTTCACCCAAAATTTCCTATTTAAATATCTATAACAAAATTTTCTGGTTGATAACTCTTATCATCAATATTTTTGAAGCCTCCACGACCTGCTTCCATGGAAGAAAAAATGCCTTTCATTCCTTCATGATGGCTCCTTATATGCAACAACTTATTTCTTCTAGGCTACTCTTTCCTATCGTATTTCCTTAAGGCGCTTCTTTTGCAACATGTGGTGCAATTTCTAGTTAGGTATAACTTGGTCTAGTGTAGAGTTAGGTAACGTGTGTTTCTTTACTATGTACATTTGTAACTTATAATCCGACGGTCATGATTTGTAGTGATCCGATGGTTCACTCTCTCCTTGATATTAACGACACTTGATCTGTGGCTTAACACCTGATTCATCCATGATATCTATTTAAAGAGCATGGAGGGTCATTTTTCTGGTAACCGTTTATGAGAGAAACATATGTAAAGTTTCTTTTTATATCAATAAATTTCCTGAAGTGGTCGCGTCGGCTCAGGCCGTGGACTATTTCCCTCTTTGATGGTTTTAACCACATGATATACTGGCGTACTAATTTTTTATCTATTTTTGAGCGGTGACCTTTGTTTTTTGATCTAGGGAACTTACCCTATAAATTCCTACATGGTATCAGAGCTATTTTGAGGGACACATTCGTTGTTGATCCAAATCCAAAGCCAGTTTGACTGCATGCGATTTCCATTTTCTAGATCTACTATTTTTGAACTTTTTTGGGCTTGAAAAATGGCTCTGTTTTGTTTGGAGCGTCTGTTACAGTGAGGAACCCCTTTCGTTTCATGCGAAAAGGTTTCTAGTTGCCCAAGTTATGTCATTTTAGATCTGGAGGTATAAAGTATTTGTTTTGCAGTTATATTTATTAATCATTTTGTTTATTTTAGTTCCCTTTGTTTACTTCGGTTTATATTTTTTCTATTGCGGGATCTATACACTCTTCTCTGTGTATGTTCTTTGCTCTACATTGTGTGCAATCTTGGAAAATCAGAATTAGGAAGACAATTTTTTTTTGCTACGTATGCTCTTTCCCTGCATCTTTGTGTGATCTCAGGAAATCAAAAATAGTAAAAAGGGATAGTTTCCAGCAAGGCTAACTGAAAATCTAACATTTTTTCATATAGGTAGTATTTATTTTATTTTTTTCTCAGATTTTATGTTTTTTTTTTGCAAGAAAAAACACACATGCCGAAGAGTAAAAAAAAAAACCCTTCCTCCTTTCAAACAATTACATAATCCTTTTACTAGTTGACTTGGTGTAAAGTTAGTTTATAAGAATAGAGGTCTTGGGTTCAACGGGAATTTTTTTTTTAAAATTAGAAATTCATCATCAAATTTCAACCGTTCCCATAACTATTCGGCATCTACAACTCAGTTTTTTCAAAAAGGCATAACTTCTTCATCCATAAGCCGTTTTTCGAGCCATTTTTCTAGATCAGCCTAATTTTTCAAGATCTTTCTATTGGAGCAATTAGTTTCAGCCCTTTTTAGCTTAGGTCTTAAAAAAAAATAAAAAATGAAAAGTTCCTTCCTGGTTATTCTTAACAACACCAATTATTTACAATGGCTACCTCACATGGTATATTTATTTAGAAGTAAAGGGCTTTATAAAATAGCCACAGGACAAGAAACTAAACCTACTGATGGAGATAAAGCTGCTAAATAAGAAAATAAACAATATCAAGCACGAGGGTTGATAGGAATGTCCATTGCTCAAGATCTTCAATTTCATATCCTTGAAATTGACACCCCTGTTGAAGCCCTGAAAAAGCTAAATACTATCTTTGGCATTTAAAATCAAATTAGGGCCCACCAGCTTGAAAATGAGTTGCATACTTTGGACCCCAATAATTTCTCCTCTATTGAAGATTTTTTGTCTAAATTCAAGACCCTTAGACTTCTTTTCGAAGGTTGTAAGGTCAAAAACGAAGATGGCAGCCTCGTCTATTCCATTCTTGCTAAGCTTGGCCTTGCATACTTTGTATTTGTTTGCACCTTCCATTCCACTAGAGAAGCCATCATTTCTCAAGCAACAACCTACAAGAACCCCTCTTTTGGTGCCTTTTACGATTCTTTGATAAGAGATCAAGAAAAATTCTTACACCTTGCTCTTATCACTTCTGGAAACACTTCTATGAAAGCCTTAGCAGCCCAATGGAAACCATATCAAAATAATCCCAAGAATCAATATCCTAAAAATTATGGTCCTAAACCAAACAAGGGTCCTAAACAATTTCAGACGCAAACTGGAAAAGCAACTCACCAAATTGATAAGGCAACTAAAAATGAAGGGAAGAAAACATATAGGCATTGCAAATTTTATAATCATGATGGACATGTAGAGTCCAAATGTTTTAAAAACATGGAAGCCTTAGAAGCATCAATGAAGAAGCACCACATCAATTTGGAGACCTCTTCAACTTCATCTTGAGGAATGGCACTTTCTTCTTGTGGTTTTCAAGCATCTGTTTATGCATTAAATGTATCTTCTTCTTCTCATTCTCACGAGTGGCTCATTGATTCTAGAGCTTCTGACCACATGGCCAAAAATAAAGCCATGTTGTCTTCTTTAAATTATCATAACACCAAATATATTTATGTTGGTGATGATAGATCTCTTAGTGCTGTAGGATTTGGAACCATTTGTCTATATAATGGTCAGTTTAGTGATGTACTATGTGTTCCTACCTTGTCATGCAACCTTCTATCTGTTTATCAGATAACTAATTCAGGTGAAAGGAAAATAACTTCGAGATATTTCCATTGGAGAAATTAGTTTCAGCCCCTTTTAGCTTTAGTTTTTAAAAAAAATGGAAATTGCTTGCCAGATTATTCTTAATAGCACCAATTATTTCCAATGGCTACCTCACATGGTAGATTTACTTAGAAGCAAAGGGCTTTATAGAATAGCCACAAGACAATAAACTAAACCTACCGATGAAGATAAAGCCGCTAAATGAGAAAATAAACAATATCAAGCACAAGGATTGATAGGAATGTCCATTTCTCAAGATATTCAATTTCATATCCTTGAAATTGACACCTGTGATGAATCCCTGAAAAAGCTAAATATTGTGTTTTGCATTCAAAATAAAATTAGGGTCCACCATCTTGAAAATGATTTTCTTACCTTTGACCCCAATAATTTCTCCTCTATTGAAGATTTTTTGTCCAAATTCAAGACCCTTAGACTTCTTTTAGAAGGTTGAAAGGTCAAAAAGGAAGATGGTAGCCTTAACTATTCTATTCTTTCTAAGCTTAACCCTACATACTTTGTATTTTTTTCCACCTTCCATTAGATTAGAGAAGCCATCATTTCTCAAGGAACAACCTACACAAACCCCTCTTTTGATTCCTTTTGTGATTCTTTCATAAGAGAACAAGAAAACCTCTTACACCTTGGTCTTATCACTTCTGGAAATGCTTCTAAGAAATCCTTAGCAGCCCAACAACAACCATATCAAAAGAATCCCTAGAAGAAATATCCTAAAAGGTATGGTCCTAAACCAAACAAGGGTCCTAAGCAATTGTAGCCACAAATTGAAAAAGAGACTCACCAAATTGATAAGGCAAATAAAATCAAAGGGAAGAAAACAAATAGACATTGCAAATTTTGTAATTGTGATGGCCATGTAGAGTCCAAATTTTTTAAGAAGATGGAAGCCTTGGAAGCAACAATGAATAAGCACCACATCAATTTGGAGACCTCTTCAACTTCATCTTCAAGAATGGCACTTTCTGATTGTGGTTGTCAAGCATCTGGTTATGCATTAAATGTATCTTATTCTTCTCATTCTCATGAGTGGCTCATTGATTCTGGAGCTTCTTACCACATGGCCAAAAATAAAGCCATGTTTTCTTCTTTAAATGATTGTAACACCAAACATATTTATGTTGGTGATGATAGATCTCTTAGTGTTGTAGGATCCGGAACCATTAATCTAGATAATGGTCAGCTTAATGATGTACTATGTGTTCCTACCTTTTCATGCAACCTTATATATATTTATCATATAACTCATTCAGGTGAAGGGAAAATAGTAGAATTCTGACCTCATAATGTTGTAATCAAGGACCTCAAAGATCCTAGACATATTTTAGCTACTGGCATTATTGATGATTCCACAAAGTTGTATAAGTTTGAAAACTTTGGGTCATCATGTCTTCCCTCCATTTTTGTTGCTCATAATGATGAAGTGAGAAAACTTTGGCATGAGTGATTTGGTCACTTAAGCTATCACTCTCTTAAAATTCTATGTAAAGAAAATATGGTGATAGGTCTTCCTATGGTATCTTGCCGAGATGGTGTTTTCTCCGGATGTGTACTCAAAAAACATCATCGGGATAGTTTTGAAAAATGTGCCCCTTGGCATGCTTCAACCCCTTTGCTGCTTGTGCACAGTGATTTATGTGGTCAACTTCCTGTTGTTTCTTTCTCTAGTTGCAAGTAATTCTTAACTTTCATTGACGATTTTTCCAAACGCACTTGTGTATACTTCTTAAAAGTCAAGAGTGAAGTTTTTAACATGTTCTTAGCCTTTAAGGCTTTTATTGAGAAACAATCTAGCCATCAAATTCTTAAGATAAGATTAGACAATGGAGGATAATATGTTAACAACAAATTTATGAACTTTTGTACTGATCATGGCATTCAATTCCAACATACTGTTCCATATACTCCACAACAAAATGGTTTAGGTGAAAGGAATAATCGCACCTTAAAAGAAATGGCTAATTGTATGCTTCAATCTAAAGGACTTAGTCTCAATTTTTGGGTAGAATAAATTAACTTTGCAAATTACATAGTAAATCACACTCCTACTGAGGTTTTAAGGAATGTAACTCCAAAAGAATCCTGGAGCTCAATCAAACAATATGTAAGTCACTTTCACATTTTTTGAAGTGATGCTTAGGCCCATATTCCAGATGCAAAACATAAAGCCTTAGAAACTAAGAGTGAAAAATGCATTTTTGTTGGATATTCTAAAGATGACAAAGGATATAGACTTCTTCAACAAAAATCCAAAAATATAATCATTAGAAGAGATCTAAAATTTTATGAAAATATATCAGCCTGTGAGCCTAGTTCGGTGTGTGTGCCACCTTTGGCCTGCGAGCCTGATTCAGCATATGTGCCACCTCTCTCTATCTCTTCTATTTTTGATAGCATTCCTTCTAGTTCAGATGATGATAGCGAGGATGAAAATCCTCATCCACCTCTTGAAGATATTCCTTCCCCTCCACAGCTTCCAATATGGGTCCACTCTACTCGGGATGCATCAGGTTCTCTTACAGGTGACCCTGTAGATCAACGACATACACGTTCTTAGTTCAAAAGAGCCTCTTCCTTATTAGTTCAAGTTCCAGAAAAATATGATCCAAACACCTTTGAAGACGCTTCCGGTCATCCAGATTGGGATGAAGCTATGAATGAAGAATGCCATTCCTTATTAGCAAACGATACTTAGGATCTTATTCCTCTTCCCAAAGGAAGAAAACTTGTCAGATGCAGATGGGTTTACAAAACAAAGTTTGGACCAAATGGAAAAGTGGTAGACCTTACGCTCATCTTGTTTCTAAAGGATTTTCACAAGTTGAAGACATTGACTATATTGAAACCTTCTCCCCTATTGCCAAAATTAATTCTATCCACCTTGTTCTTTCCCTTGCTGCCTCCTTTAAATGGGACGTCCATCAGATGGATGTTAAATCTGCCTTCTTACATGGATATTTACATGAAGAAATCTACATAGAACAAGCCCCTGTCTTTATCCAAAATGACTCTATCCTTGTTTGTCGCCTTAGGAAGTCTCTCAATGGTTTCAAAGAAGCTCCTTGGGCTTGGTATGCCAAAATGGATAGATTTCTATTAGATAATGGCTTCTCTAGGTGTCATTCTGACAAAACTATCTACACCAAGAAATTAGGTAAGTCCTTCACCATCCTTGTGATTTATGTTGATGATCTTATCCTCACTGATAGTGATCCAAACCATATAAACTGTGTGAATTCTAGCCTCAAAAAGAAGTTTGAAATGACAGAATTAGGACACTTGCATTAGGACACTTGCATTATTTCTTTAGTCTTCAATTCTTGCAATCCAAAGAAGGTATTAACCTTTCTCAGTCCAAGTATGCCTGTGATCTTCTACACTACTTTCACATGGAAGACTGTAAGCTAGCCCCTTCTCCCTTGCTGTCTGGAATGAAGTTTTCAGTCACTTGTACTACCCCTGAAGTTGATGCTACCTTATACCATCCAACTTGTTGGTAAACTTATGTATCTAACCCATACCCGTCCTGACATTTCTTTTGTCATTGGTCTTGTTGATCGGATTATGCACCAACCTCATGAAATTAACTAGAAAGCAACTAAGAGAATACTTCGATATATTTGAGGTACAATTCAGTTTGAGATTCATTACAGTGCAGAAAGATCTCCATTGTTGATTAGTTTCATTGATTCTAATTGGGCTAGTGACCCTAATGATTGAAAGTCTATTGCTGGATATCTATTCACTCTTGGTTCATGAACTTTTAGTTGGTCTTGTAAGAAAAAAAATTCTATCTTTCTTTCTTTGGTAGAAGTAGAGTATCATGGTTTCTTTGAAGCCAGTAAGGAAGCCATCTGGCTTCGTCAGATCCTGTCTGAATTTGGTCTTCATCAGTAACATTCAACTACACTTTGGTGTGATAATTAAAGTGCCATTCAGCTATGTAAAGATCCAGTTCAGCATTAGTGTATGAAACACATTGAGATCCACATACACTTCATCAGAAAGATCATTCATGATCGTGTTCTTGAAGTGCAGTATTGTCCAAGCAATGATCAAGTAACCAATATGTATACAAATGCTCTCATAGAAGCGAAGTTTACCAAACTTTGATCCATGATTGGAGTTCAGGAAATTTATCATTAAGGGGGGATAGGCTCTAATTCCTCATTCCTTCTCCTATTATGTCATCTTTGTAAATCCTTTAATCCTATCCCAAGTTGTTCTTAAGGGGGGATGTTAGGATATTTCGACACGTAGGAAATAGGCTCCTTTTGCGTCACCTTTGTAAATCCTTCAATCCTATCCCAATTTGTTCTTAAGGGGGGATGTTAGGATATTCCTACACATAGGAAATAGTTAGGTATAACTTGGTCTAGTGTAGAGTTAGGTAAAGTGTGTTTCTTTACTATGTACATTTGTAACTTATAATCCGATGGTCATGATTTGTTGTGATCCAACAGTTCACTCTTTCCTTGGTATTAAGGAAACTTGATCCATGGCTTAACACCCGATTAGTCCATGATCTCTATTTAAAGAGCATGGAGTTTCATTTTTCTGGTAACTGTTTATGAGAGAAACATATGTAATCTTTCTTTTTATATTAATAAATTGCCTAAAGTGGCTGCGTTGGCTCAGGCCATGGACTATTTCCCTCTTCGAGGTTTTTAACCATGTGATATACTGCTGTATTGATTTGTGATCTGTTTGTGAGTGGTGACCTTTGATTTTCAATATAAGGAACTTACCCTGTAAATTCCTACAAATTATGGGGGGAAGTAATTGATGGTAAATATGTATGAACTTTTTTCGAGGATTTTATTTTTGGATAACTTTTATACAAAGCTTAAGAATAAAAAACCACTACACAAATATTAAAAGCCATAGTGTAACTTAAAGATGCACTGACTTCTTGGTTTGGCAATACAAATATTAAAAGCCATAGTGTAACTTATAGACGCAATGAATTTTTGGTTTGAGAATAAATTTTTTTAAGTAATATTGTGATTTCTCGATAATACAATTTTTAGTAAGATTTTGATTTCTTATTTTTTTAAATGCACTTTTGAATGCATAAATGGATTCAACCCCTTCAAAATACGCCTTGAGACACTTGATCTTTGTAGATTAAACTTGTGATTTTTAAAACTCTCTACCATATTTTGGAAAAAAATAAACACAAAAAGTGCTTAGATAAGGTACATTTTCTCTATTAGTTAAACTAATCCATATCTAAAATTCATGCATGAATATTGGAAATATATCCATAAATTACAACCATACCTATGCATAAAATATGTGACGAGGTTATTGTGCAAAGGCTATAATAAGACCTTCAATTTATAGTCCAATGAAATGTTTGAAACTACTTTTTGCAATAATATTGAAAAATAAATATTTAATTTTAAAATTTAAACATTTTAAGTTGCATTGGTGAATGCTAAACTAATAGTCATAAATAACCAAATCTATTGCTAGAATCCTACATTGACACAAACTAAAAACATCTTAGAGAAAGAATGAGCATATAGTTCTCTATATATATGTTGGAATTGCAAATATAATTGTGACACGAGGGGATGTCAGTGACTAAAATTTTTTAAAAATTATTTTAATAATTAAAAAAAAAAATAGAATTTATATTTTTCTATTTATTTTTATTTGTTTGACTAGAGGAATCAACAACTAGGTCATTTTTATACTCGATATCGGGTCGATTCCAAACACTACCATTATAACCTCTAGGTACCTATGTATTCCCTTTACACAAACAGAAGTAGAAGGGATTACAACCTTCAATATCTTGATACGTAATACTTCATTTTCACGACTCTTACTAACTAAGCTACATTTGAAAAAAAAAATTGCATCAAAAGTTTATATAAGATACATACTCATTATTTTCCATAGCTTCTCAAAAATATGCAATAATTATTTTCCTCATCATGGAATAAATTGATGCGTTCAGAAAGATTTCAAAGCTTTCTTTGGACAAGAGCTTCTTTTTCTTTTATAAGTTAGTTTTTTTATTACCTTCAAAATTCAAGATATATCATTGCTAGACCATTTTCCAAAAGCATACTAACCTCAATTTTCCACAAGGGAAACAAGATCTATTGGCTGATAAAGGAGAGATAAACCTTCAACAAAAAGAAACATCATATGTTCATGGAAGTTCCATAATGCAACAATAATGCATGATATAACAAAATAACTCCATAAAAAAAATTCATGAATATGAGGATGTCAGAGGAGAAGGGTCCCTTGAACTTATAAAAGCTGATATAGAGGACTTGATCTCACATTGGAGGTGACTCTCTAGGTGGGCTAAGTGAGCATCAAATATATCCAGAAAAGAATGTTGATAATACTATGCCCTTTGGCTCCATTCAGGGAGGAAATGATATCATTTATATCCTTTTATTTCTCCTTTAAAACTCAACCTAACAGGGTCATCAACTAGCAATTTAAAGTGATGGAATACATGTATTGGTTCCTTATTCCCTTGGTATGAACATGGTTAGAAAGCTAATTAGAAACCTCTTCCATAATATTTGAATCTCAGTAGGCTTAGAAATCATGAATATCATATTTATCTTAGCTGATGAATCTCCTTCTTAAAGCTAAGAGAAGTAGCTAAATGATAAATGGTAGTTGTTTCTTAGGCTCAGGCTTTGGCATTCGATTGGCCTTGCTAGCCACATATGCCAACCACTCTATGGATGTGAATCATCTATCAAGGCATTGATGTCAAGAAAAATGGGAAAAATACATTAGACTAAGACCATATTTAACTCCCACCAAAAGGAAACCTACCACTCAGAGCCTCCCTCAATTATGAACCAATGACATAATAGATTCTTGATATCGTTGAAGCACCCTAAAAATATAGTAAACAATAATAAGATCAACTCCTAAAATGTTTTCCCTACATGAATGACAAATTACCAGAAAATTGTAGGGTTTAAAATGCAGGAGAAAGCTAACTTAGTGAGTATACCACCATGGGAACAAAGCCAAAAAATCCATAACATGAGGAATACAAGTCTAGAAAAGGAAGACGACACAAGATTTTCCAAAGACCTTGAGATGAAACAAGAGAAAATCATGAAAGACACTATTATATAACCAACGCTAAATGTATAATAAAAAAAAAAAACTCGTAGTAGGAGGGCTACTATTACCGAAAAATAATTTCTTGAAAAATATAGGGTGAACAAAAACCCTAACCTTCAAAGCCAGGTGGTGGAACTAAAAAACTCCACTAAATAATGTGACCAACCCCATAGTGTCCCAACGCTTTGTATTAAGACAAATTTAGGACCTAGAAAGATTTGTCCACCCATACCCCCAATAAGACGCCTTAGTCTATTAGAAAACAGAAGCAGAAGACATAGAAAGTCGAAATTGGTAACTTTTATTGCTACACCACCAACATGCAACCCTCGCGTTGGAAAATTTTGAGACTCACTCCATTTATTATACCATCTATCCCTAGTTCCATAAATAACTTTAAAACTTAGAGGGAAATAAAATCCCAATGATAGTGGGGACGTAACTTGAACCAGGCATAAGATCTAGCCTCTATGCAAATAAATAAAAATTCAAGGATCCTATAGGAAATATAATACTATTCGAAAGGAATTAATGTTTAGCACGCTTCATGAGTGAGAGCCTGAGATGACCATGACACCCCCCCACCTTTTTACAATGGGAGGCGATAAGGTGTGTAAATACATCGCCTTACCCTGAGGGATGTTTTCACTATGATAACCCAACTTCCCTGGTACAAATAGGGAAATGGGGTAAATTTTTGTTTTAATTTCTTTTGAGTTTCCAAAACTCAATTTCAATTTCATGATCATACTCATCATAGTGAGACCTTTCCAATGCTATAAATTTTTGTCCCAATCCGACTCTAAGTTGCAATTTATGTGCTTTAAAGTTCTAATAATTTAAATATGTTAACTCTCTTTTTCTCCACGTGGCATGACCCTATACTTTGCATTTCCCTCGAACAAGCGGTGTACCTTAATGCCACATATCTTGCATTAACCCCTCCACATGTGAATATATATATATATATTTTTGTGTGTGGCCCACTGTTATTCACCATCCATTGACTCACATTAAAAATCAATCAATGGTTGGGATTAAATGTGCCACCCCTTGTCCTTGTTGACGTCAAGGGGAGGGGGGGCGATGACGTTGCTATCACAGATCCACCTTGGGGTTCTGGGTGTATCATCCAACGACTCGTTGTAATTTGATTCATCTAATGTCATACAGTCAATAGCGCCACCCCCCTCTAATAATAGTTGGGTTTCATGTTGTCTTGGTTTCGTGCATGGTTCTAGGAGGGAATCCAATAGACCACCACTTCTCGATTCACCTGATGGTAGTCATGTAATAGCACACAAGCTCCCCTTGCTAACGTCACAGGGGGGTCTTGTTATTTATCATGACCATTGATTTGTGAATGATCTCCTTCATCCATTATGAACTCTGATTCACGCTCTAATTGTGACATATGGTTATGTGGGTTGTACGACCTAGCCCTTAGGGCTAAGGAATCCTACTCGATGCATACAAAGGGACAATCCATGTTGTCTGTGATAACCTATGTGGCACATTACATGAATACTCTACCACTGTAGCACCCAACATTGTTAGGCACACTCCTCTGAGTAGTTAGAAATCAACCTAACCCACCATTCTATAGGTAGAACTCTAACCCAAGGTCTCAACCCAAACCTAGTTGGCCATTTTGACCCCTGAACTAACCTGACTACTAATCTTCTGCCTGGCTCCAGCTAAATTTTCTACTGGACTATACTATCATACTTGACAAGCCCAACCCCTAACTAGCAGGTCCTACCTGATTAACTGAACTACACTTCTTTGCACCCTACTCATGTCAAGGTTTTTCATTTTTTTTCAAACTCCCTACCCCTAACTTAGAAGGTATGATAGGTGGATTTAAGCCTATTTTATAAGCATTTTCACTTGGAAATATTTCACCTCCTTCTTGGTTCTCACAGGGGTTGTGACTTTTAGTTGAACTTGCTAAAAGATACACATGAGTCTATTGAGGAAAATTCAAAATAAAAATAACATTCTTATAAGGCTCACTAAGTTCCTTCCTTTGAAATCACAAGGAACTTGAGCATCCAAATTTTATTTCCTTTATACATATGTTCTAGATTTGAATTCTCTTCCTTATATGTGAGCTCTTTAATTAAGCATGAAAATACATTATGACAAGTTAAGGTTGTGCACCATATATGTAAAAGACCCCTCAAACATGAGATCGTCACATCATTCAAGTACCATTAAGGACAATATTGATAACATACCAATCAACTATGTCAACAACCAAAATACAAGCCCATGCCTCATACATTGATGGGAATATTTCAACTCAAAAATTATAAACATATATTCACTGCTACTAATGAACAAAAAATATACTTATCTCAAAATAAATATGGGAAATTGAAGTCGGGACAACAAATCTCTACCAACCATAGAAAAGCTAAAACCAGTCTTCACTTGCAACAGTCACCTCCAATCCAAATTCCAAATACTGAGGGGTCCTTTTCTTAAGGGATTAAATTCCAATTGCCAGTTAAAATAGGTATTCCATAGGTTCTCCCACCTCCAACCACCAATTATTTAGTAGTCAAAAAATTTGCATGTTGTCAAAAGACTTTTTGCCTCCAACCTTGTAGATTCAAACAATTAATTTAAATTTTCTAAAAAAATTGACTTGAATCTACTCTACCAATCGTGGAAACAATTAACGATCATGAAATCACAAAGCATACAAGAGAAAGAATCCAATCAACACATTACAAAATGATTTCCTGGGGAAATTTACAACTAAAAACCCCACTATTTGTATATTTCATTAGTCAGAAAATATGATAATATTACTATGTATAAAGAGACTTTCGGTACTAATCACATTAGAACATATTTTTTTGATGTGTTTTGAACCAACCAGTGTGGTTCATCTTGCCTTGAAGATGAACAACACTAGTTGGTTCGAAATGCGTCGAAAATATGTTCTTTTGTGATTATTACCAAAAGCATTAGGGGAATTTTGAGGTCTAAAATGGGCCTCCTACGGAAAATGTACAATCAAAAGCCACTTTATGAGAACCAATCACATTTTAGGGGATGACATCATCCCTAATGGTTGATATGGCATTGATTGAGTTAAACGTACTTACTTGTCACATTCTCAATGGTGGATAAAAACTCATGCTTAACCACGGTAGTGCTCTAAGTACTTTTAAAGTCAAAGTAAAGCACTCATAATAAATGTCATTTCACACTTTTTGAATAAAAAAAATATTATTGTCATTTCATATTTCTTGAAAGAAACAATGCATGCCCTATACATTTATTATATTATATTATATTATATTATATATTTTTGTATATAATATATTAATTACATGTTATTATACAATTTAAATAATATAAATTTTAATTAATAACATATAATATAATTAAGAATCTATAAATTTATATTTATATTTTTTTTCAAGTTATTTAAGTACAAAGGACAAATGCATTAGTTGTTCAATGATAATGATTTTTTCTTGAAAAGCTCATTATTATTTATAGTCACATCAATACAATTTTCTTATTAATTTTATTTTGGTACAACTTTTGAATTGAATTTAACTATGGTTACATGGATTGTGGTGCAAAAAGTGAATTGAAAATTCATAAATATTATTTTATTGGTTTAGCTGTTATTTTATTGGTTTAGATATTATTTTATTATTTCCTTAGGAGGCCCATTTTAGACCTCAAAATTTCCCTAATGTCTCTCTATACAAATTATGGATCAGAGAAGCCAAATTTCAAAAGAATATTACAATGTTTTTCTCAAGCCCAAGCAACCTCTGCACTATCTCTATCTGTCTTACTCCTTTCGAGACAATCCTACACCAAATACTTAATGAAATTTTTTTCTTGCACAAGTCCATATTTCTTTGCATTGTTTCCTTGGGTAGCTATCCCATACTAATTAGGGAAATTCCCATCCACAACTACACAATACATCAAGGGCCTTCGTCTGATTGCATGCGCCACCTGTACAATTTAGATGATCATACAACTGATAGTACACTTCCCTTGAACTCCAATCTCAACTATGTAGCTTTAAAATATAACATGCATGTGTTATTTATGGATGAATCATCAGTTAACTAATTTATCACTGGATTTGGTTCAATTTCATGCTCCACACTTTCAGCTCTCACTAGTTCTTCCAACATTTGGAACTAGTTAAATTGACTTTGTCTCAAATAATCTAAATTAATTAATTACAACTCAAAATAAACTCAACTAGGGCTCTTATAAAGTAGAAACCACTCTACATGACTCAAGTTAGACCCTCAACTCGAATTAACTGAACCAACTATGTCAAATTAAATTAGTTAACTCGTATAAGCTCTCATGTGATGTGAAACTACAATTTTCTTCTAATTTAATTCAAGGGAAAATTAAATTGCAATCTTTCTTGGTGAATTTTTCAACATTTTTGGTCATTCTCAACACGTAACCCTCCTCATCTCTTGAATTTGTGTCCCTTGACTCAACCATTTTTTAATCAAATATTTACATTGTATACATAAGTGTAAAATAATAGGGACTCTCACAAACCCCTTCCCCTTTTAGGAACACCATCCTATATGTTCTTTGTTAGTATACAACATAAAATACATGCTTAAAAAAACATATCTTTTATGGGGATTTATATAAATATATCTATACAACATTTACAATTTTATGTTCATGGAGTGTGAGGTTCCTCTGGTCAAAACTGCAGAGTGATTTTGGATGAAACTCTTCCTCTAGCTCCACCTCTAGCACAGACCAATGATTCACGGGATTAGATTCCTATACATGTCTTTGAAGAAAAGAAACATGGAAAATATCATGAAATTTTACTTATGGAGGTAAGGCCAACCTATAGGCCAATGACCCTATTATTTCAAGTATCTAAAAAGGCCCACAAAACTATGGTCCCAAATTCACACATGACCCAATCTTCAAGGAACTTTTCTTGGGTCTAACTCTGAAGTAAACATGTTCCCCAACTTGGAACTCCTTACGCACCCTATGTTCATATGCATAGATTTTCTTCATGTCTTATGCTACCTTTAAATTATTCCTGATGATCTACAATTGTTGCTCTATCTCTTTCATAATATTAGGTCCAATAAGGACCCTTTTTCTAGATCACTCCAGTTGATAGGAGTATTACAACTCCTTCCATAAAGTGCCTCAAACATACTCATCTTTAGAGATTGTTGGTACTCACTATTGTATGAAAACTCTACAAGTGGAAGATAGTATTCCTAGTTCTTTAGATGGTACATCACATACATCCTCAACATGACTCAAGGATTATATTGTCCTCCTTGCTTTCCCCTCCATTTGTGGATGATAAGCTATACTAAAAACCAATTTTTTCCCCAAGCCTACAAATAGTTCCTTCCAAAACCTTGAAGTGAACTTGGCATCTCTATCTATAATTATTTTCTTGGGAACACCATGCAACCTCACAATCTCCTTTATGAATATTTGAGCCACCTCACTATCTAAATTTTTGGATTTGATTGCTAGAAAATGAGCCACTTTGCTCAATTTATAAATTACCGCCATAATTGCATCATGTTGTCTAGAGGTCCCTAGCAAATTGGTATTGAATTCCATGGAGAGATCACTTCCCACTTCTTTTCTGGAATGGGAATGGGTTGCAATAAACCTAATGGATGTTTACATTTAACCTTCACTTGATGGCACTCCATGCATTTAACAGCAAAATTAGATACTTCCTTTTACAAGTTGGGCTAATAGTAAAACTTTTTAATGGCCATGAGGGTCTTTTGGTTTCCTTGGTGGGAAGAATATGGCTTACCACGGAACTCTCTCATTAGGAGCCTCTTTAAATCATCATTTTTTGACACATATATTATATTCTTAGATCTAACTAGACCATCATCTGTGAGATGATATTTTTCATCCTTTCCAAGCTCACCATCTTGCTATAGGGTGATAGTGTGGATTTGGTTATGCTTGAGAGGGTGCGTTGTTGTAGGAAAGCATTCAACTCAAATACATAAGCTCTTACCCAATGATGAACTCCTTTCATTGTACCTATAGCCGACTACACTAACCAAGATTCTACATGCACTTCTTTATTCAAACCACACTTATCCACCAAGTTAGGACTAACATAACTATAATTAGATCCATGATCAATCAAAATAGAAACAAATTGATCACAAAGCTTACCATCCATCTCAATGAAATATGTCTAATGGTCTTCCTACCTATTATCTAGTGTTGCATAGATACGAGGAACACTTTGACCAACATCCCAAACAATCTATCCCTCCTGTACACTATATATCTTAGGCCTACCACCATGATTATGAGGAAAATATCTCTTTAGTTGTTCCTTACTGCATGTCCAACACTCCAACCATCCAATACCATCACCTCTATGTTTTTGTTGTGATCCACGTCCGTGTCTAGCTACATTGAACTTCTTTTGTGGTGCCACATTTTCTGTCTCTTCTGTATTATGAGGCCTTATTATTTTTGGCTGCCATTTACCCTTAGCTTTATCTTTCCCTTTCCATCCTTGTTGAGTTTGATTCTTACGCTTTTACTGTTCATAGCAATGCTTCAATTTCCCAATAACTTCCTCAGGTGACTGAGGCTCGTCATACTCAATCCAATCTCTAAATGCTAATGGAAGACCACTCACAAATTGTTGAAATTTAGCCTTCTCATCTTTAATATATGGTAAATACCCTTATAGCTCCAAGAACTTGGTCGTATACTCCTCATTAGTCATCGATCCCATATTTAGCTCATAGAATTCATTGACCTTACCATCATTGTACATTTTTGACAAGTACTTCTTCCTGAAAATCCGCTTGAAATCATGCCAACTCAATCCTCTATTTTGATGTCCTTGAATCGCTTCACATATTCCCACCAGATATCTTCTTTGCCTCTTAGGCTGAAGATATCTACTCTGGTCTTCATATTATTTGTGTAATTATGCAACTCAAATAACTTCTTCATCCCAAGTATCCAAGCCTCTACCTCTTCTGTATTCTTCAAATATCCATTGAAAGTAGGTGGCTTTTCTTTCTTGAACTCATCCGGAAAGTATCCCCTATCACTCCTCATGTAACGATGATAATGATGATGATCATAGTTCCTTTTAGAACGAGAACTAGAATGGTACCTATGTCCATCACCTCTCCTATCTAGAGTATCCAATAGTCTGCCATCTCTAATTGTGTCATCTCTATCTGACCTATTCCCACCATGAGATCTACTGAAATATGACCCATTAATTTTTTCCTCCTGCACATGGTTGATCTGAAGTGGTCATTGTCACTGCAATTCTGACAATATTTGAAGGAGTATTTCATTCACATTTACTTGTTTCTCCTATGCTTGTATAATTTTTTCATTTTCCACCTTACAACTCCTTATTTCTTCCTTCAAGCTTCTCAATGTGTCTACTAAATTAGAAGTGTACCCACCACCACATTTTTCATTTGATTCATAGGGAGAATCTTTGTATTATACCATCTTGCTAGTCATTTTGATATCTTTCCTATGAGGAATACTATGTCAACTAAACCAAATCACAATAAACCAACGTACCTTAGCATAATTCAAGGAGTATATCTCATCTACAAGATCATCCAAATCAGTGTAATACATGTACAAACATAATCATAACAACATATGGATGTATAGCAATTAAGCGTACCAACACATAAACATCATTCTAGCTAGAGTACAATCATTAATACATGACCATATCAGCTACACATACCATGACCTCATGCATGACAAAAAAAATCATACCAATGCACATTTGACAACATGTAACCACTGACACACATAGAAATGCACAACCAATCATACACTCATGACTACACACTTCACAACAACAAAATCTGTTGTCACATGGAAACATCACTACAACCATGACTGACACCATGCATATGCAACAAGCATATAGATGACCTGAATTTATGAAAAAGGCACTATTGAAGTCTATGTGACCATCTTATATTACTTAGTGAAATATATTTATAAGATTGCTAATAACATATACAACGTAAGAAAATGAAAACATAGTGAAACACATTAACACAACAAGAATTTAATAATGGAGTTCACCAGACTTCTTGGCTATGTCTACAGGTCTTTAGCTTCCAGTGTTGACCACTTTATTTTGACTTCAAAATGATTTTATAGGTATGAGCTCAAAAAAAGAGACTCAAATGAGAAAATGGACCTCAACATTGTGACTGGCTCAAAATTTTGGTCAAAATGAGTATAAACTTGCCTATATTCCGGAAATGTGACCTCTAGAACCCATGGAGAATTCAAAACCACCTCTGCATTTCAGAAAACCACTTCTACCTACAGAAAACCACCTTGGACTACAAAAAACCTCCTTGGGATGCGGGTTGGCAGTTTTGGCTTGTTCGACTCTGAGCACTGTAGAAATAGAAATTCAGTGGCTTGACTACCAAGCTCCACCGCTTGGTCGAATGGTCGTCGGCATTTTTTTGAAGTCGTTGATATATATAATGTTTTGGAGGTTCAGTGAGTTGAAACCCCCACCCATTCCCCCCCCGTCTCACCTCCAACCATTTTCATTACATATATAGTAATATATAAATGCGCATTTAAAACCTTGGATAAGGTTTCCACATATATCCCGTCGATTGCATTGACATATCCGTTGGTTTGTTGCAATGATATATATATGTTGACCTTAACATAAAGTTCTATCTGGTGGTTACATATGTAGGCTTTGAAATATATGCAGGCTTAAACCTTAACTTAACCATTAAGGAGTCCAGCGGTCGTGGAGTTGACCCCGACTGTCTGGCCTTTTTACTGGCGATAAATCCCGATGCAAATAAATACATTATCTTTGCATTTATTAACAACTAATTTGGTGGATTTCAGGTAAAAAATATCCAACAAAAGCTTAGCCATTCTAGGAGTTCAGGGGTTCAATCCTCCGTGACCCCCAAAATTTTGGAAATAATGCCAAATTGGGAAAATCGGGCTGCCACGTGTTAGCC
This sequence comes from Pinus albicaulis, assembly GCA_034641835.2. NCBI lineage: Eukaryota > Viridiplantae > Streptophyta > Pinopsida > Pinales > Pinaceae > Pinus > Pinus albicaulis. The sequence goes on from CM076580.1 coordinate 1,255,066,980, forward strand.
CCAGATTGGCTCATTCCATCCAATCACACTTCGACACGTCACTGATCCTACTGACATCATCGTGGACATGTGACATATTCCTGAGATGACACGTATCATGCTGAACTCATCTGATCGTTGACCTGAACATTGACAGTTGACTTTGACCATTGACTTTGACTTTGACTTTTTGTCATTTTGTCCTAGTTTGTCATAAACTTTGACTTGCCATATATTTTGCATATGAACTCGGTTTTATGCACCGTTCACAATGTTGGAATCTTTTTGCCAAGCACTTCAACTTGATCCTATTTTCATATGCATTTGAAGAATATGATATGGAGGCAAAACTGAATCCATTTTGGATCATTCCTCCCCACTGGAAGATTTTGGACCACCAAAAGTTGGTTTTAGTTGTCAAGTAAGTGAGGATATGTTTACTTCACTTTTCCAATATATATCCATCATGATTTACTTGGATTTGTACCTTTAAGCCCAACTCGAAGATACTCAACTTCTCCTCTTGGCGAAGTCCTTACCCTCCTATCGACAATTGTGTCCTCCTGCAACCTGTTGAGATACTCTGGTGAAAAATCTTCAATGGAAGATACTTGAATTTTCTCTTCTGGATCTTCATTCAATGAAGGTTCATACAATCGCAAGTTTTCAACATTTACGACGAAATAGATGTGCATATAAGCTGGTAGATCTAAGCGGAAAGCATTCTCACCAATTTTTTCAAGAATGTTTAAAGGACCATATCTAATTGGTTTCAAATTTTTACCTTCCCCTTGAAGTATTTCTTTGCTAATGTACAACCAAAATTTATCACCAACATCAAAACTATCCTCAACTCGATGCTTTTCATGCCTCACTTTATACTTTGCTTGGCTCTTTTCCAGCTATTCCTGTACTGCCTACCTGGTGAATTTCCTGGATCTATTCAATGAACTTGGTTTCTTTGTCCACATCGCTATGTCCATCAGCTACTATGTCTTTACCAAAGAAAAAATCCAAGAGAGAGTTTGGTACAAAACCAAAACAAGTCTCAAATGGAGATCTTTGAGTAGAATAATGTCTCGCATGGTTGTAAGCATGTTGTACATAACACAAATTCTCATCCCAAAGCTTGGGATGCTTGCTGCAATAACCTTAAAGAAACTGTACCACTATCCTGTTTACCACTTCTATCTGACCATCTGTTTGCAGATGAAATGGCATGCTCTTCTTTAACTTTGTGTCCATGAGTTCCCATAAACTTGACCAAAATTTCTTGACAAATAGAGAATCTCGATTAGATACAATAGAAGTGGGTAATCCAAAATGAACCCATACATTTTGAAAGAAAAAATTTGCAGTTTGTTCAGCTGTGACCGATTTAGTAGATGGTGTCAAAATACACATCTTACTGAACCTATCCACAACTAGATACAAATAATCATGACCTTTTCTAGACATTGGCAATCCCCCAACAAAATCCAAGGATAAAATTTCCCAAGGACGAGAAGGAATTGGAAGTGGATTGTACAAGCCTAATTTTCTGTTACTTGGCTTGCTTATAGCACACATAGTACATCCTTTAATATATCTTGAAACTATTTCATTCATTCATGGCCAATAGCAAAATCTTTGTAATTGTGCAACTGTTTTACTTACACCAAAGTGACTTGAAATTAGAGAAGTATGTTTTTCTCGAATCACATTAACTCTTTCAATTTGTGGAATGCATAATTTTCCCAAATGATATAAGATTTCTTCCTTTATGAAATAATCCAACTCTTCTACCTACTTACCATGACTTAAAGTTGTATATACATCCTTAAAATTTGTGTCTTGAGCATACTGTTCAATATAACTTTCATGCATTACTGAATTATGCTTAAGAATTGTGGATGCATTTATGATTGGCCTTGATAACATGTCTGCAACCTTATTATGTTTGCCTTTCTTATATCTGATTACGAGATGAAATTGTTGTAAGAAACCCATCCAACGATAATGTCTTGATTGTTTAAATTTAGTTTGTGAGTGTAAATATTGTAGTGGTCGATGATCTGTATGTATGATTGTTTCTTTTCCCATTATGTAACGTTTCCACTTTTTAACACTTTGTACTAATGCATATAATTCCTTATAATATGTAGGATAGTTAACTATTGCTAATGTGAATGTCTCAGAATGAAAGCATATAGGCTTTCTGTGCTGCATCAACACTGCCCCCATGGCATATTCACTTGCTTTTGTCTTGATCTCAAATGGATGTAGAAGATCTGGCAGTGCTATTATTGGCGCTATACTAATCCTTTCTTTCAATGTGTCGAAGGCTTTCTATTGTTTTCCTCCCCACTAAAACACCTATTTCACACTTGTCAAAGCATGTAGAGGAGCTGCAATCAATGAAAAGTTAGAAATAAACTTTCTCCAACATTGTGCTAACCCTAAGAAACTTATAATTTTTGTAGTAGCATTGGGCTTAGGCCAATTTACAATGATTTCAACCTTAGAGGGATCTATCTTCAATTCACCACCCCCTACAATATAACCCAAATAATTTAAAGATGTCCTACCAAATTCACATTTTGACAGTTTTACATAGATATTTTCTCTTTTTAACACATCTAGAACCCACTTTACATGCTTGATATGTTCATCCCATGTCTTACTAAAAACAAGAATATCATCTAAGTAGACTATTACAAAATTATCAATGAATGGTCTAAGCAAATCAATCATGACACGCATGAATGTAGTTGGAGCATTGGTCAAGCCGAAAGGCATAACCATCCATTCATAGAGTCCTTGCTTCGTTTTGAAAGCAGTCTTCCATACATCTTGTTCTGAAACCCTAATCTGATGGTAGCAACTTTGCAAGTCTAACTTAATGAATTAAACTACATTTTCAACTGGTCTAATAAATCGTCAATGTGAGGAAGAGGATAATGATTCTTTATTGTTATTTTATTTAATTCTTGAAAATCAATGCACATTCTCCACGAACCATCTTTCTTATGTACCAACATAATAGGCTATCCGCATGGTGAAGTGCTTGGTCGAATAAAACCTTGATCGAGCAAATCTTGTACCTGCTTCTTTATTTCTGCATTCTCTAGATCTGATAACCTGTACATTCCAATGTTAGGAAGAGGAGCATCTGGTTGTAAATAAATCTAGTGTTCTATCTGTCACTTGGGAGGAAGCCTTTTAGGCTCTTGAAATAGAATATCATAATCAGAAACAACTTTAACTAAATATGCTATAGGATTACAACCTTGAAAAGCATCCGATTTATCAAGATCCTTTGCTTTTACAATCATAAGTAAAAATTGTTTAATTGAATTTATAATTATTTTCATCTCTCTCAAATTTATGAGAGTGTAGTTATCTTTGAGTTCATGAGCTCTTAATACATATTTGATTCCATCCTTAGTGAGTTGATACTTATTTTCCCTTCGATAGAATACAAGATCTCTATCATACAATTATGGAATCCCTAGTACAATTCCACATATATCCAATGGGACTATATCTAGTTCAACCTCATCTACAAACTCTGATCCAATTGCAAAACGAAGTTTGCATTGTTTCATAATGTGTAGTTTAGTTTTATCACAGACCCAACCCAATGGGTATGGATTTTTATGAGGTTTAGTTTCAATACCCAATTTCTTTACAATTGATTCAACAATCAAATTAACTTGAGAACCACTATCAAACAAATTATCAATTTTAGTATGCTTGGAAACGACTCTAATATGAAATAGATCATTTCTTTTCCTCTTATAATTTTCATTATCAACAGAATGTGAAGAAGTACTTGTAGATGCTTGAGAATTTTTACCTTTTATACCTGTAGCTGTAATTGTTGTTTCATCTCCTGAATCTGATCCCAAGTCCTTTTGCATAGCAGCAGCATTTTTTCGCTCTTTATTCCCAAACTTCTTAGGCTTCAATTCTAGATGTAGTACTTGGTAGTGTGCCTCATCATGTCCTTCTTTCTTACAATGAGTGCATGTAGGCTTTTCTTTTTTCACAGTGTTCGCTTTCCTTTCCTTCCATTTTTGTTTCTTCTTTTCCTTATTCTTGATTTCAATAGATTTAGATGACTTTCCAACATCATGAGATATTACCCTGGCTTCTAGATGAGTTGCTTGAAATGATACATCATCTAATATAGTGGGATCAAATAACTATGTAGGCCACCTATGTATTTCAATAATGTTTCTATTCAGTCCAATGATATGCCTAGTGTCAAAGCTCTTTTACGAAATTCCTGAGTATAAATTTTCACACTTTGACCCTTTAACTGACGCAATGTTTGCCAACTCATCATAGCTTTTTGCATATAAGCCAAAGGATAAAATTGTTTTTTAATAGCAGAAACAAAATCATTCCATGTGAAAATAATTTTACCATGTTTTTGAAGGTCTTCTTGTGTCTTACCTTACCACCATACAAGTGTGGTTCCTCGAAGATGAGGGCTAGCAAGCTGGATCTTCTTTCTTTCTGAAACAACTTTTTTACTCTGCTATAAACTTCAATTTTTCTTATCCAATTATCAAGATTTTCAACGTTAATCTCACCATCATAAATTGGCAAAGCAAATTTTACATCTAATTTGATTAAAGAGGATGTCTTCTTCTTCTTTTTAAAAGAACTAGATTTATGAGAAGAGGACGATGATGACGATGATGGTGATGATGGAGGAGATGGTGGAAATAATGAAAGAGGCTTTTCCCCATGGAAAATTTTAGGGGCTAATATTCGTAGGTGGGCTAATTTTCAACGGTTTTTCCAAAAAAAGATTCACCAATTTCCATTTTTTTATAAAAATGATTTTCCCAAATTTTACAATATAAAAATATTTTACGTTAAAAATCACCAAAATTACTTTGAAAATATATATAATATCATTATAAATTTGAATAATTTTACAAATACATCAATAAACATTTTATAGTTTTCATATTAGGGACTAGTGAGATTCGCCAATTTTTTAAACTTCAAGATAATTTTCCATCCTTAAAATTATCCCTACTTTTCCCCCCATTCTTTGTCTGGTTTAGGTGATGAAGTGGCTTCACCTTTGTTCTTTTTAAACCCTTTATACCCTTTCAATCTTTGGATTTGCTTCAAAAATTTCTCCTTCTCCTCGTTTGGACTTTGACCTAGTAAGCATTCAATCTTCACATGACACTGTCAAAACTTTAAAAATTTAACCTTAAGCTCTGATACTACTTGATCTAAATTTATAAAAAATGTATTACTAACGTTTATGTGAGAAACTTATGTTACTTAGTGCAATATATCGATAAGATTGCGAATAACATAAACCACATAAGCAATTGAAAACACAGTCAAACACATTAACACAACAAGAATTTAATAATGGAGTTCACCCAACTTCCTGGCTAAGTCTCCGGGTCCTTAGCTTCTAGTGCTGACCGCTTTATTTTTTCTTCAAAATGATTTTGTAGGTATGATCTCAAAAACAGAGGCTCAAATGAGAAAATGGACCTCACCATTCTGACCAGCTCGAAATTTCAGTCAAAACGAGTATAAACTTGCATTTATTCTGCCACTGTGACCTCCAGACCCCCTGGAGAATTAAAAACCACCTTTGCATTTCAGAAAACCACTTCCTCCTATAGAGAACCACCTCAGACTGCAAAAAACCTCCTCAGGATGTGCACTGACAATTTTTGCTGGTTTAGCGCTATGCACTGTAGAAATAGAAATTTGGTGGCTTGACTACCAAGCTCCACCGCTTAGTCGAATGGTCGTCGGCCTTTGTTTAAAGTCGTTGATATATATAATGTTTCAGAGGGTCAGTGGGTCAAAACCCCAGCACGACCACTCCATCTCACCTCCGGCTGTTTGCATTACATATATAGTAATATATAAATGCACATTTAAAACCTTGGATAAGGTTTCTACATATATCCCGTAGATTGCATTGACATATCCATTGATTCATTATGATGATATATATATGTCGACCTTAACATAAAGTTCTATCCAGTGGTTATATATGCAGGCTTTGAAATATATGTAGGTTTAAACCTTAACTTAACCATTAAGGAGTCTGGCAGTTGTGGGGTTGACCCCGACCGTCTGACCCTTTTACTGACGAGAAATCCTAATAGAAATAAATACATTATCTTCGCTTTTATTAACAACTGCTGCGGTGGCTTTCTGGTAAAAAATCTCTGACAAAAACTTAGCCATTTCAGGAGGTCAGGGATTCGATCCTCCTTGACCCCAAGAATTTTGGAAATAAGGCCAAATTGGGAAAAATTCGGGCTGCCATGTGTCAACCTTGGATTTCCCTATTCCAACCAATCACACTTCAACATGTCACTGATCCTGCTGATGTCATTCTAGACATGTGGCATATTCCTGGGACAGCAAGTGTCTTGCTAACATCATCTGACCGTTGACCATTGACTTTGACTTTGAATTTTTGTCATTTTGCCCTATTTTTTCATAAACTTTGACTTGCCATATCTTCTGCATATGAACTCATTTTTATGTTCCGTTCACACCGTTGGAATCCCATCGATGAGCACTTCAACTTGATCATATTTTCATATGCATTTGAAGACTTTTATCAGGAGGCAAAACTAAATCCATTTTGGATCAATATACCACAAGGATGGTTAACACACATGTAACCGAAATGAATGTATGATCACCACACACCTCGCATCCAGTCAAAGGGGTGAACCTTTCTCTGATACCATTTTTTAAGACCCTCCTCCCACATCTACTCAAGTAACCGCCCAACCGGGGTGAACATGTGACAAGAGGCTACTATGATCTGATTCAACCTCCTAAGTGACCTTAAGGAAGTGGAATCAACAAAAACACATCAAACAATCCATCCACATTAGCAAAAAAAACTCTTAGGAGTCATCCTAACCACTCAGGTAGCCAGCCCCTTAGTCCCACCGGTTTTTTAGACCAAAGCCCTAGATGCTCCCTTGATATGGACAAGGGTGCGACTGCGAGGATCTGAATGCTCTCACAACATGGCATGCATGTGTCCAGGGACTTGTTCCCTCATACTTGTCTCAACATCCCCGATATTTGAGCCACTTTTTCAAGCCTAGAGCCTAGGTCACTGCCAAGAACTCAATGAAAAGTTCAGAAATGACTTATAACAGTGTAACAATGGTACGCTTGCAAAATCATTTCCAAGGTCTAGAGTGGACCCCTACTAGCCATGATATGTGTTTCATCAAACATGTCACAAATATGTAATCTACAAGTATAAACAACATATCTGATCATAGAGGTCTCATACTTATCTGAGAATCGCTAAGAAGCATTATTCCTTTACATCATTAGTTAAATTATCATCTATTAGGTCATCGATACATTTTTCATTCATTTACAAATCAAAACATGAGGAGAGCCATACATCACCACTATCATAGTGCATGCATATAGCCAACATAATAACAAAAAAAATATCATTGATACATTAGCCATTGAATCCACATTTAAACCAGTACATTTACACATAGGATATTAAGGAAAGAATCTCTTATCAATCAATTCAAAATCCAACCGAGATGGGACTACCATGCTTCATTTGACCATAGATTGGCTGAGACAAATCTCTCTTCAGCCAATCACCCAAATTCCATATCCCAAGCATGACTATGTGACTCAAACCAAAACAACCAACTAGGAATCCCAAGCCTAAACCACCTCACCCTCATCAATAGAAAGTAGGCTTTACCGCAATCCATCCAGATCACTAGGCCATAAAACAAAGATCATGTAAAAATAGAATTTACTATGATCTCCACCAAATCACTAGGCCAGAACAAGCATGGATTCCACCAGATTCTCCACCTACACCATGAGGAATTTTCCTATCTCCTAGTCTCTCAGGATTTACTGCAACCCATACCAAATCACTAGGCCCTAATCCGAGACTCCACTTTCCACAATTTACATGATATTCCATCCCAGGATTCCTAGGCCTGATGGAGAGCACCCACCTCTAGGATTTGTTGTATATCCCACAATTCACTGGTAGAGGATTCGTAGGCCCATCGAGGCAACACAAAATATGGCTTTACCGCAACCCACAATCTAGTCCAGTGGTTACTAGGCCATGTTTTCTTTCATTCAGAGATCCACCCCACTTAACTTTGAGTCCATCCAGAAATCCAGCTCAGCCAAAACATGAGAACCCCATCACACCATGGCTATTCGGAAATGGCAAGGCTAGGCTGAAAACATTGTCACACCTAGCAAAGCTCATGCCATGACAACAAAGAAGCACATGCAGCACCATGCATGCCAAATCTAATATGGAAATCACATATGAAAATTGATACCTGCAAAGAATATTGTTGTAGCTTCTTGATCATTATCTTCCTTTCTTTCTCCTTCCTTCCTCTTTCCTTCTTTGTCATTCTTGATCCAATGCCAAAGTGCTCCAAGAAAACTCTAAGTGTCCAAGAGTGAGAGAAAGTGAATAATGAGAAAAATCCAAAACTAAACTGACAAAAAGGTACCAAATGATCCTCAAAAGCATTTTTATCAATGAGGCCTCTATTTTATTAATTTTACATTAGTTTCCTTCATTTTTTTCCGCACATGCAACATGTGACCTTTCACCTTCCTTTTCTCCTATTTTCCAATATTTCATAAATATATGTGCTAAAAGTAATTTTTCCTTTTCAAATCCTTTTCCCTTGTCTTAGCCAATTTCCTTAGCCATAATAAACAAATGAAGACCCTCACTATGATTTTTTTCCCAACATTAAACTTGGAATAAGTGTCCCATCAACTAGGGTTATTATTTTCCCTTTATTAACTTTTATTACATGGAATTTTTCACCAGGGCTATTACATAAAAGAAGAAAATTAAAAACTAGGTTATCAACAATTTCAATAACAATAAATATTTGTTCGAGAGCAAGAAAAAAACCAGATACTTCACAAGGAAGACCTGGAACCCAACTTCAAAAATCTTCAAAAACTCAAAAACATAGGTTGAGATAACCAATTCTCCAACAAGAGGAATGACATAAAAAAAAACAGTTACCAAGATGTTTCCAAGACTTACAAAGATTAAAAAATCTTAGATTAACCTATTCGAAGCTTCAAAAAATTCAAGAAGTGAAAAATGTTCATTTTTCTAAATCTGGATATGACTTTTTAGACACAGTTCAACATATATATGTGACTGTGTGTGAAGAAGCCAAAATATATGCAAGTTGCTTTGGAAGTAGTTGCATGTGTATGCAACTATCTATAAAGAAAAGTGTGTATAAAAAGAAAACTGAGGAAAAATAAAAGAGAAACGTGAAATCTAAAATATCAGGCTAAAAGACCAAATTACTCAATACTTTAGAAGGATAGAAAAACTGGGAAATAGAAGAATAAAAACCCAGATCAAAAGAAAAAAATCTTCTAGGAAATACCTAATAGTAATCTCCAATGGAGTCTCCAATTTTTTAGGTGGGAAATAATGTCTAAGATGAGGGTTGGAGGCCCCAATAAGGTGGAATAGATCAATCAACAAAGAACACTCAATCCGGCACACCAAACATTCGAATTACTAAAATTTGGATTAGAAACATACCTGAGGGTCCTATATTTGAAGATATTCTCGTAGGCTCCAAACCCTCTAACCTGCAAATCAATCATGGAAGCATAGATAGAATATATAATTCAAAGTACATGCATAATAATATGTTAGATCATCATAAATAAAAATTTAGACTATCACTCATGAGATGAAAACATATATTGGGAACAAGACATGAGTTTCTTTATTGATAAATAATAGTAAATATAGGATAGATACAACTTGATCTAGGCCAAAGACACTAATGAAGACTTCCTTTGGATCCATCCATCCCAAGCCATAAAGAAAAAATCTCTAATAGATGCAAGGAGATGCTAGATAAGGGGACTAAGCATCTCTACAAAGGCAACCATGGTTTCCTAGAGACTAGGAGTACAAGAGGCATGGGAAAATCATAGTTGATATAGAGGAAATTGATTATAATTTCGATACCTCTAATATATACCACCTCAAATTGGTTCTTTTAGTTAATCCACAAGATCTTGTAGGTGGGCTCTTAGTAAAACCCATAAACCTCACCCAAAAAATAGTTATTTATTTATTTATTTATTTTCAATTTTAAAAATGTGCACGTGGGTATAGTGTTTTGGGACCCGCAGATCTACACATTTTTGTAGTGGGAAGAGTCACATATGGATTTTGAAATATACCATTTTAAGACAAACTCAAGTCTGCAAGGGTAAATGGACTGCCCAAGTCCATAAGAGCATCAGGTCTATATGAGTGTTGAATGATGCTATAACAGACATGGTAATAAAATATAACCAAAGGTACCTCAAAAAATTAAATCGGAAATCAAATCACCAAAAATTGATTGTTACGGGGAAAAGACTCAATAAGTGAAAAGACTTGCTTTAAACGAATCAATAAGTAACATAAATGACAATATACACCTCCCCAACCAGAATGGGTTGCGATGGGTCACAGCTAAGAACTAAGACATATGACTAATGCAACTAAAGTGAATAAGTAGACTAACAAGACTAACTCAATCCTAAATCTAATTAGTGCTCTCAAATAGAGAGAAGATAAAACAAAATGAATTTAGTGACCATAGTAGGGTTTCAGACGTGCACCATTCACCCAACTAGGAAAAATAATACCATCAAGATGTGTGATCCTCATGACCCCAAGTTCTCTTATTTATTCAATAATGAAAGCACCCAACCAATGCATCTGTAATTTTATAAGATGCTTGATATAATTACTATCATATAGCAAAAATTATTCTCCCACGAAAAAATATTTGGACTTGATATGTCGATCATGCTAATTTTTTTGTCTTTCTTTCTCTATGCTTTAATGGAAATAAACTACAAATCATTTCTCATCTAATTCCCATAGCTATTGTAAGCACTTTGCAACAAAATCATCATTGAATGTTTTGGTGGCTTACGCAATGGATAAATTTGGAACAATAAACTCAGCAAGTACCACAACCTCTTTGCCATATACAAGTTGAAAAGGGCTATATTTATGCATTATTTTTACAATAGTGTGATAGGCCCACAAAATAGTAGGAACTCCCTCATCCTAGTCATCATAGTTAGCAAAACACACCTTAGTAAGACCATTCTGCAATATCTTATCAAATGATTCAACTGTTCCATTTTCTTATAGATGATACAAACTACTTTTGTGGTGTTAAATCAGAAACCCTCACGTCAAAGTGAAAATAGTCTCATTGATGAAGTGTGACCTGTGGTCACTTGTCAAGCTCATTGGATAGAAAAATATTGTAATAATATTCTCAAATGTGAATATGGATGTGATAATAATAGTAGAGTCTTTAACAAGAGCTACTTTAGCTCAGCGAGTCAAAAAATTAGTTGCAGTGATGATGTAGCTAGCATGTGAATGTCATGCAAGAGGGTTTATGGGCCAACCAAATAAATAAATAAATAAATCGAAGGCTTGGAGAGCTCTTACTGGATGTAGTGGAATCTCATCTTGCTGAGAAGTCCTCTGAACTCTCTGACATACATCGCAAGCCTTAGCATATGCCTTTGCATATTTAAATAGAGTTGGCCACTATAGTCTGGTGTCCAAAACTTTTCTGGAAATTTATTTTTCTCTAACGTGGCCTTGCACAACACCAGAATGAAATTCCCACAAGACATCATTCCTCTCATGATTTAGGATACATACTCATAATATACAATAAAGCACCATCTTATACCACTGACCTGTGAATGGTCTTTGGAAGCTATGCTCCTCACGATGTAAATATTTCTTGAATTAATAGAAAATGTTGACTTAGAAAAAAATATTATAATACAAATAGGTTTTTTAATTTATTAAAAAAATATATATCTATCTGTCTATATATATATATATATATATATATAATTTCAATAACTATTTTATAAAGTAATATTTATAAATTAAAGTAAAATTTATTTATTTTATTTTTCTATTTATTAAATACTAATACATATAAAAAATTTCCTGGATGCGGGTGACACGCTTAACACAGGTGGACAACAAAGCCCAATTCACACAGACTGCAAAGATCCTTAAGGGAACCCCCCACTGGCTGCGGATCCAATCACAATTATCGCCTCGCATGATCCTCGCAGAAACATCAATCATGCAGACTGGATATGCCTGGTGTCACCTAAACCCAGACCATCACCTCACCCTTACATCCATGAATGACCATGCTGCATAATCATTATTTCAATCCCACTTACCCCTCTACATCTGGCCATCATCTTGCACCTCACACATAGATCACTCATAGCCTCTCTGACATGCCTTATCCGCATTCTTATATATCCTCCCACTCTCAGCCCCATCCATCCATCATCTGCTCTCTGCTGCATCCTGCTCATCTAATTGGGAAGCTCACTTAAACCAATTAGCTGCGCAGCCCAAGTCTTGGAGTGAAGTTGCACAGATCCCCTTTGCTTGGTGCATTGCATCCTACGCACCTACCCCCCAACCTCCACGATTTTTCCGGCCCTTGTGCTCCCCCTACCAACCCTTCCAAGTGCGCAATGGCTCTGAGGTTGCACCAACGCACTATACCTACTGGTCAACGAGGGGCTCTCCCGAGTAGCTACCATCACGGTGAGGAAAATTGGCTTGAATAGCTTGAGGGCCCCTCAACAAATTCCCCTGCTAGCCATCCTTCTGGTCTGAAGCAGTGCGCAGGATTCTCCAGGAGCCCGATGACAAGAGGACGATTTGGTGTGAGGAGGTCCACCTTTACCTCTACGGCTCCCTCTCTGCAGAGCATCCCAGAACCTCCGAACAGCCCTGCGCAAGCAAATGAAGACTCAGACATTTGGATCATGGATTCCGATGGTGTCTGGACGAAGGTTTCGGAAGGAATTGATCCAAACTCCCCCTTCCTCTGTGCACCATCAAATATCCCCATTCGCACTGTTGTTGAAGTGGAAGCTTCCAAGGAAACGACCATTGCGCAAGTCCCTGCCTGTGCCATCCTCGAGGAAGCTCCTCACTACAATGATGATGAGGATTCGTAATGTTTGTGTTGTTGTTCAATTCTGTTTTTTTTTTGGTAATGCGTGCCCACAAGGCCACACTATCATTTCCTCGCATGCTCCTAAATGTATTAGTGCTATTATGAACACAATATTTTTTTCTCACAAGTTTTTTCTGGGCCAACGCCTGCCTATGCGGCAGCCCAAAATTAGTGTAACAAAGGCAGGGATTGGTTAAGCGCAGCTTACCAAACCTGCCTGTAAACTATGTACTTATATGTTTCTGAATTAATAGATTAGCACAACTTACCAAAAAAAAAATACATATAAAATTTAGAAAACAAACTTATAAAAATTTAAAACATTGAAATTAACGTAATGAGATGTATTTACAAATAATATTTTAAACTAAAAAAAATGTATAATTTAAAAAAAACAATAAATAACTTTATAATACAAAATTAAATATTACAATATTATAAAAAGAAATTATTTCTAATATTTCAATCATGATGGAAATTCTAATTTCTTCAGCCACTGCCCTATTTTTGAGATATTTTCAACTATAGGTCTATGTCATTTTCCACAAACCCCCTCATTTTGTTGCTTTTTCTATAGATCTAGTAAATAAGGGATAACTTCTTTTGCCGTAGGGTTCTTCATGCATCCAAGTTAAGTCAATCGCTTCAGATCTCTTGAAATTTTTGGTCTTTGTGAGAACAATATCAAGGGGAACTTTTTGTATACATGTGAAAGTTGCTGATCTTGTCTATATGCTTGGAGCCAGAATTCAAGATCGGACAAGAATCCCCTTCATCTTTTTGTGGTTCCTACACGAAAGTATGCAACTTCAAGAAGAGAGATTACTCCATAGCCAAGGATGCATCAATATTCCTAGTTTCAATATTAAACAGTGGAGCCAAAGGATAGGATGTGCCCTTTGCCTCTTGATTTAAATCATTTAAGGAAGCTCTGAAGCCAGGTTTCTTACATATGACTCCCAAATATCTCTTAGGGTTAACCTTCATGGTGGACTTATTTGAATTATCAAAGTGCAGAATCTTTAATATGCCAATTCTTGCATAGATTATTTCCAACATACCATTATTTGTCATTTTAATGGGTTATGTCCATCAACATCTATTCTTGCATCAGTCTTGGTTCCTAAATACATATCCGATTTTTTGTTCAAAGGGTTTCTTTATAGTATATTTCAAAATATTCATTAACATCAAAAGTTTTTTTAACAAGGACCTTGTTTTTGGGGCCGCTTTCGGCTCCTCCTCAAGCCATGGTTTCATGGTTTTAACCATCTCTCAATGAAAACTCTGACAACTCCAATTTGGGTAAGCCTACCTCATATGCACATTCATATGCTAAATATGGATATCTTAGTTGATATGGGAAACTCACTCGGTCATGTTATTAAGGTAGACACAAACATTTTTGATGGGTTATAACCTTTACTTGCATATGTGTTTAAAGGGATCTCAGCAAAGGTTTGCTTGATAAAATCCTCCTTAATTGGAATTGCCTAGTTTATTCACAATCGGTGGAGTATGAAAACACAAATTTCCACTACAGGATCTATCAATAGCTTGATCTTCTACACAATGTATACCCTTCTTCTCAAGGGATATTGCCCCCCTCACATGCTAAAAATAAGATCCACAGATGGTAAGGCCCAAAAGATCCAAAAGGATTTAAGAGGTTTTCAACTCACAAGCAAGACAACATTCAACAATGAAAAATTCTATGATTAAATCAGGTCCTTCAGCCTCATATCAACTACATGCAATGTCGTCTCATCCCCCAGAAACCAAGATCCACCCCTCGAATGAATATGTAGGAGACACAACCATGAGCTTGTCTTCGTCAATGAGAGGACACATACATTTCCATGAATCAATTCATTCATATAGTCATAAGGAAGCAACCAAAATTTTGTTCCACTGGAAATGGAAATGTCTCAAGGAAACGCAACAACTGTCTCCTCTACATATGTACTTAACAACTCCTTGGAATGGATTGATGTTCGCAAGAAAAAGGGAAAATGACCTTCACTAAAATCCATGATTATTCTTGGGCTCAATGACTAGGATAATATTAAATGTATTGGCATTGTCAATTTTAAGTTAACTTGTGTTTTGAGTTTGGTTTTAGTTAGATTTTCTAAAGATCAACCAACCCAAATTCCTCAATTTTCATGTAATTGTATCTTAGTTTGTTTTTTAATATTGGATTTGGTTAAATTTCCTTTTGAACTGACCAATTCAATTTTATCAATTTTTATATAATTAATCGTTCTAAAAATAATATTTTTTTTAATTAAAAAATAAAATTATTATAATAGTGATAATATTTTTAATTTGTTAAATTATAAAAGATATATATATAGTTATAGTTATTAAAAAAAGAAAATTAATAATAAGGAAAAAATAAATAAATATTTTAAAATTTATTTTTTTTAGATTTGACTATGTATCAAATTGTGTAATATAAACATCTCGATCTAAAATTTCATCAATATAATAAAAATGTTAATCCTTCCAAGATGGAAAATTCATATGATCCTTTCAAATCATTACTTGATGAAAATATCCTACTTTTATCATAATTCTGTAGGAGATTATTGCGCCATTAAAAGTTATACTTTTTATATATAAAAGAGATTAACAAGTTATGAGTCATGTTTAATAAAATACTGCTTAAACCACGAATATTTAATTTATTTTCATAAAATTTAAAAGTAAAATTTAATAGAAACTAAATCCCTTTAGATTAATTAAGCTACACCTCATGAATTTTGAGATAAAAATCTATATTTATTTTGATGACCTCTAAATAAAAAACCATAAACGAAAACCTTCCGTAAAGATTAAACCCTCAGTCGCCTGCAAACTGGTAGATGTCGCAATTCATCTGGTACTGCATGAAGATGAAAAAAGAAATAGTAAAATATATAAAATAAAGAGGATGCTGCTTCACTAAAGGAAATAGAGAGCGTGATGAGTGATGGATGGACAATGATGAAAGATGAAGGAAAGAATAAAGTATTTTATGTTTAAGAAGTTAAAAAGTAGTTTATGGGATAAATTATTTTTTTATTTGGTTTTATACTAAATTTTTTCAATTTCTCTACAAATTATTTGCTGAATATATTATAGTAAGAGTTAGTTGTTAGAATAATTGTATAATTTTTTCTATTGTATTTGAAGGTTTTCCGTCTAAAATAAAATATTTTTCTATTTCAAGAGCAAAAAAAAATATATTTTTCCTTCCATATTTTTTGGCATTTTTCCAAAACCCTATTTCACAACAAAATTGATAAAAATTAATCCTTAATTATCTTTCGTTCACGCTCAAACCAGTAAGATGAAGAATCTCATCCCGGATGAAGACGAAGATGGCCTTTCTTACTGTAAAGAAAGAAAATGCCTTCCTTCGTTCACACTCAAACCAGTGACATGAAGAATCTCATCCTGGATGAAGACGAAGATGACCTTCCTTGCTGTATTGTGTGGTGGTCATCTTTTAGGACTTCGTGTTTCCCACCCTGAATTCAACTTTTGCTTTTCTGCTCCAAACATAAACATAATGTATTGACATGAAAGGTTGATTGACAGGCACAACCCAACGCAGTATCATTTCCTTGAGTTTGCGGGTCCCACTACATGATATTCTCAAAGCACTTGGATGCCTTGTGACCGTTGGTGGATGGCCTGGATCCAAAGAAAAAGAAGAAAAAGTATGCCCACGGAAGAATTGAGGAACAAGAAAATGCCTCCTCTCGTTAAAAAAAAATGAAAAAAATGAAAACAAATTGTAATTTTTTTTTTTGAAGTAATGTGATGAATATTATTAAGCAGAGGAAAAAGATTAGCAGACTGAGCTATCAGAGTAGGAGGTGGAGATTCCTTGGCACAATGATCTGAGCGTCGTATCGTTCATCATTTTGGGAGGAAATATGTCAACCGAGGAAGTGAAGTTGGTTTCAAGTAGTGTTCTATTTGCGTTGCAACTCTGCCTGTGCTTGTGGCAGCTCATAAAACTAACACAGGTTGGGTTGCTAATACGAGGCATAAGAGGGTGGTTGCTACGACCGTTGCGACTGTCCCCGACATATTCTCGGATGTAACATTGTCGTGGGCGAGTTTTTAAGGGAGTCCATTATTTTTCTTTTCAATTTGGTATGGAATAATAAATTAAAATGTGAAGTGGATAAATTAATTGCATATCAACTTTCATATTTTAGTGAGTGAAATTACTAGTAATTCTACATATTTATAGTTTTATTTCTACATTTGTAAGTGCTAAGAGAAACATAAATGATGGTGGAAAATAACTCCTACAAATATATTTATTTGCATCTTATCCTTATCTATTTCTTATGTACATATTTAAATTATAGTGGGAAGTAATTGATGCTAAATATGTATGTACTTTTTTCAAGGATTATATTTTTGGATGGCTTTTATACAAAGCTTAAGAATACAAAACCACTACACAAATATTAAAATCTATAGTGTAACTTATAAGCACAATAAATTTTTGGTTTGAAAATACATTTTTTAAGTAAGATTGTGATTTTTGGAGAATATATTTTTTTAGTAAGATTGTGATTCTTATTTTTTTTAAATTCACCTTTGAATCCATAAATGGATTCAACCCCTTGAAAAAACCTTGAGGCACTTGAACTTTGTAGATTAAACAACTTAAACTTGTGATTTGTAAAAATCTCTACCATATTTTGGACAAAATTAAACATAAAAAGTGTTTGCATATGGGGCATTTTCTCTATTAATTAAACTAATCCATATCTAAAATTCATTCATGAATATTGCAAATATATCTATAAATTACAACCATATCTATGCTTAAAATATGGGAAGAGGCTATTGTGAAAAGGCTATAATAAGACCTCCAATTTATAGTCCAATCAAATGTTTGAAAACTACTTTTTGCAATAATATTGAAAAATAAATAATTATTTTTAAAATGTAAACATTTTAAGTTGCATTGGTGAATGCTAAAGTAATAGTGGTAAATAACCAAATCTATTGCTAAATTCCTACATTGACACAAACTAAAAACATCTTAGAGAAAGAATGGGTATATATATATATATATATATATATATATAGATATTGGAATTGCAAATATAATTGTCACACAAGGGGATGTTAGCTACTAATTTTTTTTTTTTAATTATTTTAATAATTAAAAAACAAATTTTAAATATATAGTATTTATTTATTTTTATTTGTTTGAGTAGAGGAATCAACAACTAGGCCATTTTTATACTCGATTCCAATCACTACCATATAAACTCTAGGTACCTATGTATTCCCTTTACACAAACATAAGTGGGAGGAATTACAAACTTGAATATCTTGATACATAATACTTCATTTTCACAGCTCTGGCTAACTAAGCTATAACTGAAAACTTTTAATATATATATATATATATATATATATATATATATATATATATATATATATATATATATATATATATATATAACTTTATTTTTTGCATCAGAAATTTATATAAGATACATACTCATTATTTTCCTAATCATGGAAGAAATTGATGTGTTAAGAAATATTTCAAAGCTTTTTTTTTGGACAAGAGCTTCTTTTTCTTTTGTAAGTTAGTTTTTTATTACCTTCAAAATTCAAGATACATCATTGATAGAGCATTTTCCAAAAGCATACTAACCTCAATCTTCCACAAGGGAAACAAGATCTGTTGGCTGATAAAGGAGAGATAAAATTTCAACAAAAGAAACATCATATGTTCATCGCAGTTCCATAATACAACAATAATGCATGATATAACAAAAGAACTACATAACAAAATATTCATGAATATGAGGATGTTAGAGGAGCAAGGTCCCTTGAACTTATACTAGCTGATATAGAGGACTTGATCTCACATTGGAGGTGACTTTCTAAGTGGGCCAAGTGAGCATCAAATCTATCCAGACAAGAACATTGATAATGCTATGCCCTTTGGATTTCATTCAGGGAGGAAATGATATCATCTCTATCCTTGTATTTCTCCTTTCAAACACAACCTAACAGGGTCATCAAGTAACAGTGTAAAGTGATGGAATACATGTATTTGTTCCTTCTTCCCTTGGTATGAACATGGTTAGGAAGCCAATTAGAAACCTCTTCCATAGTATTTGAATCTCAATAGGCTTGGAAAAGCTTAAGAACCTCCTCCTTAAAGCTAAGAGAAGTATTTAAATGATAAATGGTAGTTGTTTCTTGGGCTTGGGCTTTGTCACATGATTGGCCTTGCTAGCCACATCTGCCAACCACCCTATCGATGTGCAACATATATCAAGGCATTGAGGTCAAGAGACATGGGAAAAATACATAAGACTAAGACGATAATTAACTCCCACAAAAAGAAAACCTACCACTCATAGCCCCCTTTAATTATGAACCAATGACATAATAAATTCTTTAGATCCTTGAAACACCCTAAAAAATTGGTCAACAAGAATAAGACCAACTCCTAAAATGTTTTCCCTGCATGAATGGAAAATTACGAGGAAGTTGTCGGGTTAAAAACAAAGGGAAAAGCTTACTTAGTGAGTATACCACCATGGGATTAAAGCCAAAAAATCCTTAACATGAGGAATACAAGGCTAGAAAAGGAAGACGACGCAAGATTTTCCAAAAACCTTGAGATGAAACAAGAGAAAACCATGAAAGAGACTAGTATATAACCACCACTAAACATATAATAGAAAAACAATTCTCGTAGTAGGAGGGAAACTATTACCCAAAAATAATTTCTCGAAAATTCTAGGGCTAACAAAAACCCTAACCTTCAAAGCCAAGTGGTGGAACCAAAAAACTCCACTAAGTAATTTGACTGACCCAACGGTGTCCCAACGCTTTGTACTAAAACAACTTTAGGACCTAGAAAAATGGTGCCCCCTATACCCCCAATAAGACACATTACACTCTTAGAAACCAGAAGCAGAAGACATAGAAAGTTGACATTGGTAACTATTATTGCTACACCACCGACATGCAACCCTCACGTTGGAAGATTTTGAGACTCACTCCATTTATCAAACCATCTATCCTTGGTTCCAGAAATAACTATGCAACATAGAGGGAAATAAAATCCCAGTGACAGTGGGGACATAACTTGAACCAGGCATAAAAACTAGCCCTTATGTAATAAAACAAAAATTCAAGGATCCCATGGGAAATATAACACTATTCCAAAGGAATTAATGTTTAGCATGCTTCATGAGTGAGAGGAGATGCCCATGCCACCCCCCCACCTTACTTGCAATGGGAGGCGACGGGGTGTGTAAATACACCCCCTTACCCTGAGGGATGTTTTCGCTGCTAACCCAACTTCCCTGGTACAATTAGAGAAATGGGGTAATTTTTTTTTCTTTTTTCTTTTGAGTTTCCAAAGTTCAATTTTTACCCATTAATCAACCTCTATACTTTTCAGTTTGAGTGGCCTTGGATATTTTACTCTCCACACACCTATTCAAAGGCCCTAAAATTCCCTAGACTAGTTGATGTTGCTATGACAAAAAGAAAAAAGTATAGTTCATTTTAATTGTCTATTGTTTAGGACAAGGGAAACAAAAGTGCAACTGATGGTGTTATGATGCAAAGAAATAAATAATAAAACCTAGGCTACCTGAAAATACAACTCTTCTTTTACTTCGATGAAAAGATAATTCTATAAGGTTCTATGAGAAAATTAATAAAGAAAACCTCTTTTTTCTTTTTCTTTTCCAATTTGGCACTCACACATTCAAAATCTAATGAAAAGAACTAAATGATATCTAAAATGCATCTAACCTAATGCACACTAGTATGAAAATGCAAGGTTCAAAGACAATTCTAAAGGTAAGCAAATGTGACCAATGAGACAAAGGAAAATCAAATTTATATCAATGTGAAGCAAATACCAAAGCAAAAAACAATTCACAAAGAGAAATATATATATATATATATTTGACCTTATCACAACAACTTTCACATTTTCCAAAAACCAAAAGAATACAAAACTAAGAAAATTAAAGAAAAGAAAGCAACAAGAAAGTGATTTTATTTTTATTTTAAGAATATTCAAAACTGAAAGTTCAAAAAGGGAAAAAAATAAAAGATCTCAAAGCCAAAAGTATGAAGAACACTCAAGTTCACCTAGTCACAAATATGATCATGAAGATTGAAAAGCTGGTGCAAAGAAGAGACTTACAACATCAGGAACTTGGTGTTGCGTATGTGTTATAATCTTTCCACAACTAGCCCCACGAGTTGTACGTTGCGCCGGGCGCAGTAGGGGGGTCATAGGGGGGGAGGCAGCCCCCTTGTCGGGGTCCGGGGCAATGCCCGACAAAAATTGTTATGGTGTGCGGAACCACTCATAGGCGAACCCACCCATGTTTTGTGCATGAGTTTGCACATGGTTTTGGGGTACGATGGTTTTCGACCCCTGGTATTTTGTAGATCCGGTCAAGGGAACTACGGTTATGTTCTAATCTAGGGTTTATATATGCTTCGGCATGTATATATATGTATTTATACCTTACTAAAGAGTTATATGAAAAATCAATTTTTGGTCCATCCGTTTGGGGGGATCAGGGAAAAATCTACTGAAAAAACATTTTATCTTGTTTTATGTTTTGTCTCACTATTGTTGTTACTACATTACTAAGAACAGTCAGCAATAGATAATTTAATATTTTCCCAGTTTTAAAACCACATTTGGTATCGAATCTGTTTCAACTTCCAAGGGGATGCCTTTCTTCTTTGAGTTTTTGCTCGAAGCAGGAAGACCACATTCGGAGTGGGAGATCTACGGGATCGATTCTTGCGGTGAAAGAAGATGGCGAGCGGCGAAAAGATAGAGATCGAGAAATTTAATGGTCAGAGTTTTGAGTTGTGGAAGCTCAAGATGGAGGATCTGCTAGTGGATAAAGATCAGTGAATCGCGGTAGATCCAGGTACTAAACCAACGGCAATGTTAGATGAGGACTGGAAGAAACTGGATTGGAAGGCTAAGAGCACAATACGGTTGTGTGTCTCAGATTCAGTATTGTTGAATGTATCTGGGGAAGCTACGATGAAGAATTTGTGGGAAAAGCTTGGGA
Source organism: Pinus albicaulis (assembly GCA_034641835.2). Taxonomy (NCBI): domain Eukaryota; kingdom Viridiplantae; phylum Streptophyta; class Pinopsida; order Pinales; family Pinaceae; genus Pinus; species Pinus albicaulis. The sequence continues at coordinate 1,255,089,166 of CM076580.1, forward strand.
CTTTGTACCAATCTAAGTCTCTTGTGAATAAGTTGTTCCTGTAGAAAAAGTTGTATAACCTGAGGATGAATGATGGAGACTCGGTGATAGAGCATCAAAATGCCTTCAATACTGTGGTAATTCAATTTTCATTTGTTGATATTAAAATCTCAGATGAAGATAAGTGCATCAGTTTGTTGTGTTCTCTACCAGACTCGTGGGACAGTCTGGTTATTGCAATAGGTAGCAATACAACTACCTTGAATTTTGATGACATTGTCTCGGCCTTGTTGTCGGAGGAAATGAGACGGAGAAATATGGAGGGTCAAAATGGAGATGCCTTATCTGTACGAGGAAGGTCCCAAAACAGAAACAAGAATAAGGTTTCGAGTGGGAGATCTAAATCTAAAGGGAGATCTAAATCTCCTGGAAAGTTTGTAAAGGTGTGCTAGAAATGTGGAAAGGAAGGATGCTACAAAAAGGAATGCAGATCTAAAGCTCCTGAGAAGGAAAGGGATCTGATGATGCTCCTTCTGTAGAGGCAAAAACCACCTCGGATGAAGGTGGGGATGTGTATTTGGCTTCTTCTTCAAATACACATGTAGATCATGAGTCATGGTTGATTGACTTAGGTGCATCCTTTCACTTCACTCCCCATAGGGAGTGGTTCTATGAGTATGAGAAATATGATGGTGGCGATGTATTCCTAGGGGATGATAGGAAGGCCAGAATCATTGGACGTGGAAAATTCAAGCTGAAGCTGTAAGGTGGAAGGATTAGAACACTTCCTGGTGTTCTGCATATTCCTGCATTGTCTAGAAATCTTATTTGTGTAAGAAACATTGATGATGCGGGTGTAAAAACATTGTTCGAGAAAGATGCCTGCAAGATGGTTCGGGGAGCACTGGTATTAATGTGGGGAGTTCAGACTGGAACTCTATACAAGCTACAAGGTAGCACTGTTATTGATGGGTGTAATAGTTCTGTGGTTCCTGAAAGTGGAGCGGAAAGCCTAGCTGTCTCTAGAGAAAAGACCATGTTATGGCATCAAAGGCTTGGACATATTGGAGAGAAGGAACCTTCGGGTACTACATAGAAATGGTATGGTAGAAGGTATGTCTAATTGTTCTCTAGATTTCGATTTTTGTGAACATTGTGTATATGGGAAGCAAAATCGGGTGAGTTTTCCTTCTAGTGCTAAGAGGGCAAACAAGATATTAGAACTTCTGCACAGTGATGTGTTTGGACTTGTGTCAGTCCCTTCACTAGGAAAGTTGGTGTACTATGTTTCATTCATAGATGACTTCTCAAGGAATACATGGATATATTTCTTGAGGAATAAATCTGAATTTTTTGACAAATTTAAAGAATTTAAGGCTCTGGTGGAAAACCAGACAAAGAAGAAGATAAAGGCACTGAGGACAGATAATAGTGGAGATTTCTGCAAGAAGGAATTTGAAGAGTTCTGTAAGAAGTGTGGTATAGCACAATAGAAGACTACTCACTGCCCTACCATTAAAAACGGAGTTGCTGGAGCAAGGACGGAGAACACTAATGGAAAAGGCAAGGCTTGTGCTCGGTCGAATGCTGGATTAGGACAAGAATTCTAGGCGGGGGACAATGGAGACGTGTTACTTAGTTAACACTCCTCCACCTCCACTTCATCGGCGTTGGAGGATAAGACTCCACATGAGGTATGGACTGGTAAGAAAAACTCTCTTTCACATCTAAGGGTATTTGGATGTGATGCATATGTACATGTTCCAAAGGAGAAAAGGACCAAGTTGGATAATAAATCTGAAAGGTGCATCTTTATTGGGTATAAGGATGGTTTAAAAGGTTACAAGCTTTGGAACCCAGAAACAAGGAAGGTTTTGTGCAACTAAGATGGGGTGTTTAGAGAGGTGAAGTATGTTGTTACATAAAGTCCCTGCACCAAAGGAACACGAGAAGATAGAGTTTGAGCTAAAGGAGTATGAATCGGACTCTACAACGGAAGAATCTAAATTCGGAAGAGGAGAGAATACAAACCAAAACTTTGAGGAAGATCGGTTCGGAAAGGCGACCTAGAAGGTATGGTCATACACTCTTGTTCGGGTTTTCCTCAACTATAAATGATGATGATCCCAGAACTTTCAGGGAGGCAATAGATTCAGAGGATGGAAAACCCTGGAAGGAGGCCATGGTTGATGAAATGGCATCCTTGCACAAAAATGAGGCACGGGATCTGGTGGAGTTTCCGGCTGGAAGGAAGCCCATTGGCAGAAAATGGGTGTTTAAGAAGAAGATGAATGTAGAAGGTAAGGTGGAGAAATACAAAGCTCGGTTGGTAGCAAAAGGTTATTCCCAAGTGCTAGGAATTGATTTTGGTGATATTTTTTCTCCTATTGCCAAAGTTACTTCTATTAGATTACTTTTATCTGTTGCTACTGCATTTGATTTTCAGGTAGAACAGATGGATGTGAAGACAACATTTCTTCATGGGGATTTGGAAGAGGATATTAACATGAATAAACCTGAAGGATTTTAGATGAAGGGTAAGAAAGAACTGGTATGCAGGTTAAAAAGTCTCTATATAGGTTAAAGAAATCACCAAGGATGTGGTATCATAAATTTGATACCTATATACGGGGACTTGGCTTCACCGGAAGCAAGGAGGATCATTGTGTTTATTTTAAAGTAATTGGTGACCATGTTATTTATTTGGTATTGTATGTGAATGACATGTTGTTGATTGGAAATATTAATTCAAGATTTGAATGGCTGTTCTCCAAATTCGTATGAGAGGATCTTGGTGTGCAGAGCTATATTTTAGGCATGGAAATTAGGGTGGGAAAGAGGAAGATGCGGGTTAGGCAGGAGAGTATGTCGAACCTGTGCAGGTTCAATATGCAGGATAGTAAACCGATAAATGTTCCTATTCCTGTAGGTGTAAAGCTGTCTGCTGAACAGTGTCCCAAGACACAAGAAGAGGAGGAGGATATGTCCCATGTTCCATATGCAAGTGCAGTGGGTAGCCTGATGTATGCAATGGTCTGTACTAGACCAGACATTGCACATGCAGTGGAAGTATTGAGCAAGTTTATGTCAAACCCAGGGAAGGAGCATTGGATAGAAATGAAGCGGATTTTCAGATATTTAAGTGGCACTAGTGATTATGGCTTATGCTACCAGGGAAGACCAAGATTGGAAAGAATTTTGGACATTCGTGGTTTTGTTGATGCAGACTGGGCTGGAGATCTGGACCAAAGAAGATCTACAAGTGGGTATGTGTTTAGCATATTTGGAGGTGTCGTTAGTTGGATGACTAAAAGACAGTCTGTAGTGGTGCTTTCAACTACAGAGGCAGAATACATAGCAGCCACTCATGCAAGCAAGGAAGCAGTTTGGTTGCAGAGATTGTGTTCAAGTATGGGATTGGTACAACAAGCTATAAGGATATACTGTGATAACCAAAGTGCAATTTTCTTGGCTAAGAACCCTACTTATCATTCAAAGACAAAGCACATTGATGTTCAATATCACTTTGTTAGAGATATGGTTGAGGCTAAAATGGTGTTGCTGGTAAAGGTGGACACCTTGAAGAATGTTGCAGATGCATTGACAAAGTCTATGAGCACTCAGAAGTTCTCTTGGTGTAGAGAAACAATGGGTGTTGAAGAATTTTCCCAATGACTAAGCTCTCCTGTGGCCCCATGTGGAAAGAAAACAACAAATGGGAGAATGTTGGGTATGTGTGATATTCTTTCCATGACTAGCCTCACGTGCTATACGTTGCGTCGAGCGCATCAAGGAGGTCACAGGGGGGGGGGCAGGCCCCCCCCCCCTGTTGGGGTCCGGGGCAGTGCCCCAGCGAACATTTTTTTGGTGTGCGGACCCACCCATGTTTTGTGCATGAGTTTGCACATGGTTTTTGGGTACGATGGTTTTCGGCCCCTGGAATTTTGTAGATCCGGTCAAGGGAACTACGGTTATGTTCTAATCTAGGGTTAATGGATTGGGGTTTATGTATGCTTCGGCATGCATATATATGTGTTGTAACACTAAAAGGAATATAATGAAAAATCAAGCTAGTCGTCTCAATTTTGGATCCAAGGGAAAATCTCTGTGTTTATCTGTTTTATGTTTTATGCTCTCATTATTGTTTATTTTCTGTTATAAGATTCATGTGTAGATAATTTTTGTTCAGGGTTTAAACCTACACTTTGTAAAATGGTGCAAGCCTACTCAAAGAATCATTAAGACCTCAAAAGACTGAAATATCAGCTTCACCAAATAATCTCAAACCATTTTTGAAAAGAAAGAAAGATAAAAAAAAGCCAACTTCTAGGTCATAAAGAAGAAAATTAAAAACTAAGTTATCGACAACTTCAACAACAATAAATAATTGTTCCTGAGCAAGAAAACAACGAGATACTTTACAAGAAAGACCTAGAACCTAGCTTCAAAAAGTTTCAAAAACTCAAACCCCTAGTTTGACATAAGAATTTCTCTGACAAGAGGAAAGATATCAACAAAAGAAGTTACCGAGATGATTCTAGGCCTTACAAAGATTAAAAAATATTAAAGAAACTTGGTCAAACCTCAATAAGTTCAAGAAATGAAAATTTTTCAATTTTCTAGATATGTACGTGACTATTCAAACATAGTTCACGTATATATGTGACTGTGTGTGAAGAAACCAACATATACATGAGTTGCTTTGGAAGTAGTTATGTATATATGTGATTCTCTATAAATAAAAATATGTATAGAAAGAAAACTGAGGAAAAATGAAAGGGAAATGTCATATCCAAAATATCACAATAAAAGACAAAATTACTCAAGACTTCAGAAGGCTGAAAAAACAAAGAAACAACAAAATAAAAACCCAAATTAGAGAAAACAACCCTTCTAAGAAATACCTAATAGTAATCCCTAGTGGAGTCGCTAATTCTGTTGGAGGAAAATAATCCCTAAGTCCGGAGTTGGAAGCCCCAGCAGAGTGGAATATATCAATCAACAAAGAACACTCAATCCAACATGCCAAACATTTGAATTAATAAAATTTTGTTTAGGAACGTACCAGAGGGTCCTACATTTGAAGTTGTTCCAGTAGGGTCTAAAGTCTCTGCTTCCTTCAAGATGTGCAGACCTGCAAATCAATCACAAAAGCATAGATATAATATATGATTCAAAGTACATGCATAAGAATATGTTAGATTATCATAAATAAAAATTTAGACTATAATTCATAAGATGACAACATATATCAGGAACAAGACATAAGTTTCTTTATTGATGAATAATAATAAGTATATGATAGATACAACCTAATCTAGGAAAAATGCATTGATGAAGCCTTCCTCCAGATCCATCCATCCTGAGCCACAAAGACAACCTCTATAGTAGATGCAAGAAGATGATAGATAAGGGGACTAAGCATCTCTGCAAAGGAAACCAGGGTTTCCTAGAGACTCAGAGTGCAGGAGGCACGGGAAAAGCATACTTGATCTAGGGGAAATCGATTATAATGTCGATACCTCTATTCTAATCTCTTTTAGGCCTACCCAAGGGGTGTATATATACCACGTCAAACTGATTTTTCAGTTAGGCAAAAATATCTTGTTGGTGGGCTCTTATTAAAACCCGTAAACCCCACCTGAAAAATAGATTTTTTTTTTCAATTTTAAAAATGTGTACACAAGTATAGTGTTTTTGGACCTGCGTATGTATGCATTTTGTAGTGGGCATAGCCACGTATGGATTTTGAAAAATATCGTTTTAAGACAAACTCAAGTCTGCAAGGGTAAAGGTTCTACCCAAGGCCATAAGAGCATCAAGTCTATAGGAGTGTCGAATGATGCTATAACAGACACAATGATAAAATATAACTACAGGTACCTCAACGAATTAAACCGAAAATCAAATCACCAAAATTTGAAAGTTACAGGGAAAAGGCTCAATAAATGAGAATGCTTGCTTTAAATAACTCAATAAATAACATAAATGACAATATATACCTCCCCAACCACAATGGGCAGTAGTGGGTCACAATTAAGAACCAAGACATATGACTAATGCAACTAAAATGACTAAGTATACTAACACAATTGAATCAATCCTAAATCCAATTAGTGCTCTCAAATAGAGAGAAGATAAAACAAAATGGTTTTAGTGACCATAGTAGGGTTTCAGGCATACACCATTCACCCAACCAGGAAAAATAATTCCATCAATTTTTGTGAGCCTTACGACTGCAGATTCTCTTATTTATGAAATAATTAGAGATCCCAACCAATGCATCTATAATTTTCCAGGATGCTTGATATGCTCAGTATCATATAACAGAACTTGGCCTCCCACGAAAAAATATTTGGACTTGATATGTCGATCATGCTAAGTTTTTTGTCTTTATATCTCCATGATTTGATCGAAATCAAATAGAAAGCATTGTTCATCCAATTCCCATAGCTCTTGTAAGCACTCTGCAATAGAATCATCATCGAACATTTTGGTGGCTTATGTAATGAATAAATTTGTAACGATAAACTCAACAGGTACCATAACCTTTTTTCCATATACAAGTTGAAAAGGGGTATATTTATGCATTATTTTTACAATAGTGCGATAGGCGCACAAAATAGTAGGAACTCTCTCATCCCAGTCATCCTAGTTAGTAGAACACACCTTAGTAAGACCCCTCTCCAATTCAATTGTTCCATTTGGTTGCAGATGATAGAAACTACTTTTGTGGTGTTGAATAAAAAATTATCGTGTCAAAGTGTCAGTAGTCTCATTGATGAAGTGTGACCCCTAATTACTTTTCAGGCTCCTTGGATAACCAAATCTTGTAATAATATTCTCAAATATGAATCTGGATGTGGTACTAATATCACAGTCATCAACATGAGCTACTTTATCACAACAAGTCAAATAATTAGTTTCGGTGATGATGTAGCTAGCATGTGAGTGTCATGTAGGAGGGTTTATGGGCCAAAAAAATAAATAAACCATTTTTCAAAGGCTTGAAGAGCTATTACTAGATGAAATGGAATCTCATATTGTTGAGAAGGCCTTCCAACTCTCTGACATACATCACTAGTCTTACCATACTCCTTTGCGTCTTTGAATAGAGTTGGCCACCATAATCTGACTTGCAAAAATTTTTTGGGAGCTGCTTTTCCTCCAACACAGCCTCGCACAACACCATAATGAAATTCCCACAAGACATCATTCCTATCATGATCTACGATACATCTTCACAATACACAATAAAGCCCCATCTTATACAACTGACCTACCATTGGTGTTTGGAAGCTATGCTCCTCATGATATAAATATTTCTTGAATTAATATAAAATGTTGAGTTACAAAATATATATATATATATATATATATATATATATATATATATATATATATATATATATATATATATATATATATTATTATTATTATTATTATTATTATTATTAGTAGTAGTAGTAGTAGTAGTAGTAGTAGTTCACACCTCAATTGGTGATCGCCTTCTTATGAAGTCATTTGTAAAACCAGAGATTCAAAGTTCAAATCCCCATGAGTTAGACCAACAAAATGTATATATATATATATATATATATATATATAGTTTCAATAACTATTTTATAAAGTAATAAAGTAATGTTTATAAATTAAAGTAAAATGTTATTTATTTTAATTTTGTATTTATTAAATATTAATGCATATAAAAATTTTAAAACAAATTTAAAAAATAAATAAAACATTGAAATTAACATAATGAGATGTATTTACAAATAATATTTTAAATTAAAAAAAACAATAAATAACTTTATAATGCTAAATTAAATATTACAATATTATAAAAATAAATTGTTTCTAATACTTGAATCATGATGGAAACTGTAATGCCTTTAACGAATGCCTTATTTTTTTTATATATTTTCAACTTTAGGTATATGTCATTTTCCACAAACCCCCTCATCTTTTTTATTTTTCTATAGATATAGTAAATAAGGGATAACTTCTTTTGCATTAGGGTTTTCCTGCATCTAAGTTGAATCAATCGCTTCAATTCTCTTGATTTTTTCGGTCTTTGTGAGGCCAATATAAAGGGGCAATTTTTGTATTCAAGTGAAAGTTTTTGATCTTGTCTATATGCTTGCAACCATGATTCAAGATTGCACATGAATCCCCTTAATCTTTATGTGGTTCCAACACGAAAATAGGAAATTTCAGGAAGAGATATTACTACATAGCCAAGGATTCTTCAATCTTCCTAGTTTCAATTTAAATAGTGGAGCCATAGGCTAGGATGTACCCTCTGCCTCTCAATTTAATTCCTTCAAGGATGCCCTTAAGCCAGGTTTCTCACATTCAACTCCCAAATATCTTTGAGGGGTAACATTCAATTTAATTCCTTTAAAGATGCCCTTAAGCCAGGTTTCTCACATTCGACTCCCAAAGATCTTTGAGGGGTAACATTCATTGTGGACTTGGTAGAATATATTTGAACTATGAAAGCGGATCATCCTTAATATGCTAATTCTTGCATAGATTATTCCCAGCATGCCATTATTTTTCTCTTTGAGGGGCAACATTCATTGTGGACTTGGTAGAATATATTCAAACTATGAAAGCAGATCATCCTTAATATGCTAATTCTTGCATAGATTATTTCCAGCATGCCATTATTTTTCATTTTTATGGGTTATGGCCATTGATATCTATGCTTCGGTAATGGGTCTTGGTCCATGAATACCTATCCGCTCTGGGCTCTTCTTCAAGCCATGGTTTCATGGTTTTAACCCTCTTTCAATGACAACTATGGCAACTCCAGTTTGGGTAAGCCCCCTTAATATGCACATTCATTTGCTACAATTGGATATCTTAGTTGATGTGGGAAACTCACTTGGTCATTTTATTAATGTAGACACAAACACTTTTGAGGGGTTATAACCTTTGCTTGCATATGTGTTGAAAGAGATCCCAACAAAGAGTTGCTTGATAAATTCCTCCTTAATTTGAATGGCCTAGTTTATTCACAACTGGTGGAGTATGAAAACACAACTTTCCATTGCAGGATCTATCAACAACCTCATCATCTCCAGAATGTCTACCCTTCTTCTCAAGGGATCTCTCCCCCCTCCTATGCTAAAAATAAGATCCATAGATGGCAAGACCCAAAAGATCCAAAAGGATTTAAGAATTTTTTACGTAACAAGAAAGACAACATTCAACAAGGAAAATTTCTATGATTAAATCTAGTCCTTCAACCTCATCTCAACCATATGGAATGGCATCTCATCATTCATACAGCGAGATCCACCCATCAAATGAAGATTCAAGAGACACAACCATGATCTTGGCTTTGTGAATGAGAGGGCACATAGGTTTCCATGAATCAATTCATTCAGATATTGGTAAGGAAGAAACCAACATTAGATTCTTCTTGAAAATGAAAATGTCTCAAAAAAATCGAACAATTGTCTCTACCTAACAATTCCTTGAAATGGATTGATGTTAGTAATTTTTTTGAATTTTATATCACAAATATGTATATTATATATTTTCATAAAATTTAAAAATAGATTTAATAGAAACTAAATCCCTTTAGATTAATTAACCTTCGCCTCATGAATTTTGACATAAATATCGATATTAAAGAACCATAAAAGAAAACCTTCGCCAAAATTAAACCGTCAGTCGCCTGCAAATTGGTAGATGTCGAAATTCACGTCGTACCTGCAGAAAGATGAAAAAAGAAATAATAAAATATATAAAATAAAGAGGATGCTCCTTTACTAAAGGAAATAGAGAGAATGTTCAGTTCTAATTAGTGATGGCGGGCAACGATGAAGATGTATTTTAATGTAATTTTTTTGAATTTTTTCATGGATTTTTTTTTGAAATTTGGTGAAAAAAATTGAGGTGAAATTTTGATTTGTATTATTTAAATTGATTTTTTAATTGTATATATAAATTTAATATTTTTTAAAAATTTAAAATACTTCTATTGTGCAGAATTTATTTATCAAATTTGTAATTTCAATAAATTTTTATTAAATTTTAAACAAATTAAATTAGAAAAATAAATCAAAAACTTTTCAAAAAAATAACATAAAAAAAAAACTAATGCTAAAAAAAAAATTCTGCCCTTCTTTCACACACATACCTAACATGAAGAATCTCATGCCTTGGATCTTTTAGGATTTCGTGTTTCCCACCCGGAATCCAACTTTTGCTTTTCTACTCTAACATAAACATAAGGTATTGACATCAAAGGTTGATTGACAGGCACAACCCAACGAATACATGGATGAGAATATCATGTAGTGGGACCCGCAACACAAGGAAATGATGCCATCGACACTGCGTTCATCTCAAGCACTTGGATGGCTTTTGACCGTTGAGGGTTGGCATGTATATGAGGATCCATAGAAAAAGAAGAAAAATATGCCCACACAAGAATTGAGGAACAAGAAAATGCCACCTCTGGTAAAGACGAAAAAGATGAAAAGAAAGTGTTTTTTTTTTTTTTAAAGGAATATGATGAAGGTTATTAAGCAGAGGATAAAGATTAGCAGACTGAGCTATCGGAGTAAGAGGTGGAGATTCATTAGCACACTGATCTGAGCGTGGCATCGTTCATCATTTTGGGAGGAAATATGTCAACCGAGGAAGTGAAGTTAGTTTCAAACACTGTTCTATTTGCGTTGCAGCTCTGCCTGTGCTTGTGGCAGCTCATAAAACTAACACAGGTTGGGCTGCTAATACAAGGCATAACAGGGTGGTTGCTACGACCTTTGCGACTGTCCCCCACCTATTCTGGGCTGCAACATTGTGGTGGTCGAGTTTTCAAACGAGTCAATTGTTTTTCCCTCCAGCCGGATATTCCATCTGAGGGGAGCGGCATCGTGAGGGATGAAGTCCACGCGATCACCTTGCACTACATGGGGAACTATTTCCTCCTCCAGAGAGTGGACCGGGAAACAGTAGTCGTCAGCCATTTGCGCCTCGACAGAGAGAAGAACAAGTTTGCCATCAACTTCTGGAAAAAGCAAATACGATATTATTCCATCACTCCCACAATTTGGAAGGAATTGCAGAGCTTGGAAGAGGTTCTCCTCTCCGGCATTGTCGGCCGTCGCACCGCCGGGGTCGCCTGTGCTGCTGAAGACGCTCGCCCTGTCATCGCCGACACGCTGTTTGTGAGAGGTAGCAATATAGCTGTCATGGCCGCCCCCAACTACCCCAACGCGGTGTTTGTGAAAGGTAACATAAGATGCTGGGAAGAAGTGATGATAGGGTGTGTCATGACATTGGAGGAAGTCTTGGATGCAGTCCTCAAACACAACCACGTCATCGTACCTCTAAATAATGAGTGGTTCCTACCTGTCCACTACATGTCAGAGGAGAATCGTTTGAAATTTTTAAATTTGGCTGCGATGTTTCTGCGAACCAAGGTTAAGGTGCATTGGCTCATTCCTTCATCATTCACCTTTATATGTGCATTGATGGAGTTCAGCACAACAATTAGAGTGTGGGTTTATTCCAATACCTATTCGTTGTGGCGTTTTATATGTGACACCTCCTTGCACGATTTCTTGGATTTTTTTTTCAAGTGCTCTTTCTGGGTTCTTTTCTTTGTTATCGTTGATATCGGTGTTATTTTTGTTGATTTTATTCTTTTTCGTTTTATTGCGGTTCTGCTCACGATAATTTTTGGGTTATGTATTATTTTTCTTATTCTTATTTTTCTCCCCCTTTTTCTTGTTGGTAAAATTATTAAGTTAATTTTACCAAAATTATGTAAGAGATAAAAAATTTTGATTTGTTTAGTAATGAATTTATATAGTTTAGATTATTTCATTGTAAAATATTTTAATTTTGATTAAATTTAATGGATACATATTAAGTCTATTTTATGACAGAATTTCTGCCAATAGATATTATTGTGTTATATCTTTCTTAATTTTAATATTATTGTTTTTGGAGTAACTCTTATCATTGATGACCATTACATGGTACTTTTGTGTTTTTCTATTTCCTCGACTACACTATTTGTGAAAGGGTTTGTGAATTTATATGATAAAGTGATTGGTTTAAAGTTTAATATTATATTTGATAAAATTGTTTTTCCAATTAGTATGTATATCAACTCAAATTTAAATATAAATAATATAAAAATTGTTTTATGTTAATTATAAAATAGAATTAGGTTGTTTTTTATACTTGAGAAGAATGTTAATTATAAAAATATAAAATATAAATATAAATTATTTTAGAATTACATTGTTTTTTTTATAGAGAAAGAATAATTTTGAGTTATTAATGTTTTATAGTTTTGTTAATAAATAAGTGTTGTAAGGTAGTTTAGTCTTTTATCATTTAAGTTACAAATTATGTTCGAGGAAAATTTCCATAAGGAATTATAATTTACATTCGTCAATGCTAAATTAATATTGTTCTATAGGAAAATAGAATCTTATTGTCTTGATTTGGCATAGAATAATAAATTGAAATGTGAAGTGGATAAATTAATTGCATACCAACTTGCATATTTTGGTGGCCAGAAACTACTAGTAATTCTACACATTTACAGTTTTACTCCTACATTTGTAAGTGCCAAGGAAAACATAAATGATGGTGGAAAGTAACTCCTACAAGTATATTTATTTGCATCTTATTCTTTTCTATTTTTTATGTACATACTTAAATTATGGTGGGAAGTAATTGTTGCTAAATATGTATGAAATTTGTTCAAGGATTTTATTTTTGGATGGCTTTTATACAAAGATTAAGAATAAAAAACAACTACACAAATATTAAAAGACATAGTGTAACTTATAGACACAATGACTTTTTGGCGTGACAATACATTTTTTAGTAAGATTGTTATTTCTCTAGAATACATTTTTAAGATTGTGATTTCTTATTTTTTTAAATGCACTTTTGAATGCATAAATGGATTCAACCCCTTGAAAAAACCCTCGAGGCATTTGATCTTTGTAGATAAAACAACTTAAACTTGTGATTTTTAAAAATCTCTACCATATTTTGGAAAAAATTAAACAAAAAAATTCTTTGGATAAGGTACATTTCTTTATTAGTTAAAATAATCCATATCTAAAATTCATACATGAATATTGGCAATATCTCCATAAATTACAACCATTTCTATGCATAAAATATGTGAGGAGGTTATTGTGCAAAGGCTATAATAAAACCTTCAATTTATAGTCCAATTAAATGTTTGAAAACTACTTTTTGTAATAATATTGAAAAATAAATATTTATTTTTAAAATTTAAACATTATAAGTTGCATTGGTGAATGCTAAACTAATAATCGTAAATAACCAAATCTATTGCTAGATTCTTATATTGACACAAACTAAAAACATCTTAGAGAAAGAATGGGCATATAGTTGTCTATATATATGTTGGAATTGCAAATATAATTATGAAAGAAGGGGATGTTAGCTACTAAATTTTTTTGAAAATTATTTTAATAATTAAAAAATAAATTTTGAATTTATATTATTTATTTTTTTATTTTATTTTATTTTGACTAGAGGAATCAATAACTAGGCCATTTTTATACTCGATATCGGTCGATTCCGACCACTATCATTATAACCTCTAGGTACCTATGTATTCCCTTTACACAAACATAAGTCGGAGGGATTACAACCTTGAATTTCTTGATACAAAAAATACTTCATTTTCACGGCTCTTACTAACTAAGCTACATTTGAAAACTTATATATATATATATATATATCATTAAAACTTTATTTTCTGCATCAAAAGTTTATATAAGATACATATTCATTATTTTCCATAGCTTCTCGAAAATATGCAATCATTATTTTCCTCATCATGGAAGAAATTGATGTGTTCAGAAATATTTCAAAGCTTTCTTTGGACAAGAGCTTATTTTTCTTTTCTAAGTTAGTTTTTTTATTACCTTCAAAATTCAAGATACATCATTGCTAGACCATTTTCCAAAATCATACTAACCTCAATCTTCCACAAGGAAAACAAGGTCTCAGGTCTCTTGGCTGATAAAGGAGAGATAAAATATGAATAAAAAGAAACATCATATGTTCATGGTAGTTCCATAATACAGCAATACTGCATGATATAACAAAAGAACTACATAAAAATTTTTTCATGAATATGAGTATGCCATAGGAGCAGGGTCCCTTGAAATTATACCAGCCAATGTAGAGGACTTGATCTCACATTGAAGTTGACTCTCTAGGTGGGCCAAGTGAGCATAAAATCTATCCAAACAAGAACATTGATAATGCTACGCCCTTTGGAATTAATTCAAGGAGAAAATGATATCATTTCTATCCTTTTATTTCTCCTTTAAAACTCAACCCAACAGGGTCATCAACTAACAATTTAAAGTGATGGAATACATGTATTGGTTCCTTCTTCCCTTGGTATGAACATGGTTGGGAAGCCAATTAGAAACCTCTTCCATAATATTTGAATCTCAATAGGATTGGAAATCATGAATGGAATATTTCTCTTAGTTGATGAATCTCCTCCTTAAAGCTAAGAGAAGTAGCTAAATGATAAATGGTAGTTGTTTCTTGGGCTCGGGCTTTGGCACACAATTGGTCTTGCTAGCCACATCTGCCAACCACTCTATGGATGTGCATCATCTATCAAGGCATTGAGGCCAAGAAAAATGGGAACAATACATAAGACTAAGACCATAATTAACTCCCACAAAAAGAAAACCTACCACTCAAAGCCTCCCTCAATTATGAACCAATGACATAATAGATTCTTGGGATCCTTGAACCACCCTAAAAATATAGTCAACAATAATAAGATCAACTCCTAAAAAATTTTCTACGACCTATTCTAGGCTGCAACATTGTGGTGGTCGAGTTTTCAAGGGAGTCAATTGTTTTTCCCTCTAACCGGATATTCCGTCTGAGGGGAGCGACATCGTGAGGGATGAAGTCCACGCGATCACCTTGCACTACTTGGGGATCTATTTCCTCCTCGAGAGAGAGTACGTGGACAAACTAGTCGTCAGCCATTTGCGCCTCGACAGGGAGGAGAACAAGTTTGCCATCGACTTCAGTGAAAAGAAAATACGATATTATTCCATCACTCCCACAATGTGGAATGAATTGCAGAGGTTGGAAGAGGTTCTCCTCTCCGGCATTGTCGGTCGTCGCACCGCCGGGGTCGCCTGTGCTGCTGAAGACACTCGCCCCGTCATCACCGACACGTTGTTTGTGAAAGGTAACATGCCTTTCATGGCCGCCCCCAATTTCCCCAACGCATTGTTTGTAAAAGGTAACATAGAATGCTGGGAAGAAGTGATGATAGTGGGTGTCATGACATTGGAGGAAGTTTTGGATTCAGTCATCAAACACAACCACGTCATCGTACCTTTAAATAATGAGTGGTTCTTAACTATCCACTACATAGAATGCTGGGAAGAAGTGATGATAGGGGGTGTCATGACATTGGAGGAAGTCTTGGATTCAGTCATCAAACGCAACCACGTCATCGTACCTCTAAATAAAGAGTGGTTCTTACCTGTCCACTACATCTCAGAGGAGAATCTTTTGAAATTTCTAAATTTGGGTGTGATGTTTGTGCGAACCAAGGTTAAGGTACAATGGCTCATTCCTACATCATTCACCTTTATATGTGCATTGTTGGATTTCAGCACAAATTTGATGGAACTAGACCTCTCACTCCCCAATAACATGTAGATAGGATGAATGATAGTTTTGACCTTCAAGAGGTAGATGATGAGAGTGTAAAACTTAGGTTATTTGCACAAAGTCTCACAAGAGAGGTGAGGAAATGGTCTAGAGAATTACCCGCTGCTAGCATTAATGATCTACCTGGATTCCTTCAAACATTCCTTAATAGGTGGGAAATTGAAAAGAACCCTCCTCATATTTTATCTGAATATGAAATCATTAGGAGGGGACTAGGGGAAAGTGTCCAGGACTATTTCACTAGATTTAAGAGTCTATGTAATGCAATTCCTGCTAACATTAAACCACCACAAGGTTTTTCCTTAATAAAATTCCCAGATGGCTTTGAGGTAGACATGTCCTACCAACTTACAGAAAGAAACACATCAACACTAGAAGAAATGAAAAGGGATGCAGTGAGTGTAGAAGCAAATCTATTAGCAAAGAGAGCTAGACTTAGGAATGAAAAGAGAGTAACCATAAAAGAAGAAGCCTCTACTTCTTCTACTAATGCTAAAATTGATTCCTTTGTTAGAATGACAGAAAGAATTATGTAAAGGATTAATTTGAATGAGAGGGTTGATCCTAGGGAAAACCAACCTGCACCTCAAAATCGAAATCAAAATCCTAGGATAAATCCTCCCCAAATCAAACAAAGGGAACAGAGGGGTCCTGATCAGAAAATTAGGCCTCCTTTTCAGGAGAATTATGCTGATGATGATGGAGAGGTAGTATAAGAAGTGGAAGACAACCAAATAAATCTAATGGGTATCAATGATGATGAAATTGTGTTTCTTACTCAGAAAGAACAAGAGTTGTTTCAATTATCCCAAACTAAAATTGATTCTAAGGAATCAGATGACTATAAGTAGGGATTTGAAAATGATATCGTGGAAGTCCATAGATAGTATAATCTTAGGAGTAAGAAAACATTAGATGCTACAAATAAAAAGAATAATGAAAACCCTGTCAAGAAAAATTCTAACACCACTTCAAAGAAAACTCCAGAAAATGTTGCTAACAAAACTGCTGATAGTTCTAGAAAAAAGGCAGTTGACATTCCCGCTAAAAGGATTGTTGAGAGTACCTCAAAAACTACTCAAACAGATATTTCAACCACTAGCCACCAAAAAGAACATGTGTCAAAATAAAAATTGATAAATCTGAATTTCTGAACTTAAATAAATTTCAAACATCATTCAATATTGAAAATGAACTGGAAAAGTTGAAAATTCCTATCCCTTTAACTGAATTAATGAATAAAAATTTATACAGAAATGAAGTTATGAAATCTCTGAATATAGGGGGAAAAAATGATATTTTCAATTTGAATGATGATCAACCTGAATTATTACTTGGTCCAGAGGTAGATGGTAAACCACAAGAAGGAGGAGTTCCTCCATTTTATGTCAGTCTTAATGTTCATGATAAGATTCTCCACAATGCTATGTTATATTTAGGTGCTTCACACAATTTCATGCTAAAAGTTGTTACAGAGAATCTTGGTATTGACATTACTAGGCCTTACAAATATTTGTATTCATTTGATTCAAGCAAAGTAAGATGTTTGGGTCTCATTAAGGATCTATGTGCACTTTAGCCCAAATCCCAACAAAGAGTCTAGTAATGGATATAGTGGTGGCTAATATTCCCTCAAAGTATGGCATGTTTTTGTCACGCTCCTTACAAGGGACCCTACAAATGGACTTGACTTATGCTACCATTCCAATGTTTGGTTAGTAAATAAGATTATATAGGGAAACCTTAATAAAATACATGGTGAGTAGTCAGGAGAAACCACATAACTACCCCCTTTAATCTGTTCACTCTAATTTATACTCCTTCATTATTTATAATGATGGATATTGATGCTTAGGTCACCAGTGTTAAAAATGAAATTTGTAAAACACAAGAAAATCAAACACAAATTGTACAACAAAACACTGAAACTAAACCTTTTTGGAACATGAGTTTTGATGGTTCTTATAGTAGAGCATGGTCAAGATCAGGTGTGTGGGTCTCAAATTCAGGAAATAATCATGCAGAAGGTCATTCATATAAACTGAGTTTTCAATGTACCAATAACATAGCATAATATGAAGCACTTCTTTTAGGCTTGCAATTATTGAAGAAATTAGGTTCTAAAAGAATTTATGTGCATGGAGATTTTGAATTGATTATAAAACAGATTAAAGGAGAATATGCTACAAAAAATCCTAGATTGAGAGCATACAGAAATGTTGTGCTTGATTTTCTACACACTTTTGTATAATATGATTTTTCTATTATACCTAGAAATCAGAATGTCCTTGCTAATGGTCTAGCTTTTTCAGCCAATACATGCAAAATTCCCCATCCCAACAGACAATATACAATGGAGGTTAAACACCATCCAATTGTACTAGATAACATGAGGTATTGGCAGGTATTTGGAAATGACAAACAGATTGAAAGCTTTTTGTAGTCCAAAGAGGAGTATGAGGAAAATAACATAGATTTAGATTGTGAAGTAGAAAATAAGATAGTTGTACATACTAATGTAGAAAAATAGTTTGATGAATCCAATGTAAATATCTCTGTAGATGAAGTTGTACATAAATTAGAATTACATGAAATTGTTCCAGAAAAAGAATAATTTGAAGTACTTCATCTCAAAGACAATATTTTATCTAGAGATATAGTTCCATTAGAAGAACTTTTTGATTTTAATGATGTAGCCAAAAATCCAAAAATAGAGCCCACGGGAGCAGATGTGGAAGAATGTAATATAGGTAGTGAACATAATCCTAAAATGATAAAACTTTCAAAATCACTGCCTACAGTCAAAAAACAAGAATACATAGCTTTATTCAAAGAGTTTGTTGATGTCTTTGCTTGGAGCTATGAGGATCTTAAAGCATATGACACTAGTATCATACAACACAAAATCCCAATCAAGGAAAATGAGAAACCATTCAAACAAAAGCTTAGTAGAATAAATCTTGTTTTGATGCCTTTGATTGAGAAAGAGGTCAAAAAGATGTACGATGCTAAAGTCATTGTCCCTCTCAGATACTCTAAATGGGTGTCTAATATAGTGCCTAATAGGAAGAAAACTGGAGAAATCTGATTATGTATTGATTTTAGAAACCTGAACAAGGTCTCCCTAAAAGACAACTACCCTTTGCCAAAAATGGATTATATCTTACAGAAGGTAGTAGGGTCTAGTAAGATTTCCTTGTTAGATGGTTTCTCAGGTTATAACTAGGTCCTAGTACATCCTAATGATTAGGATAAAGAAACTTTCATTACTCCATGGGGGACTTCATGTATGTGAAGATGCCTTTCGGGTTAATGAATGATGGAGCCACATTTCAAAGGGAAATGGATATCGCCTTTGCTGATGAGATTGGCCATTTTATTGTGATTTATCTTGATGAAATTACTGTTTATTCAAAGACCGATGAGGAACATTTGATGCATATAAGAAGAGCATTTGAAAAGCACAGAAGGTTTGGTATCTCATTAAATCCTAAGAAAACATTGTTTGGCCTTGAGGAAGGTAAGCTTCTTCATCATATTGTTTCCAAGGATGGTATTAGAATTGATCCAAGTATAATTGAAGCCATATTAAAAATCATTTGGCCTAGAAACATCAAGGAGCTTCAATATTTTATTGGCAAGATTTATTTCCTAAGGGGATTCATTCCTAACCTTGCAGAGCTTCTTAGAAATATAAAAAACATGCTTAAAAAGGATTCATAAATCAGATGGAGTATTGAGGCTAGACAATCCTTTGATTTAGTTAAACAGGCATTGACAACAGAACCAGTGTTTATTAGTCCAAATTTTACCAAAGATTTTATTATCTTTTCTTTTGAATCTGAACACGCTGTTGCAGATGTTTTGTTGTAGAAAAATGAGGAAGGATTTGAGCATCCTATTGCATTTTTTAGTATGGCTTTAAGAGATGCATCTTTGAAATATAATATTATGGAAAAACAAGCCTTTGCATTAGTTAAAACAATAAAAGACATTAGAGTATATATTTTTCATTCCCATATTATTGCATATGTACCTAATTCAGTTGTCAAGGATATTTTGACATAGAATGGACCCGATGGAAAATGAGGAGAACAGATAGTTTTCATCCTTAAGTATGACTTAGAAATCAAACCCACCAAGATGATCAAAGGACAAGGACTGGCCAAAATAATGACAAAGTCAAATTTCAATGCATTAGACATCAACTTTGTTGTTGCACTGGATGATCAAGAGGAACAGGCGACTCCATAGATCGATGAAGCATTTTTGAACTCACCCTGGTATGTATACTTGTTGTATGTTTTATTCAATTTAAATGCTCCTCCTGGTCTAACAAAAACAAAGGAAAGATTTATACAGTTAAAATAAGTTAAGTTTTGCATCATAGAAAAGGTCTTATATTGGAAATATGTATTAGAATTAGTTAGGATTATGCTTACTTTAGTATATCTTGGATTGGGTTTGTTGAGGAAGTTGAGAGATTCTCTCAACTTCTCTCTCTAAGATTAGAAGTGGTTCAACTATATATTTGATGTATCTGATTATTGCAATATAGAAAATAATTATTTTGTGTGTGATTCTAGTGCGTTTCTGCTCTCTCCAATTTTTAATATGGTATCAGAGCCTATTCAACAATTTTAATATGGTATCAGAGCCCATGTGAGCCTATACACCTATGCTAATAGAATCCCAATCTTGCCTTTCGAGGTCTACCATATTCAGCAGGATTCATAGATCTGCTTCTCCTCGAATCCTATTCATCACACCACTTCGATGTTGATAGATCCAGCGTTTCTTGGTGCCGTAGAAGCTGAGCAAGTATCCAGATCTAACGCTTTCAACTCATACAAAACACCATTTCAATGTTCAGTTATGAGGAATCCCAATCAAATTGTAGCAGATCGTTTCAAACAATTTCTGCATCCGAAATTTTGCTAAATCCAAACCGAAATTTTCACACTTTCGAATTTCCTGATTTTGAGTCGTGAACAGAGCACACATAAGGGTTCATACGAAGACGACCTGCCGAATCTCTTGTCTTTTGAGCTGCTTGGTCACTGGGATTTTGGACATAGTTCATACCAGTGCATAATTATTGAGTGGATTGGTTTGCGCATGTAACAAAATGTTGTGACCAAAAAGAGGGCGATGTTCCCACTGCATTCAATATTTGAGGATTAAACTGAAAGAACACATATTTTGATAGAAGTACAGCAATTATTACGTATTCCTATAGCTATTGTGAAGTGTGTGCATAATGGGAGTATGATGGCTGAGCAGAGTTTGTGATTTGCAAGTGTGTGGAATATAGTGTGGAGTTTAAAGCCTTATATTTATTACTATGAGATTTGTGTAGAAGAGAACCAATTATTGAACAAATTAGCATTATTTAAATTATTCATTCTTGACGTTCTACAGGGACGAGAGAACAATTGGCTAATTTGATTGTGTGAGTTTGTTATATGCTGATCTTGTTGTGCTACGGGCCAAGGACATCAGTTACAGGTTACAGTATGAGAAGCAGGTCAAGTTGTTAGATTAGCTCTTGAACACATTTAGTATTCAGACCATTTGCCTAGCCACTGATGGATAGCCGAAAGCGAAATATCCGAAAGATGGTGATTGGTCCATAGGATGGTTCAGCACTTGTCAGCTCTTATCATGGAATCCCCGATGAGCCGAGTTGTAAATACTGTTGATCTTGCAAAGTTCATTATTGCTGGTCAGAAACAAATGTATTTTAAATGGGTTGAATGGTAGCTCGAAAATGGTGGAGAAAAGAGAATTTCCTATGAGATCTCAGAGTGGGTACAAATGTTAATGAAGACCAGATCAGACAAAGAGACGAAAGTTCAAAGTGTTGTAATTGTGATTAATTATTATATGTTTTGTAAAGTAAGCATTAAGGGAGGGTATTAGAATTAGTTAGGATTATTCTTACTTTAGTATATCTTGGATTGGGTTTGTTGAGGAAGTTGAGAGATTCTCTCAACTTCTCTCTCTAAGATTAGAAGTGGTTCAACTATATATTTGATGTATCTGATTATTGCAATATAGAAAATAATTATTTTGTGTGTGATTAAAGTGTATTCTGTCTCTCCAATTTTTTAATAATATCTTTGGTGGTATTTTACTTAAGTGATTGTTAAAGGATGATGGAGAAATAATCATGCGAAATTCATGAAGGTGATTGTGGTGGGCATATCTAGTAGAAAACCACTAGCAAAAAATCCTCATGGTAACTATTGTACATATTAACCCCTACATTTATTTTGTGGTCGTTAGCTCCTCCATTCAAGTTTTTAACTTGCAGATCCGTTTAAATCTGTTTAAATCCCCCGTCGTGGCCATAAAACCCCATTTTCTGCCTATCGATACCCTTTTCCGCCCGAAAAATACACTCTACAAAGGTTAAGATCCGCATTTAAAAACATATCGGGCCTAGCCCCTGCAGTCTTAGCCCCTTTGTTTGGATTCTCACATGACCCGGGCGCAAAACCGTGTGCCAGACAGGCAGGAGCTTATCGTCAAAGATTTCGGGCGTGTCTGGAGCCGTCCAATCAAAAACAAATCGACGGAGAAGAGTCGTGCTTACCGTGGTGGTCCCCGTGCCTGTACCCATTGCGAAAATGGTGGTTTCATTCCGCACCACCATTGCTGAGAGGGCGGTATTCTCCATGGGGCCAGCGATTCCATAGATCGCATGACAAGTGTCCTCATGTACGATTCCCGAAACCACCCATTTCGCGCATTATTGTTCAGTCAAAGGTCGGGCAGAGGAATCATCGTCAGCCATCAGATCTCAAGTCCTCCATCCAACGGTGGTTATCCTCCGGAGCTGCACATGTTTTAACCCACATCTATTGTGTCCCTGGCCCACCATTTCATTGTCCTCCGATGTGTTAAAACCATCGATCTCATCAAATGATCATGTGGCCCATATCATCTGCTTGACCACCTACTGACCGAGCCTCCCACCACGACAGCGTTACACGTGTTCACCGTCTCATCCTCCGCCATGCATATATATGTTTCATTCATATATACATTCCATTGTCTTTCCCTGGTCAACTCGTCCACCTCCATCATCGTCCCCCTGTGTTTTTCGCCACCCTGCATCGTTTCATCATCCTCTCAGACCTATACCACCATCCTTGTGATTGGTTTTATTTAATGAGTTTTTGTTTTTTGCAGGTGTATCATGGCTAAGAATTATCATGATTCGCCACTCCCATTACAGAGGCCAAGAATGCATAGCAGGACCATGTTTCAGGAGTAAAATTGGTGGGAAAAGATCCAGGAGCTGCTATGATGTGACCACCATTAAAGAAAGCAAGGATTTGAAATTGTAGAACCCTCCAGAGAAAATCAAAGGGCATATTTGGGTAGGAGAAAACATTAATGGGGCCGCATGAAATATCAGTGGAAGATCGAGAAATACAATGCCCTGTATTAAAGATCTAGGATTTTAATTCAAAGGTAGAGGGCCAAGAGTACCATGCACAAAAACAAGCAACCTCAAGGTTTTATTGCAGCAGATTTTTCTCTTCCCACCAAGTATAGAACATGTGTATATTTTATTCTTTATGTCTTGTTCATGAGGATATTTTCATCCTCAACATTTATTTCATAAAACAACAACAGAGTACTTGCACTAGTTCAGCACCGTCAAACAGCATAGGTGGGTTTTTCTTTCAAATTTGTTTTAAATTAGATCATTAAATGTATATCACCTACCTCTCTGTTTCTCTTATAAAAGTGAGGAAAAAATACATTGAAAGGGTTCCAGATTTCTATCAGCAAATTGTGCAGTGAAAGGCTTTGTATACATCTTGTAAAGTTTCTGTATGAAGGCTCAGAGCCCGTAGGGTCTCAGTGAGGAGGAGTTATAACTGTAATGAGGATTCTGGTCTTTGGTATCCCATAGTATGTAATATTTTCTTATGTGTTAATATAATATCTCATTTCATGCTATTTATCTTCTTGTATCATGTTCTAGAATGCGAGTGGCTCACTGGTCTTAAGTAAGGATTCATCCTAGTTGGTGCCCATACTTGGATTAGTCGAGCGCTTTAAATAGGCCTAGTCATGATATACTGTTCCATGTTCATTTCATCCATATTTTCTGCTATATTAGTTACTTGAGGAGGGTGCTTTTAAAACGCCATTGTCATGTATGGATTCTTAGTTGGATAAGCCCATATGTGTTTTTGTTGTGTATCTGGGTATCAGCCTCATGCTAACTAGTATCTTCTTCATGTTTCTTCACTGCATCCACTTTCTGATATTTGATTTCTGTGGCATATTATTTGAACTGGCCCTCTTTGCAGTAAGATGTCTCTTAACTGTCTGATGCTTTTGTATTGGAGTTTTGCATGATGTTCCTACATTATTCTTATCTTTGTATCAGCTTCTGAGAGAGTTTGGTTCCATTTAAACTAATTTCCTTGTTTTACAAGTGATAGTAAGAGAGCTTTTGGATTGACAACCCAAGCTATATTATGAGCTCCTAGCTATGCTAAGATGTCCTAGGCACTGGTCTATAGCAACTCTAGGCTGTCTCTAGGGTAGACAATAATTTTCGACAACATCTTTCTGGCGCCGTTGCCGGGGACCGAATTTAAGAATATCAGTTTCCCTGGGCCTCGACAAATTATATTCACTCTCTAATCAGGTGAGTGCAGAGAGTTGAAGAGTTGCGTATCTCTCACCTTAGCGACTCCACTGTTCTTTATTTGATAAATATATTGGTAGTCCTGGCTCCTCGAAAGCCACATTTGAGGTCAGATTCCTCTAAGTTAAAGACATCCTTTGTATCTGACCCAAAGAAGATTATTCATAGAAGAAGTTGGAAAGAAAGACAATCAACTCGTGCTAAAGTCCCTAAATATTCTGTAGAAGATCATCCATCCTCTTCTTCTCAAGAAATCCCAGTGGAAAATCCCGACTCCACTAAGGAAAATCCCGAATATTACTCAGATAGCCCACCCAGGGGAAGTGCTAGAACCAAAGATAACCCTCATCCTACCCCTGAGGCTGAAGAAGTTAAAGAAGTCACAGAATTAGCTGTTGTTAACCGTGAACTATTCCCATCTACACCTCAGGCTTCTGTGCAATTTATTCCCATTGTTATACATAATCCACTTCCTCCTCCTCCCCTTCCTTAATTTGTACATCAAATTGTTGCACAACCCCCACCTCCTCCAATGGCTAATGTTCTTGCTTTCCTATTGAACAAATACGCTCCACTGGCCTTACCTCAAGTGCTAAATGATATGCCACAGGATTATTTGAAGATTTTGCCTAGATTTAATGGAGAAAATGATATTGACGCTCAGAAACATCTTGAGACTTTCAGCTCCTTTGCAGAGAACCTTAATGTTGAACATTTAGACATGGTCTTAAGATTATTTGTGAAATCTTTGGATGGTGAGGCCAGAAAATGGTTCAAGACCTTGGGAAACCGTTCAGTGACCACCTGGGATGACATGGAGAATACTTTTCTCAGGAAATGGGGAGAAAAGAAAGACCATGGACAATGTCTTACTGAATTCAATAATCTTAAGAAGAAACATAATGAAGGAGTGTCAGAGTTTATTAAAATATTTAACAATTTATATTTGAGCCTGCCTCCTGAGATGAAGCCTCACCAGACTGCTGCTAAAGTGTTTTTCATAGCAGCCTTTGACTCAGACTTTGGTTTCTCCTTGAGGGAAAGAAAACCCGCCACTTTAGATGATGCTCAGTCAGATGCTCTGGAGTTGGAAGCAAACTTTGCCTCCACTGGGAAATCAAAGGGGAAAGTTGAACAAGATACTAGGAGGAGAGGAAAAGAAGAGGTTTCCTCCTCTAACCAGGAGAAGGATTCAGATAAGATGGATGAAATAAGTAATATGATTAAGAAGATGGTTAAACTTGAATTGGAGGCTAAGAATTCAGCCCCCAAGAATTTTTATAATGCTCCAAACAGAGGATACAATCCTCAGTATAAAAGACCACCACTGCAGATATTTCCAAGAGAAGCAAAAGAGCAACCAGATCAGGTACCACACCCATTGTACCTGGAAGGTCCAGCGGATGACTCCACTGAAGATGTTGCTTATCAATTAGAAGATTCAAATCTTGCTTTTTCAAACAATGATGATATAGAATGCCCATTTCAAGAAGAAGAAGAAGCAGAGATTGATCATTATCGTAAACAATTTTCTAATTTCATATAAGCACAATTCAATGTAAAATATGATCTCAGATCTTCAAGGAAGAGGACCCGAACTCAATATCAAGAAGAAGAGCCACCTCAGAAAGAAGCACCTGTTCAAAAAGAGATGACAATGCAGAAAGCTGCAGAAAAAGGTAAGAGTCCTCTAAATACTCCTCTGCAGTCGAATAATCAAGGTCCTTCTTCTTCTTGTACAGTTAGTCCTCATAATGTTGAGTCTGTATCCAAAGAAGTTAAATCCTCAGCTGAAAATAAAGAATTTAAAGAAGTTGTAATGGAAAAGCCTTCCTCTACTTTTAGTTTACAAAAAGAGCTTGAGAAAATTAAGATTCCAGTCCCCCTGACCGAGCTGCTAAAACAGCCTACATATCAATCTTAATTTACTTCCTTCATGCTACCTTCGGAAGCACCAATAACTCCAGATAGTCTTAACCTCCAAGAAGAAAGACCCCTGGTAGTCTTTGGCCCACATGTAGAGGAAATAGATCCTTCAACTCCTCCTTTTTATGTGTCTTTAGTTATTCATGACCTGTTGTTACATAACTGCATGCTAGATTCTGGGGCTTCCCATAATCTTATGCCTCTGTCTGTCATGGAACAACTAGGACTGCAAATTACAAGACCATATAAAGACCTATACTCATTTGATTCCAAAAGAGTTAAATGCTTGGGGATGATTAAAGATTTAGTGGTCAATCTAGCACAAATTCCAGCAAAAAGTGTAGTTATGGACATTGTGGTTGCTGATATCCCAGCCCGCTTTGGTATGTTGCTGTCAAGGTCTTGGGGTACAAAAATTGGTGGGTCACTCAAAATGGACTTAACATATGCTACCGTCCCATTCTTTGGAGGCCAAGAGAGGAGGTTATACAGGGAGACTAGATTTGTTAAAATGGTGACTAAGGCTGACTGCTTAGAGAATTCCCCAGTTTACAACAAGGAAGGAGACTTCTCATGTTTGATGTTAGAAGAAAATCAAAATTATGCCCATGAGCCCCCCTTTGGTCAAATCCAAGCTGAGCAGCCTTCAGAAAACCAAGAATCAGAAATTTGGACTTTACATTTTGATGGAGAAAATTCGAAGGAAGGTAACAGAGCTGGAGTGTTATTAATCTCTCCTACAGGAAAATGGGTGTCACAGTCCTTTAAATTGGAATATGAGGCTACTAATAATGTGGCTGAATATGAAGCACTGTTGTTGGGACTACAAACAACCAGGAATATGAATATAAAGAATTTAAAAGTTCTGGGAGACTCTGAATTGGTTGTTAGACAGGTCATAAATCAATGCCAAACAAAACACCCCCGGCTGAAAGCCTATAGGAATGAAGTATGGGATATGGTGGAGAATTTTTTCTTAGCATTTAAAATACATTTCATGCCCCAGGAACAGAACAAAATAGCAGATTCTCTTGCTGTAGCTGCCAGTACATTCCATCCTCCTCAGAACCCACTTTTGAGGTATGAAGTTGAGGTACGATATAGACCATCCATACCATATAATATTAAGCACTGGCAGGTATTCGAATATGAAGAACAAATGAAGAGATTCCTGGAGACAGTGGGAGAATTTTCTAATATAGAGATTGATGACTGTGAAGAAGAGGAAGCTGAAAATATTGCAGAAAACAGATGGGAAGAAAAAATAGCAGGTAATAAAGTGCTGCAGCTGAAAGGAAATGTTATCCCTAGAGAGCTGGTGCCCCTAGAAAGATTATTTGATAAAAATGATGTTCCATTGCAGCATAGTAAAGTAATAGAAGAGAATCAAGTAGAAGACTTGAATTTGGGCGCTGATGCTGAGCCCAAAATCGTAAAATTATCCAAAAAGGTTTCAGAGGAATATAAAAGAAAATATTTAAAACTATTTCAGTCATATAAGGATGTATTTGCATGGTCCTATCAGGACCTAAAAACTTTTGATGTTAATATAATGCAGCATAGAATTCCTCTGAGGGAAGATGCAAAACCATATAAGCAGAAGCTCAGACAGATAAATCCTCTGCTACTCCCTTCAATTGAAAAAGAAATCAAGAAGCTGCTACAGGCCAAAATAATTGTGCCACTAAGATACTCTGAATGGGTCGCTAACTTGGTTCCTGTCCGCAAAAAGAATGGAGAAATAAGGTTGTGTGTAGATTTCAGAAACTTAAATAGAGCATCTTTAAACGATAATTATCCATTGCCTAAGATGGACCACATTCTACAGAAAGTGGTCGGAGCCTCCAAAATGTCAATGATGGATGGGTTTTCAGTTATAATCAGGTGGCTGTTTTCCCAGAGGATCAGAAGAAAACTGCATTTACAACACCATGGGGTATATTTATGTATGCCAGGATGCCATTTGGGCTAATTAATGCAGGAGCTACTTTTTAGAGGGAAATGGACATAGCTTTTGTTAGAGAGCAGGACAAGTTTCTGGTGGTATATCTGGATGATATCACATTATTTTCAAAGGATGATACTGAACACATTCAGCACTTGTAGAGAACCTTTGAAAAATGCAGAAGGTATGGTCTTTCCCTCAATCCTCAAAAATATTTATTTGCATTAGATGAGGGAAAACTCTTAGGGCACATTTTAACTAAAGACAGTGTGAAAATAGACCCTAAGAGAGTTGAAGTTATAAATGGTATTCCTTTACCCAGGAATAAGAAGGAAGTGTAGGTCTTTCTAGGCCGAATCAATTTCCTGAGAAGGTTTATTCCTAAATATGCTGAGATAGTTAGGCATATAACTGATATGTTGAAAAAGAATAATGAAGTAAAATTATCTCAGGAATCTAGAGATGCATTCACCAGAATAAAACAGGCATTTGCTGAAGCTCCTGTATTAGTTGGACCAGATTACAACAAGCCATTTATGATTTTTTCTTTTGCATCACCTCATACAATAGCTGGAGTATTGTTGCAGAAAAATAAAGAAGGATATGAGCAGCCTATAGCCCTCTTTAGCCAGGTGCTTCATGATGCAGAATTGAAATACAATATACTAGAGAAGCAAGCCTATGCCCTTGTAAAGTCCCTCAAAGCCTTTAGAATTTAAGTTTTGCAGTCTCATATTATTACATATGTCCCTACAGCAGCTGTCAAATACATTCTCATTCAGGGAGACAGTGAAGGAAAAAGGGGAAGATGGATTGCAAAAATACAAGAATATGATTTGGACATCAGACCTACTAGGCTGATTAAAGGACAGGGACTTGCTAAAATGTTATCTGAATCAAATCATCAAGCCTTGGGCATTAATTGATCTGTGATTGCAAGTGAAGAGTCAGAAAATGAAAAAGACCAGCAAGGACTGGAGAAATCCACTTAAAAAGCACATCTAAAGTATATCACTAGTCCTTGGTACAAAGAAATAGTTGAATATCTTTTAACACTCAGCTGTCCACCCAGCTGTGATAAATCAAAATACAGGGCTTTGAGGCTGAAATCACAAAAGTATATAGTTGCCAATGGTCAGTTATATTGGAGAGAACCTTCAGGCATACTATTGTTGTGCCTCACAGAGGATGAAGTAGAAAATATAATGGTGGAGTTTCATGAGGGAATTTGTGGAGGTCATTACAGTTGGAAGGCCACAACACATAGAATACTGAGAGCTGGTTTTTATAGGCCTAAATTATTTTGAGATGTTTTTAATTGGGTTAGAGCATGTGATAAGTGTCAAAAATTTGCTGAGAGACAAAAGCTGCCTGCTTTTCCCCTAATTCCAGTTCATATAGATGAACCATTTCAGCAATGGGGATTAGATTTTATTGGAGAAATACATCCCCCTTCAAGTGGCCAACATAAATGGATATTGACTGCAATAGATTACTTTACAAAGTGGGTGGAAGCCATACCTGCGAGAAATGCTACAGATGCTGTAATAATCAAATTCATGGAAGAGAACATCATATCCAGGTTTGGCTGTCCAGCTAGAATTGTAACCGATAATGCACAAGCCTTCAAGTCCAATAAATTAGTAAATTTCTGCCAGCAGTATAATATTTCATTAAATCACTCCACAACTTACTATCCACAGGGGAATGGCTTGGCAGAATCTTCCAACAAAACTCTGGTGAGGGCCTTGAAGAAGACAATTAATGAGAATCAAAAGAATTGGGATTCCCAATTGAAATTTTCTCTGTGGGCGAATAGAGTAACTAGCAAGAGAGCAACTGGGAAATCTCCTTATGAACTGGTATATGGGCGAGCGGCTATGTTTCCTGTGCAATTGGCTTTGCCAGTGGCACGTTTCATGCAGGAAAGTCAGGAAGAACCAGATGACATGGTCAGAAGAATTAACCAACTGGTAGAATTGGAGGAAAAACGGAGCCAAGTGAATCAGAGATTAGCGGAGTATCAGGAGAAAATGAAAAACATCTTTGATCAGCATGAAAAAGACAGGAAATTTCAAATTGGTGATCTGGTTCTCAGATGGGATATCCGGAGGGATGAAAAGGGAAAACATGCTAAATTTGATCCACTTTGGTTTGGCCCATTTAAGATTATGGAGCTAAAATGTAATAATACATTTATTTTAGAAAATTTGCAGGGTGACTTGTTAGATGCCCCTGTGAACGACCAATTCCTAAAGCCCTACTTTCAATTTTGATTCGGGCAGAGTATGCCTGTTGTATTATATTGTATATAGACTTTGTTTCAGTTTTTATTTTAATAAGGGATGTGTGCTAATGAGTTTTGAAGAAAAAGTAAAAGGGCTGAAGAGCGGAATCTACATACAAGATGATCAAGGGTCTACAAGTTCTCGACATGTCCAAGGATGAACATGCCGTCCCCGGATGGAGCCAATGTTGTACATATCAACCCCTACATTTATTTTGTGGTCATTAGCTCCTCCATTCAAGTTTTTAACTTGCAGATCCGTTTAAATCTGTTTAAATCCCCCGTCGTGGCCATAAAACCCCATTTTCTGCCTATGGCTACCCTTTTCCGCCCGAAAAATACACTCTGCAAAGGTTAAGATCCACATTTAAAAACATATCGGGCCTAGCCCCTGCAGTCTTAGCCCCTTTGTTTGGATTCTCACATGACCCGGGCGCAAAACCGTGTGCCGGACAGGCAGGAGCTTATCGTCAAAGATTTCGGGCACGTCTGGAGCCGTCCGATCAAAAACAAATCGACGGAGCGGAGCCGTGCTTACCGTGGTGGTCCCTGCGCCCGTATCCGTTGCGAAACCAGCGGTTTCATTCCGCACCACCATTGCTGAGAGGGCGGTATTCTCCGCGGGGCCAGCGATTCCATAGATCGCATGACAAGTGTCCTCATGTACGATTCCCAAAACCGCCCATTTCAGGCATTATTGTTCAGTCAAAGGTCGGGCAGCGGAATCATCGTCAGCCATCAGATCTCAAGTCATTTGTCTAACGGTGGCTATCCTCCGGAGCTGCACATGTTTTAACCCATGTTTATGGCGTCCCTGGCCCACCATTTCATTGTCCTCCGATGCATTAAAACCGTCGATCTCATCCAATGATCGTGTGGCCCATATCATCCGCTTGACCACCTGCTGACCGAGCCTCCCACCACGACAGTGTTACACGTGTTCACCGTCTCATCCTCCGCCATGCATATATATGTTTCATTCATATATACATTCCATTGTCTTTCCCTGGTCAACCCGTCCACCTCCATCATCGTCCCCCTGTGTTTTTCGCCACCCTGCATTGTTTCATCATCCTCTCAGACCTATACCACCATCTCCATTAACCCCACCATGTCCGCCATCCTTGTGATTGGTTTTATTTAACGAGTTTTTGTTTTTGCAGGTTTATCGTGGCTAAGAATTATCATGATTCTTCACTCCCATTACAGAGGCCAAGAATGCACAGCAGGACCATGTTTCAGGAGTAAAATTGGTGGGAAAAGATCCAAGAGCTGCTATGATGTGACCACCATTAAAGAAAGCAAGGATTTGCAATTGTAGAACCCTCCAGACAAAATCAAAGGGAAGATTTGGGTAGGCGAAAACATTAATGGGGCTGCATGAAATATTAGTGAAAGATCAAGAAATACAACGCCCTGCATTAAAGATCTGGGATTTTAATTCAAAGGTAGAGGGCCAAGAGTACCATGCACAAAAACAAGCAACCTCAAGGTTTTATTGCAGCAGATTTTTCTCTTCCCGCCAAGTACAGAACATGTGTATATTTTATTCTTTATGTCTTGTTCATGAGGATATTTTCATCCTCAACATTTATTTCATGAAGTAGTAGCAGAGTACTTGCACCAGTTCAGCACCGCCAAACAGCATAGGCGGGTTTTTCTTTCAAATTTGTTTTAAATAAGATCATTAAATGTATATCACCTACCTCACTCTCTAGAGCCTTCGGTTTCTCTTATAAAAATGAGGAAAAAAGACATTGTGAGGGTTCCAGATTTCTATCAGAAAACTGTGCAGTGAAAGGCTTTTGTATACATCTTGTAAAGTTTCTGTATGAAGGCTCAGAGCCCGTAGGGTTTCAGTGAGGAGGAGTTATAACTGTAATGAGGATTCTGGTCTTTGGTATCCCATAGTATGTAATCTTTTCTTATGTGTTAATATAACATCTCATTTCATGCTATTTATCTTCTTGTATCATGTTCTAAAATGCGAGTGGCTCACTGGTCTTAAGTAAGGATTCATCCTGGTTGGTGCCCATACTTGGATTAGTCAAGCACTTTAAATAGGCCTAGTCATGATATACTGTTCCATGTTCATTTCATCCATATTTTCTGCTATATTAGTTACTTGAGGAGGGTGCTTTTAAAATGCCATTTTCATGTATGGATTCTTAGTTGGATAAGCCCATATGTGGTTTTGTTGTGTATCTGGGTATTAGCCTCATGCTAACTAGTATCTTCTTCATGTTTCTTCACTGCATCCACTTTCTGATATTTGATTTCTGTGGCATATTATTTGAACTGGCCCTCTTTGCAGTAAGTTGTCTCTTAACTGTCTGATGCTTTTTTATTGGAGTTTTGCATGTTGTTCCTACATTATTCTTATCTTTGTATCAGCTTCTGAGAGAGTTTGGTTCCATTTAAACTAATTTCCTTGTTTTACAAGTGATAGTAAGAGAGCTTTTGGATTGACAACCCAAGCTATATTATGAGCTCCTTGCTATGCTAAGATGTCCTAGGCACTGGTCTATAGCAACTCTAGGCTGTCTCTAGGGTAGACAATAATTGTCGACAACAGTAACTTCAAATAACTGGCCTACGCTTTTCCCTGACATTCATAAAAAAGTAACTTCATGCCATAAATGCCAGTTATTTGAAGGAAAAAGAAAATTTTTACCCGTGCCATTAAATCCTATTTCATCCGAGATCCCTTTTCAGCAGTGTCGACTAGATTTCATTGGTGAAATTTGATGGGCCTCTAAATTAGACATAAATTAAGGCCCATCTAACCTTTATTAGGCCCATCTACCCTCCTTATGCACATGAAAAGATATATTAAATCTATCCTTCTGCACTTAATAATGTTTTCTTATGCATTAATATGTTCTTAGGAATGTTTAAAGGTAATTTCATATTTGTGCCTAATATTGGTTATTTTGTAGAATATTGTGAGAATATTGGGCATATTATGCAAATTTGGAGAAGGACATAATTTAGGGACTTGCTCCCTACCACTGGAAGATCAAGATTGAATAATAAATGAGCACAATATCAGGAAATTATTGAGAAATCTTGGAGAGATTCAAGGGGGTTGTCTACCATCCTTAACTATCAAAGGTAGCCAAGCAACTCGAAGACTAAAGTGCACTCAATCTATGGTTTACTTGGAGTCAAAGTTGTAGAAATTTTAATAAATGATATATTATTCACCGAGATTCTCCTGATCACACACTATTTTAACTTCATGGACAATACAAAATCTCTTCTACCATTGATCATTAATTTCAGAAATAAAAACAATCGCATGCACACATTAAAACCATAAACAATCACACATATGAACACAATATTTTATGGGAAAGCTTAAAGCTGAAAACCCCCAACTATCTGTATATTATATTTCATAGAGAGTACGGAGACACAGTAGTCATCATTGAGTGATTCTTAACTGTCAACTACATGTCAGAGGATAATCTTTTGAAATTTATAAATTTGGGTGCGATGTTTGTGCGAACCAAGAAGGTTAAGGTATATTGGCTCATTCCTAACAGTGATCAAATTTGAAGGGCTGGTCTTAATTTAATTTTGAAGGGAATATATTTATCTAGCCCTTCATAAATGAAAAGTTATAAAAAAAATACACTTTTAATGACAAATGTATATTAAATAAACTTTTCATAAAAATAAATAAATAGTGTTTTTCCAAATATTTAAAAATTTAAATTAAAACTAGCCATAGTCACATTCTTTAGTTTTTACGCCTTGTATTGAATAAATTTAGCTCCTTCCTATGTTCCAACTAAAAAGCTCTCATGTCAAATTATTGTAAAATATAGTATTTGAAAAATAAATAAATAACTTTTATCTCCACAAATTAGAAAAATAAAAATTCAAAAGCATCTCATTCCATAAATTTGATTATAAAAAACATCCATCTCCATAAATTAGAAAAATAAAAATTCAAAAACATCTCATTCCATAAATTTGATTACTGTACAACCCACATAATAAGAAATTTTACCATTGGAATATATTACGAGATATTCCTTTTATTTTAACAATTCCAATAAGAAATTTTACCATTAGAATATAATATGAGGTAATATTTTATTTTCACAATTCTATGGTTCAATCAACATGATGTAGTCAAATGAAACATAGAAAATCTTTATGATAATAAGAATGACCAAAAAATAATCATTTTCTTCATTTTTCCTATTTTAGGCAACTTTTAGCTGCCATATTTATTCATCATCCAAAAGATTGTTCGCTAAATAGAAAGAAACATATTAATTATGAAAGAATAGAAAAGAAAGAGGTGAACAATGGTGAAGAACAAGATTTTCAACAATTAAATAGGGCTAATTTTATTCCAG
This sequence comes from Pinus albicaulis, assembly GCA_034641835.2. Classification (NCBI taxonomy): domain Eukaryota; kingdom Viridiplantae; phylum Streptophyta; class Pinopsida; order Pinales; family Pinaceae; genus Pinus; species Pinus albicaulis. Next base: position 1,255,124,097 of record CM076580.1, read on the forward strand.
AGTTCATATGATTTTTTTAAGCCATACTTCTATCTGATCCTTCAAAATTAAAGTATTTGGTGTGCTTACTATTGAAATGTATATCAAGAAAATGTTGTTATTGTTTTTTTTGTAATTCTTTAATTTTGACTCTATTTTTATTTGCACTCATTATCATTAAAATCTCTTCAAATGTAGAGTAATTACAAGGCTATTTATTCTAAATTTCACATCAAATTTTATTTTTACCATATTGAAATTAAAGAAATTTTGCTACCCATAATAAATTTCACCTCTGCCCAAAACAAACAAAAAATATAACTTTTCATTAAATCCCTTTATAGATCTTAAATATTGGGATATTTGTTTGTATATTGCAGCTCTCACCTTCACTCACATTAAACACACATAGACAACTAATTTTCCTACAAAATTTTCATTTGGATTCCTCAACCAAGCACATACCATTTTACAGTGCAATTTAATGAACTTGATTTGGTTGGACAAGAGTGGAAAAAAATGATCAAGGGTTCCATGGATAATGCTAACTTAGAATTAATGCAATTCCAAAGACCAAAACTCTGGAATATCTTTCTCGTTGTCCTTTGTGTAACAAAGGACCCTATTTATGGAAAAATCCATTGTCACTTGAGGATCTCACTTAAATATATGTATACATGTGTGCCTTATTCTAACAATTTTTTGTGTTAAAAGTCTTTCGGTATATTTTTAATCAAATCTATACATAATTTATAGGAAATTGTTAGAATATTAAATTTGATTGGTCAAATCTACAAAATTGTAATGTATAAAAACTTTTCTACTAGTTTAGTTAAATCCATTTAAACACTAAAAATAAAATTTAAAAAAACAAAAACCATGGTCTAAATTAAACATAATTTTACCATGTTCTAACCCAAAACTCCACACAATTCGTTTATAAAAGAAATCCTACTTATTTAGTTAAACCCCCTGTTTATAAAAACATTCCTACATATTTTGTTAAACCCAATTAAACATTAAAAATAATTTTAAATAGAAAAAACCACTATCTCACTTAAACCTGGTTTTACCAAGTTACAACACAAAACTCCATCAGTAAAAAATCTCCATTGTAGTGCTTTGTGTCGCACACGGTTTGATTTAAAGGAGGATTGTAGACATGTTGAAGAGTGTGAGATGATGATAAAGATGGAGAAAATTGTGTGGTGTTATGGCGTTTCTTAATACATTGAACAATATTATTTGAGACATATATTTATCGTGCTAAACTCTGAGGATTCACTCTATAATTTTGCATATGTACTTAAAATGTGTTTTGTAATTTTTTTTTTAATTGGAAATTTATTTTTTTAAATCAATTTCTGAATATCTACCTAATACTATGGAGCTAATTGAACTTTAGTGTGAGTCTCTTTTGGACCAGGGAAAAAAAATTGGTAGAGGAGATCATCCTTTAGTGCCTCTAGTTTTAAACAAAAAAACCGAAAGAGAGAAAATAAAAAGATGTCCAGTGCCAAAAAAATACCTATGAATATGTTTGTAGTACTTATCAACCAATCAAGACTAGAGAGAGCTTGGATTCCATCTATTATGCATGGCTATTGTGAGATACGGGACATAGAATGAAAAACTGCCCAATGAGCGTGTTTAAAGCCGGTAATTGGTTCAATAGTTATCCAAAAAGAAACACAATCTAGAGCCTTGTCATGGAAGAAGACCTTTGTGAAACTCAGATGAGAGAAGAAAACTATCTAGATGGAGAATTGAACTTGCTAACTGGATAAAAATTATATGGCAAGAAGACCTTTGTGAAATTCAGATGAGAGAAGAAAACTATCTAGATGGAGAACTAAACTTGCTAACTGGATAAAAATTATATGGCCTCACGCCTCGCTAACTGGAAATTCACTGTATTTGAAATTCTGAATATTCGAGCTATAGAGGAAGACTCACTCCTACATGCAAAATTGGCTCTTCCCCAATTCTCTGCTCTCTTTCGCAGCTCTCCAATTAGAATGGATTAAAAAATTGGTAAGAAAATCTCATCAAGGGAAAAATAATAGACTTGCATTATGACTGTTAGATGCAACAATCTCCATACTCTAGTAAATTTTATTTATTACATCAACAACCCTAGTAGTAGCGTCTATTAAATTTTATTTATTGAATCAACAACCCTCGTAGTAGCCTGTAGCGTACTCTAGAATCTATATATGTCAAGGGGGGTTGGTTGTCGAATAACCTTCAACTCAGTGATTTAAATTTCCAGAAATGGCCAGTGGAATAGCAACCCTTCATAGGGCATTTTAAGATATAATTTAATTTTTTTTGAAACTTGTAAAGATCAAAATTTAATTTTTTTGACTGGTAATTTCACGTTATCACTTCTCTGACGTGTTGGAGGCCTCTTGAAGGACACTGATGTGTTCAATTTTGAACATTGATTCCTACATCATTCACCTTTATATGTGCATTGATGGAGTTCAGCGCAACAATTAGAGTGTGGGTTTATACCAATACCTATAGATGGCAAATTAATTGTTAGAGATATATACAGAAGTCTTAATGCCTCTTCTTACCAGGGACAAATGTCCATGAATTTTCTATCTTTCTGGCAGAGGAAAATCCCTACAAAGATGGTTCTCTTTGGATGGTTGGTTTGGAAGGGTAAGATTCTGACTGGAGAAAACCTGATCAAAAGAGGATATTGTGGGTCGTTCAGATGTGTCATATGTTGTGGGGATTTCAAGTCCATCTCACATCTGTTCTTTCGATGTCCTGCTATTGTGGGTTTATGGAGGCTCTTTAATTCACATTTCATGAACCCTGCGTGGCTCCCAAATGACTTCATCTCCTTGGCTTTGGAATGGGACAAGCTGCGAGGAAAATACAGATCGCTGCCTCTCTTCTTCATTTGGGAGGTATGGTTGGGATGGAATAAGTCGATTTTTGATGATGTTCCTTTTCAGATTCCACGTATTTTCTATGCTATCAAGAGGTGGATGGATGATCGCCCCTCTCCTTCTTTGACCATTTCGGATGGCTCCATTCGCATTCGGCCTCATGAGATGGCCATCTCGGCTATATATTTTGATGGTGCATGTGTGGATGGTGTCATGGGATGTGGTGCCTGGTGTTGAGCTCCAAAGATGTTCTTTCTTCCACCACATTCCACTCCATTTCCTTTGTCCGTTATTAATTACAGGCTCAAATGATCAATATAATTAATTAAAATTGCTTTAAGAATGTATATCATGACTAACTTGCTATGTTTTTATGATTTTGTCATTGTAGTACTTTTTGAGCTAGATCTAGCTACAGAATGCAGACATTCTGTAGATAGTTGACGATTCTACAGTTGTCTTCATGTCTATGCAGGTTCCAGGTGTCATCTCAGAGGAAAACACATATGGTCATATTCCACATCATTCCCTCATCGTTTGTTGCTCTCCATGAAGTTTGAACAGAATTCTGTAGGTGGTTATGCACGTGGGAACTCAAATTAGGAGATAGACTCCTAATAGGACAAGGACAGTCCAGATGTCCTTAATCATATTACGTGACCACCATCAGAGTCCTAGTTTGATTTTTATTTGGAAAGACAATTATCCCTAGGTTATCTCAAGACAGTTATGTAATTTTGTTATAAATATGGCTCGGGAAACCGAGGGACAAGGTTAGATTTTGTGTTTGATTGCTAGATTTCAGAAGTCCGAAAACACTCTGTTTTGAAGTAATTTCTCTTTTAATGAAAGAAGCACCATTTTATTGAAAGGCTGAGTCAATCTTGAAGTAGATTTTGCATGCTACTCTGGTGGTAGAGGGCCCCTGATACCTGAGCAGCTTTGTTCATACGACTTAGATAAGTATTTTAGTCTCATTTTTCATTTCTAGCTTAAGCGGGTTTCTGAATTTTATGTTTCATGCTTGTTTACATTAATCATCACAGCTAGACTTACTCTTATAAACTCTTCCAAAATATCATCACAATGAATAAGGCATAGCTGTGGTGTTGTAGATTTTAGTTGCATTTCCTTTCGAATTTTATGATTTCTGCTTGTTTACACTAAGTGTCATAGCCGGTCTTACTCCTACAAACTCTTCCAAAACATCATTAACAATGAATAAGAAACAACTGTGGTATCTTAGATCCTAGTTGTATTTGCTTTCAAATCTTGTGTTTATGTTCAATTGCATTGAATTATACATCCAGACTTGTTTTTACAAACTCTTCCAAAATATCATTCATATTGAACAAGATGGGCTGTAGAATTCCATAGACTAGCTGCATGTTAATTTAGTTATAACACTCCGGAGGTTGACTACATTTAGTTCAGCTCTGTCACTACATTTCAAGTTTGATAATGGCATTCTATTTTAACTCTGTTCACTGTACTTTAAGTAGATTAGTAGCACTTTAGTTCAATCTCAGTTCATTTTGTTTCAAGAAAACATTAATGGCATTCTAGTTTAGTTGTAGCCACTGTATTTTAAGATTGATAGACCGCATTCTAGCCTAGTGTTATCCATTGTATTTTAAGTAGTACTAATTGTCAAAATTAGTCTCTTGGCCTTCATTATTTACAAACTTACTTTTGTTCTGAATTTATATTGATACATCATCACATGAATAGGGGTCAGTAATATCAGTTTAAGGCTTTGATTATTCTGCAAATATTTTACAAATTCACCTATAGCCTTTTTCCCAAACATTATTCTAGAAAATCTCTAAACTTCTAAATAAGGCCTAGAAGTGATAATTCAAGTTGCAGAATAGGGTAACTTCAGCATCATAGGTTAATCTAGAATAGAAACCTTACTGTGTTACAAATAATCATTTTGTGATATTGTGAGTTGATTGTTTATTTAGGAGAACTTCATTTACACTTAACTTGTCCATTTCTCAAGCTCTTCCAACACACCTTTAATGAATGAATTGGATAAGTTCAAGCTCATGTTGTGATTTATTTCCTTGCAATGAAGTCATTATCAAGCTTTTCACTTGTTGTTTTCCATCCATAGTTTAGGCTTTGTTTTGTTTTAATATAACCAATAGCTTCTTTTCACCAGCACTTAATTCTTTCCTTTTTCAAACATAAAACCATAAAACCAAAAAAATCATAAAACAATAAACACAACTTAGTGAGAAACAAATACCTAGGCACATATAGTGCACCACACTTCAGCAGTTTACTAACCTTGGTTGACAATTAATGAACTCAATTTAGGAACACTAAGTTGAGCACAAACATTTTGGCGATGTTGTCGGGGAAGTGTAACTAGGTAGCCTTTTTTCTTAACTCCCAAAAAAAATGATATGCGTAGAGAGAGAGACTCAAGGGGTAGATTCATAAGAAGCAGAAGCAGAAGCTTGATCTCTAGAACACCTCTTGTTTCACCTAGACCAAGAGCCAGCACACCTCCAACTCAGACCCACATTCCATCCTTTACTGATCCTAGACTTCTAGAAGACTTAAGATCAGATATTACATTAGAAAGACCTTCCACTTCATCCACTGAACCTGTCTTAGAAGAATATTCGAGGACCCCTGCTAAAGACACAAACTTTTCCACTTCCACAGAAGAATCAACTATGGCAGAAGAAGGGGGAGGAGGAGTCTTTAATGGAGAACACACATTATTTGGAGGGGGTAGAGGTAGAGATAGAGGAGAAGGAGGTAGAGGTGCAGAAGGAGAAGGAGGTAGAGGAAGAGGTAGAAGAGAAATGGGAAGCTCTTTTGGGTTTCCTATAGTAGATGAAGAAACCAATACAACCATGAAAAAAATTTCACCCTCTGTCCTTCCAAACTTCTATGGACTTAAAACTGAAGATCCTGAAACCTTCCTATTTGAATTTGAAGTCCTGTGTAGAACTTATGACTACTTACAAGATGCTCAAAAACTTAAACTATTTCCTTCAACATTGAAATGAGCAGCATTGAAGTGGTTTATGAGTTTGATCAACAGTTCTATTAGAACATGGGAAGATATGAAACAAGCATTTCTAGAGAGGTATTTGGATTATTGTATGCCAATCAATCATAAGGAGGAAGTGTTCAAGATGATACAAAAAGAAGATGAAAACCTGGAAGATTTGTTGGAGAGATTTCATTACAACATCAAAAGAGAAAAAATGGAGAACTTAGATCAATACACCTTAAAAGCTCTCTTGTTGAAGAAAATTAGGGATGAGTGGTTGGATATCCTTAACATGATGGGAAAATGGGATATATCTCAGCTCACATTACCTGAAATATCTAAGTTATGTATCAACCTTTCAAGAGGGAAATCCAAAACTGTAAAAGGTCCAAGAGACCCTGCTCTTGCAAGGGCAAGTAAATCTGCTTCTGCGATAGTAAGTAGGGTAGAGATAGGGAATATGCTTGATGAATTCAAATCTGACATCTTAGGGATTCTTAGTGAACAAATAGACACCCTTAAGTTACAAAACAAGCAAAAAGCTGAATCTGATGTCTTAGCAATCTTTTGTCCCAAATGTAGAAAGAAGCATGCCTTGAGAAAATGTCCTTTGGATGCAAAATTTGTAGAGACCTGTGTAATTTGTTCAGAAAAACATGAAACCAAGAGATGTCCTTCACTTCCTGGTCTTAAAGCTGTCTTTCAAGAGGAAACTCCTACAAATTCCACAAAATCTCTCAATTTTGTCTCTAGAAGGCCTTGGCAAGGACCTCAAACACAAGGATTCCATGATCAATTGTATAATCAACCTCCACTAAATTGGAATTCTTGGCAGCAACCTTGGCCCCAATTTCAAAATCAATCTCAAACTTGGGCACAAGGAGCACAAAATCCCTATGGAAGATACTCCCAGTACTATCAATATCCACCATCCTATCCACCATACCCACATTTTTCTCCTCAAAATCCTCAACAACATCCTCAACAGAATCCTCACAACCCACAACATCAAAATCAACCACTTCCATTACCATTTCCTTAGAAATCAAATCAGTTTGCTTCTCAACCCATGCCAAACCCCAACAATAAAAATCCTCATAATACATACATGATAGAATGCCAACAGTTTCCAACTTATTTAATTACTCCTCTAGACCTTAGTGATGTTCAACTTAGGTCTGGAAGAATACTTGAAAAGAGGAAACCTTCTGTGATCATACAAGAACAAGACAACTCTGAGGAAGAATCTCTACGGGAAAATAAAAGTCTTGAAGAAGACACATCTTTTCAGGACCCAAACATTGAAAAACCAAAAAAAAAAGAACCAATAATTTCAACTCCTGTATTAGAACAACCATCAACTTCCACTCCTACACCTCCCTTTCCAGAAAGATTACAAATTGATAGAGGTGTAGAAAAACAAATTATGGTGCCTAATTATGATTTCCTAGATGAGCTGAGAAATGTCTGTATTAATATTCCATTATTACAAGCTATCAAGGAAATTCCAATTTTAGCAAAGACAATAAAGGAGTTGAGCATGAAGAAAACAAGAAAAAGAATAAGAGAGACAAAGAAAATTCAACTGGCAAGAAAAATAGCATATATCATGATGGGTAAGATTTCTATTCCAAAGTATCTAGACCCAGGAAATCCAGTTGTTAAAATTCACATCAATGGAATTGAGATCCAAAACACACTCATTGATTTAGGAGCAGCAATCAATATCATGAGTAGACAAATCATGGATAAACTGAAACTTCCTAATCTTCTCTTTACACCCACATTATTACAATTAGTAGACAGATCTGTGATCAAACCTGATGGGGTAATAGAAGACATTCTAGTGTCCCTAGATTCTTGGGAGTACCCTGTGGATTTCATGATCCTAACTCCTAAGAATAATCTAGGAGGGCATCCAATTATATTAGGAAGACCTTGGTTAGCTACAGCTGATGCTTTCATTAGTTGTAGATCCGGTGATATGTACATCTCCGATGGTAGTTCAACTAAGAAATTCACTTTGTATCCTCCAGCAAGGACAATTACAGATTTAGGTGATACTCAATGGATAGAGGATGAAGAAGACTTACAACCTCTCTTCACAATTTCAGAAATTAGTGAAGATAGTCAAATTTTGAATACTTTAGAAAACTTTGAATCCTCTTCGGAATACAAACATGAACAATTTCAAGAAGAATCCAACATTGAGTTTTTATCATCAAGACATATGTCTCTTCATTCTATGGATAAATTTGGCAGCTCTACAAGTGAGATATTTCCAGGAAAAACTTTAAACATAAACAAGAACCTAGAAAAATCTCAACAAGAAGAGCTAGTCAAGATCTTACAGAGACATTCTTCTGCATATCCATGGGAGTACACTGATATGAAAGGGATAAGCCCCAATACTTGCACTCATCACATCTACATAGAGAAAAATTGTAAACCAATCAGACAACCTCAAAGACGGATGAATCCAAATCTTAGGGAGATTGTTAAAGAAGAATTGCAGAAATTGTTGAATGTCAACTTTATCTATCTTATTTCAGATAGTCAGTGGGTTTCTCCTTTGGTAATTGTGCCAAAGAAAAATGGTAAATGGAGGGTATGTATTGACTACCGAGAATTAAACAAAGCTACTCTTAAAGATCATTTTCCCCTACCTTTCATAGATCAGGTGTTAGATACCTTAGCTGGCAAAACGTACTTCTCATTTCTAGATGGGTTTAATGGTTATAATCAAATTCAAGTAGCACTTTAGGATCAAAACAAAACCACATTTACCTGTCCTTGGGGTACTTATGCTTATCGAGTATTGCCATTTGGATTATGCAATGCACCTGCAACATTTCAAAGGGCAGTATTAGGAATCTTTTCGGATCTAATACATGATTGTGTAGAGGTATATATGGATGATTTCATAGTTTATGGAAACACATTTGAAGAAGCCTTAGCAAACTTGGAAAAAGTTTTAAAAAGATGTAAAGAAGCAAATCTTTCACTTAGTCATGAGAAGTGTTTTATGATGTTTACTGAAGGAATTGTTTTAGGACATCACATTTCAGGGGATGGGATTAGAGTTGATGAGTCAAAAGTTGAAGTCATCTCTAAATTATTTATTCCAAGTTGTCAAAAAGATGTTAGGAGTTTTCTAGGATTTACAAGCTATTATCGAAGATTTATAGAAAACTTCACCAAGATAGCATCTCTACTCTTCAAATTACTTACCAAAGACTGTGAATTCAAATGGAATTCTGACTACCAGTTAGCCTTTGAGACCCTGAAAACAAAAATTTATGAAGCACCTATTTTAAGGGGACCTAACTGGAAGCTACCTTTTCATATTTCAACAGATGCCTCAGATGCAGCTTTAGGAGCAGTATTGGGACAAAAAGACCTGATTCCTTATTCCATCTACTATACCAATACAAATTTGACTCCTTCAGAGTTAAACTATACTGTAACTAAAAAAGAGTTTTTAGCTGTTGTTAATGCCATAAACAAATTCAGACACTATATAACAGGCTATGAAACTTTTGTTCACACAGATCATTCTGCAATTAGATACTTAATGAACAAATCAATTACTAATGGCAGAGTCATAAGATGGTTATTTCTTTTAGAAGAATTCAACATTAACATTCTAGATAGGCCTGGAAAACAAAACACAGTAGCTGATTTCCTATCTAGACTCCAAAACATCAAAGATGACACTCCAGTTGAGAGCAATTTCCTAATGAATATCTTTTTGCAATTTCTACTCAGACTCCTTGGTTTGCTAACATTGCTAATTATTTAGTTTCAGGGAAATTTCCTTCAATAATGAATGTAAGAGACAAAATAAAAATCATTTATGATAATGCAAAATATTCATGGGTTGCTAATGAGTTGTACAAGACAGGTCCAGATTTTATCATTAGGAGATGTGTTCGGGAAGATGAGATGCCTGAGATTCTCAAAGCATGTCATGATGAACCTTGTGGCGGACACTTTGCTGATAAGAGGATAGCTTATAAAGTCCTTCATTTAGGATACTATTGGCCATCCCTTTTTAAAGATGCTAAAGAGTATGTCAAAAGGTGTGACAGTTTCAAAAGGGTAGGGAAACCTTCTCCTTCAGGTGAGATGCCATTACAGCCTCAGGTACATATTAAACCTTTTGAAAAATGGGCTTTGGATTTTGTAGGACCTATTAGTCCTCCATCAAGACAAAAGAAATATATATTGGTTTGCATTGATTATGTTACCAAATGGGTAGAGGCCAAGCCATTACTTTTTGCCACTGAAGCATCTGTAGTTAATTTTCCTTTTGAGGATATTTTTACTTGTTTTGGTGTCCCAAGGGAAATTGTTACAGATCAAGGAGCTCAATTCACATCAAGGCTAGTGGAACAAATGATGGAGAGGTACAGAATCAGACACAGAAAATATACTCCCTATCATCCACAAGCAAATGGTCAAGTGGAATCTACTAATAAGGTCATTGAAGGGATCCTAACAAAGACTGTTCATTTACATAGAAGAGATTGGGCAGATAGGCTTCCTGAAGCCTTGTGGGCCTATAGAACTACATGCAGAAGCACAACAGGTCATACTCCTTATGAACTTGTTTATGGAAAGCAAGTTTTGTTTCCCATAGAGTTCCAGATTCAAACTTTAAAAATGGCAGTTCAGCTAGGACTTGATCTAACAGAGGCACAAAAGCACAGATTGGAGCAGATTAATGAATTGGATGAGATCAGACAAGATGCAGTTCAGAAAACAAGTATAGTCCAACAGCAAAGGACTAGATGGCATGATAAGTACATCAAGGAAAAGAAGTTCAAAGAAGGTGACTGGGCTCTCTTTTTTGATTCAAAATTCAAATATTTTCAAGGTAAATTCCAAACATATTGGCTTGGGCCATATGAAATTGTGAAATTTTTTGACAATGGAGCAATAAAAATCAGGACAATAGATGAAGAAGAGGTCACTTTTCTTGTGAATGGTCATAGATTGAAGCTGTATCATAAGCCACTTTCAAGAGAAGAATTTGCCAAAAAGTTCCAGGAAAACAGTGATGTGAAGTTAATGAAGAAGAATCTTTCTTTTTCATCAAATTAATTGAATTTTCTGAAGTCACTTTATTGAAAAAAAAAAAAGTATAAACATGAAAACTAATCACTGATTAGCATGTTTATACAGAAAAGGTAGAGTGAAAATCAGAATCTTTCTGACACTTTAGCTTTTCAAATTTGGTCTTTTTCTGCAAGAAGTTCCATTTCACTTATGGTCCATATCATTTCATTCATCCATACTACATTTCATTCATTCATCCACACTTCATTCATTTCACCCCATGGTGAACCTCATTTCCATCCCAGATTTTTAAGTTTGATGTTTTTCTGCAATTGAATAATACATATCATGAATTGTAGGCCACTTCTCATACTTCACTCCATTTCATAAGTTGTGATCCATTCCACTCCATTATTCACTTCATTCATATTCCATTACATCATATTTTATTATCCATCTTCACTCATTCCATACAACATTCCATTCATGCTCCAAACCATTCCATTTCATGTTTCAAGTCTTCTACAGTCACATTCTGCAATCAGTTAGACATTCTGCAGCCAGCCAGACATTCTGCAGCTAGACAAACATTATGCAGCCAGAGATCCTGAAAGCACTGTCCAGTAATCACCTGATCTGCAATAAAATGATCTTGCATATCCATGACAACAAGAAAAATCAAGGGAGTTATGAAGACTAAAAAAAAAAAGTAATGATTTTCAGGGGAGAACAAAGCATATAAAGATCACAAAAATCAGAGGAAAGGCAAAGGTAAAAGTTCTGATTATAATGACATATCATGAAAAATTTTAGTATATTTAAGTTATGAATAATTCAAAAAAAAAATTATTTGATTTTGTTGATCATGCCTAACAAACCTCCCATAGAAACTTTGGATAAAACTCCTTCTATTCCACCATTTCAAATCCCATATCCGATCATCATTTAAAAATCTAAACGGTTAAAGTGCTGAAGTGATTGGATTAGTCATGTCACTAGGCCAAAGCATTTAATGATGATTTTGAATTCGTTACAAAATATCTCCGCAATATTTTCTTCTGTGATATCTTTCAACTCATATACATCCTCCTCACCTCATTGTATTCATTCCGCAATCACTCCATATCATTATTTCTCGTAGCCAACTCTTAACCATTTCAGTCTGTAAAATAGAGGAAACATCTGTGGGGCAAAAACATCTCTGTAACAGCCATTATCACCGTGAACAGAGGAGCAAAAATTTGAAGGTTGGAAAGAGAAGTTATGGGTCTCATAGTGAGGACCGAACCAGTTGGAACTAAGTACTTGGAGGGTTATCCTCAAGTCAGAGAAATGTTACAACAAGCAAGGTGGTTGCAATTCTTTGAAAAATTCAGTGGTTTTCACAAAGAGGTGACTAAAACGTTTGCGCGATCCTTCAATGGAGTTGAGGTCGAGATAGGAGATATTAAATTCACCATTATAGAAGCCTCCATTGCAGAAGCAACCGAATTGCCCAAACAAGGAGAAAGGTGGTTCAAGAATAGAGAACTTCATAACGAGGCATGGAAGCAGATACTCAAGTCACCAGGTATGGATGTTTCCATTTTTAAAAAGGGTATCCCTAGCTCCGCACTAAAGAAGAAATGGAGGAACATGTTGCTTATCTTGCAAAAATTCATCACTTGTGAAGGAAGATATGATACCTTCTATGTTTATCATATTCGGTTAATAATGCATTTCTTAGAAGAAGAACTCAATTTTCCCTTTTTCTTGCTTCATAGTCTAAAGAAAATGGCCGCAAGTGTTCAAAAGAGAGTTAAATTTCTAGAAACAACCTTATACCATCATGGTTTAGTCAAAATTTTGATTGAACATCATTTGAGAAAAATGGGAGATAATTGGGAAGAGTTCTTAGTGAGAAATCACTTTGAAAAACCCAAGGAACCTCCACTTGAAGACAAACCTACAAAAAGAAGCAGAAGATGGAAAACCTCCAAAACTGAAACTGGTAAAACAATACAAGAAGGCAGTGAAGAAATGATTTCTAAGAAATTGGCTCAGATTAGGAAGCAGCTTAAGAAAGAGAGGATGATAAGAAAATTTGCCAGAGAGAAAGGAGAAGGACCATCTCAACCAAGACAGAGCCACAGATTTAGAGGGATAATAAAGAAAAAAAAGGTTAAAAAAACTAAAGTCATAAACATAGAGGATGAAGAAACACCTACTGAGGAGGATTTTGATGAAGAAGCTTCTGAAATAGACCCAGCACAGCAAGAAATTTACAACTATGTTGAGACATTAGAGAAAAGAGCTTCAGAAAGTAGAGACAGAACTCCTAGTCCACCAAAATCTGCAGTTGATATCCTAAGGAGAGATAAATATGAGTTATAAATACTTAACAGGAATATCAAGAATGAGAATGAAATTCTGAGAGACCAGGTTAAACTGAAAATTGATATGAATTCAACTCTGTCTCTACAAATGCAAAAGTTGTACAAGGCCAGTGAAAAATTGAAGAAGAAAAATAAAAACTTAACCAGGGCACTCACAAATTTGAGATTCAATTTAGTCATAAGGAAGCCCAGAAGGCCTTTGACTGCCAGGAAAAGAAGAATAAGAGGGTTGGATGTCCTTGCAGAGGTCTCACAGTTCGTGGAATAGTTGCATGAGGACATGCAAGAACCTAGCAGTGGGGGTCTGTTGAGCTCCAAAGATGTTCTTTCTTCCACCACATTCCACTCCATTTCCTTTGTCCATTATTAATTACAGGCTCAAATGATCAATAGAATTAATTAAAATTGCTTTAAGAATGTATATCATGACTAACTTGCTATGTTTTTATGATTTTGTCATTGTAGTACTTTTTGAACTAGATCTAGCTACAGAATGCAGACATTCTGTAGCTAGTTGCTGATTCTATAGTTGTCTTCATGTCTACGCAGGTTCCAGGTGTCATCTCAGAGAAAAACACATATGGTCGTATTCCACATCATTCCCTCATCATTTGTTGCTCTCCACGAAGTTTGAACGGAATTCTGTAGGTGGTTATGCACGTGGGAACTCAAACTAGGAGATAGACTCCTAATAGGACAAGGATAGTCCAGATGTCCTTAATCATATTACGAGACCACCATAAGAGTTCTAGTTTGATTTTAACTTGGAAATAAAATTATCCCTAGGTTATCTCAAGACAGTTATGTAATTTTGTTATAAATATGGCTCGGGAAACCGAGGGACAAGGTTAGATTTTGTGTTTGATTGCTAGATTTCAGAAGTCCGAAAACACTCTGTTTTGAAGTAATTTCTCTTTTAATGAAAGAAGAACCATTTTATTGAAAGGCGGAGTCAATCTTGAAGTATATTTTGCATGCTACTCCAGTGGTAGAGGGCCCCTGCTACCTGAGCAGCTTTGTTCATACGGCTTAGATAAGTATTTTAGTCTCGTTTTTCATTTCTAGCTTAACCAGGTTTCTAAAGTTTATGTTTCATGCTTGTTTACATTAATCATCACAACTACACTTACTCTTATAAACTCTTCCAAAATATCATCACGATGAATAAGGAATAGCTGTGGTGTTGTAGATTTTAGTTGCATTTCCTTTCGAATTTTATGATTTATGCTTGTTTACACTAAGTGTCATAGCCGTTCTTACTCCTACAAACTCTTCCAAAACATCATTAACAATGAATAAGAAACAGCTGTGGTATCTTAGATCCTAGTTGTATTTGCTTTCAAATCTTATGTTTATGTTCAATTGCATTGAATAATACAGCCAGACTTGTTTTTACAAACTCTTCCAAAATATCATTCATATTGAACGAGATGGGCTGTAGAATTCCATAGACTAGCTGCATGTTAATTTAGTTATAACACTCCGGAGGTTGACTGCATTTAGTTCAGCTCTGTGACTACATTTCAAGTTTGATAATGGCATTCTAGTTTAACTCTTTTCACTGTACTTTAAGTAGATTAGTAGCACTTTAGTTCAGTCTCAGTTCATTTTGTTTCAAGAAAATATTAATGGCATTCTAATTTTGTTGTAGCCACTGTATTTTAAGATTGATAGACCGCATTCTAGCCTAGTGTTATCCATTGTATTTTAAGTAGTACTAGTTGTCAAAATTAGTCTCTCAGCGTTCATTATTTACAAACTTACTTTTTTTCTGAATTTATATTGATACATCATCACATGAATAGGGGTCAGTAATATCAGTTTAAGGCTTTGATTATTCTGCAAATCTTTTACAAATTCACCTATAGCCTTTTTCCCAAACATTATTCTAGAAAATCTCTAAACTTCTGAATAAGGCCTAGAAGTGATAAGTCAAGTTGCAGAATAGGGTAACTTCAGCATCATAGGTTAATCTAGAATAGAAACCTTACTGTGTTACAAATAATCATTTTGTAATATTGTGAGTTGATTGTTTATTTAGGAGAACTTCATTTACACTTAACTTGTCCATTTCTCAAGCTCTTCCAACACACCTTTAATGAATGAATTGGATAAGTTCAAGCTCATGTTGTGATTTATTTCCTTGCAACGAAGTCATTATCAAGCTTTGAATTTGTTGTTTGCCATCCATAGTTTAGACTTTGTTCTATTTTAATATAACCAATAGCTTCTTTTCACCAGCACTTAGTTCTTTCCTTTTTCAAACATAAAACCATAAAACCAAAAACATCATAAAACACTAAACACAATGTAGGGAGAAACAAATACCTAGGCACATATAGTGCACCACACTTCAACAGTTTACTAACCCTGGTTGACAATTAATGAACTCAATTTAGGAACACTAAGTTGAGAACAAACACCTGGATCAAATTATCGCAGAGGGAGAGGATTCACATATACTGGAATGGGGGGCCGGGATCCAATAATAAAGATGAGATCATCGCTCTATGGGGTGGCCTTCTGGCAGCCTCCAATTTACAGCTATAGGATGCTCATGTATATGGGGACTCTCAGGTGGTTATTGGCTGGTTGACTAACACTTCGGCTATGATGTGCCTGGCTTTACAGGGTTGGGTGCACAGAACGCGCAGATTGTGGATGTTGCTCAACAGGCCTCCCATCAGCCATATCTACAGAGAAAAAAACACCAGGGCTGATGGGCTCTCCAAAAAAGGCATCAACTCATATTTTATTTTAATGCAGGTGCTTCACTTTAGAGACGGTAACTAGATCTGGCAAACTTCCATCCCGATTCCATAGATGAGACGCACAGGCGGAGACTGCTGATTTTTGGTTTTCTGGGGGCGTATGTCTCCACTTTTTGGTAATCAGGCGAGCCTGCTTCAACACTGTCAAAGTTCCCACTCTCCCCTATGGATGGCCATGCGCTGCTATCGTATCTATAGACTATTTTATTATCCTATTTGTCTGCTTATATATTTTCCTGAACTCTTATATGGTTTATCTCATGTCTAACTGGCTGGTGTATTAATTTTTTGCTATGTCTCTATGGTTGTCTGTTTTTTCTACAGGGATGTATGGATTCTGATCATGATGGGATGTGGTTTTAGCCCCCCATGTTATATGTTTCCCACTGTTATCGGTGCCCCTCTTTCTTAGATTGGCACTGTATACTGCTGGAGGATATGTTTGTGTCTCTCTCGCTGCACAACTGAGAATATGTCTTTAGAAAATGAACTGATTAATATACATCACCATTTTTTTTTCCGACTGAAAAAAGATTGGGGTGTTTTATATGTGACACCTCTTTGTACGATTTCTTCGATGCTCTTTTTGTCTTCTTGCACGATTTCTTGGATGCTCTTTTTGTCTTTTTTATCTTTTTTTTCAGTTGTCTCTCTTTGTTCTCCTTGTCTTTGTTATTGGTGTTATTCCCTATTTTTTTCTTGTATTTTTCATTTTGTTTTATTCTTTTTCATTTTATTGTGGTTCTGCTTACCATAATTTCAGGTTATGTATTATTTTTCTTATTTTTATTTTTCTCCCCCTTTTTCTTGTTGGTAAAATTAATAAGTTAATTTTACCAAAATTATGTAATAGATAAAACAATTTTGATTTGTTTATTAATGAATTTATATAACTTAGATTATTTCAATGTAAAATATTTTAATTTTGATTAAATTTAATGGATACATATCAAGTCTATTTTTTGGCAGAATTTCTGCCAATAGATATTATTGTGTTATATCTTTCTTAATTTTAATATTATTGTGTTCGGAGTAAATCTTATCATCAATGACCATAACATGGTATTTTTGTGTCTTTATATTTCCTCGACTACACTATTTGTGAAAGGGTTTGTGAATTTATATGATGAAGTGATTTGTTTAAAGTTTAATATTATATTTGATAAAATTGTTTTTCCATTTAGTATGTATATTAACTCAAATTTAATTTAAATATAAATAATACAAAAATTGTTTTATGTTAATTATAAAAATAGAAATAGGTTGTTTTTTTTATACCTAAGAAGAATGTTAATTATAAAATTATACAATATAAATATAAATTATTTTAGAATTACATTGTTTTTTATATAGAAAGAATAATTTTAAGTTATTAATGTTTTATAGCTTTGTCAATAAAAAAGTGTTGTAAGGTATTTTAGTCCCTGTTATTTAAGTTACAAATTATGTTCTAGGAAAATTTCCATAAAAAATTATAACTTACATTGGTCAATGCTAAATTAATATTTTTCTATAGGAAAATAGAATCTTATTGTCTTGATTTAGCATAGAATAATAAATTGAAATGTGAAGTGGATAAATTAATTGCATACCAACTTGCATATTTTGGTGGCTAGAAACTACTAGTAATTCTACACATTTAAAGTTTTACTCCTACATTTGTAAGTGCCAAGGCAAACATAAATGATGGTGGAAAGTAACTCCTACAAGTATATTTATTTGCATCTTATTCTTTTCTATTTTTTATGTACATACTTAAATTATGGTGGGAAGTAATTGATGCTAAATATGTATGAAATTTTTTCAAGAATTTTATTTTTGGATGGCTTTTATACAAAGATTAAGGATAAAAAACAACTACACAAATATTAAAAGCCATAGTGTAACTTATAGACACAATGACCTTTTGGCGTGACAATACATTTTTTAGTAAGATTGTGTTTTCTCTAGAATAAATTTTTAAGTAAGATTGTGATCTCTTATTTTTTAAAATTCACTTTTGAATGCATAAATGGATTGAAAGCCCTTGAAAAAACCCTAAAGGTACTTGATCTTTTTAGATAAACAACTTAAACTTGTGATTTTTAAAAATCTCTACCATATTTTGGAAAAAATTAAACACAAAAATTCTTTGGATAAGGTACATTTCTCTATTAGTTAAACTAATCCATATCTAAAATTCATGCATGAATATTGGCAATATATCCATAAATTACAACCATATCTATGCATAAAATATGTGAGGAGGTTATTGTGCAAAGGCTATAATAAGATCTTCAATTAATAGTCCAATTAAATGTTTGAAAACTATGTTTTGTAATAATATTTAAAAATAAATATTTATTTTTAAAATTTAAACATTTTAAGTTGCATTGGTGAATGCTAAACTGATAGTGGTAAATAACCAAATCTATTTCTAGATTCTTATATTGACACAAACTAAAAACATCTTAGAGAAGGAATATGCATATAGTTGTCTATATATATGTTGGAATTGCAAATATAATTGTGACACGAGGTGATGTTAGTTGCTAAAATTTTTTAAAAATTATTTTAATAATTAAAAAATAAATTTTAAATTTATATTATTTATTTATTTTTATTTGTTTGACTAGAGGAATCAATAACTAGGCCATTTTTATACTCGATATCGATCGATTCCGACCATTATCATTATAACCTTTAGGTACCTATGTATTCCCTTTACACAAACATAAGTTGGAGGGGTTACAACCTTGAATCTCTTGATACAAAAAATACTTCATTTTCACGGCTCTTACTGACTAAGCTACATTTGAAAACTTATATATACATATATACATATATATATCATTAAAAATTTATTTTTTGCTTCAAAATTTTATATAAGATGCATATTCATTCTTTTCCATAGCTTCTCGAAAATATGCAATCATTATTTTCCTCATCATGGAAGAAATTGATGTGTTTAGAAATATTTCAAAGTTTTCTTTGGACAAGAGCTTCTTTTTCTTTTCTAAGTTAGTTTTTTTATTACCTTCAAAATTCAAGATACATCATTGCTATACCATTTTCCAAAATCATACTAACCTCAATCTTCCACAAGGGAAACAAGGTCTTAGGTCTCTTGGCTGATAAAGGAGAGATAAAATTTGAATAAAAAGAAACATCATATGTTCATGGCAGTTCCATAATACAACAGTACTGCATGATATAACAAAAGAACTACATAAAAAAAATTTCATGAATATGAGTATGCCATAGGAGCAGGGTCCCTCGAAATTATACCAGCCAATGTAGAGGACTTGATCCCACCTAGAGAGTTGCCAAGTGAGCATCAAATCTATCCAAACAAGAACATTGATAATTCTACGCCCTTTGGACTTCATTCAGGGAGGAAATGATATCATTCCTATCCTTGTATTTCTCCTTTAAAACTCAACCCAACGGGGTCATCAACTAACAATGTAAAGGGATGGAATACATGTATTGGTTCCTTGTTCCCTTGGTATGAACATGGTTAGGAAGCCAATTAGAAACCTCTTCCATAATATTTGAATCTCAATAGGATTGGAAATCAAGAATGGAATATTTCTCTTAGCTGATGAATCTCCTCCTTAAAGCTAAGAGAAGTAGCTATATGATAAATGGCAGTTGTTTTTTGGGCTCAGGATTTGGCACACGATTGGTCTTGCTAGCCACATCTGCCAACCACTCTATGGATGTCCATCATCTATCAAGGCATTGAGGTCAAGAAAAATGGGAACAATACATAAGACTAAGACCATAATTAACTCCCACAAAAAGAAAATCTACCACTCAGAGCCCCCCTCAATTATGAACCAATGACATAATAGATTCTTGGGATCCTTGAACCACCCTAAAAATATAGTCAACAATAATAAGATCAACTCCGAAATTTTTTTCCCTGCATGAATGACAAATTACCAGGAAATTGTAGGGTTAAAAACACAGTGCAAAGCTAGCTTAGTAAGTCTACCACCATGGGAACAAAGCCAAAAAAATCCCTAACATGAGGAATACAAGGCTATAAAAGGAAGAAAACGCAATATTTTCCAAAGACCTTGAGATGAAACAAGAGAAAATCATGAAAGACAATAGCATATAACCAACACTAAACGTATAATAAAAAAAAAATCTCGTACTAGGAGGGAAACTATTACCCGAAAAGAATTTCTCAAAAATTATAGGGCTAAAAAAAACCCTAACCTTCAAAGCCAGGTGGTGGAACTGAAAAACTCCACTAAGTAATGTGACCGACCCCACGGTGCCCCAACTCTCTATACTAAGACAACTTTAGGACCTGGAAAAATCGCACCACCCATGCCCCCAATAAGACACCTTACTCTCTTAGAAACCAAAAGCAGAAGACATAAAAATTTGACGTTGGTAAATGTTATTGTTACACCACCAACATGCAACCCTCACGTTTGAAAATTTTGAGACTCACTCCATTTATCATACCATCTATCCCTGGTTCCAGAAATAACTATGCAACTTAGAAGGAAATAAAATCCCACTGACAGTGGGGATGTAACTTGAACCAAGCATAAAAACTAGCCTCTATGCAATAAAACAGAAATTCAAGGATCCTATGGGAAATATAACAATATTCCAAAGGAATTAATGTTTAGCACACTTCATGAGTGAGAGGAGATGCCCATGTCACCCTCACACCTTATTTGTAATGGGAGGCAACAAGGTGTGTAAATATACCGCCTTACCCTGAGGGATGTTTTCACTATGCTAACCCAACTTCCCTGGTACAATTAGAGAAATGGGGTAAATTTTTGTTTTAATTTCTTTTGATTTTCCAAAAGTCAATTTCGATGTCATCAGCATACTCATCTCAGTGAGACCTTTCCAATGTTATAAATTTTTCTCCCATTCCGACTCTAAGTTGCAATTTGTGTCCTTTAAAGTTCTAATAATTTAAATATGTTAACTCTCTTTTTTTCCACATGACATGCCCCTATACTTTCCATGTCACTCGAACACATGGTGGACCTTAATGCCACATATCTTGCATTAACCCCTCCACATGTGAATATATATATTTGTGTGTGCGGCCCACTGTTATTCACCATCCAATGACTGACATGAAAAATAAATCAATGGTTGGGATTAAATGCGCCACCCCTCGTCCTTGTTGACGTCAAGGGGGAGGGGGGGGGGGGGTTGTTATCATGAATATTCCTTGGGCTTATGGGTGTATCATCCAATGACCCATTGCAATTTGATTCATCTAATGGCATACATTCAATAACACCACCCCCCTCTGATCATAGTGGTGTGTCATGATGTCTTGGTTTCGTGCACGGTTCCAGGAGGGAATCCAATAGACCACCACTTCTCGATTCACTTGATGGTAGTCATGTAATAACACACTTCTTCCCCCTCGCTAACATCGCAGGGGGGTCTTGCTATTTATCATGACCATTGATTTTTGAATGATCTCCTTCATCCATTATGAACTCTGATTCAACCTCTAATTGTGACATATGGTTATGTGGGTTCTACGACCTGGCCCTCAGGGCTAAGGAATCCTACTCGATGCATAAAAAGGGAAAATCCACGTTGTCTTTGATAACCCATGTGGAACCTTACATGAATACGCTACCACTATAGCACCCAACATTTTTAGGCACACTCCTCCGAGTATTTATTGATCAACCTCACCCACCATTATATACGTAGATCTCTAACCCAAGGTCTCGACCCAAACCTAGTTGGCCAGTCTGACCCCCGACCTGACTTGACTACCAATCTTCTACCTGGCTCCACCCAACTTTTCTACTGGAATGGAATATTAGACTTGAATAGCCCAACTTCTGACTAGCGTGTCCTACCTGACTAACTCGATGACACTTCTTTACACCCCACTCATGTCGAGGTTTTTCATTTTTGTTCGAAATCCATACCCCCAACTTAGAAATTTTGATAGGTGGATTCAAGCCTATTTTATAAGCATTTTAACTTATAAATATTTCACCTCCTTCTTAGTTTTCGCAGGGGTTGCGACTCTAGTTGAACTTGCTAAAAGATACACATGAGTCTATTGAGGAAAATTCAAAATAAAAATAACATTCTTGAAAGGCTCACTGAGTGCCTTCCTTTGAAATCACAGGGAACTTGAGCATCCAAATGTTATTTCCTTTATACATATGTTCCAGATTTGAATGCTCTTCCTTATATGTGAGCTCTTTACGTTGATATTGCAACAAGATGATGAGCTTAGTGGAAATAAGTCGCCTTCACTAAGTGGGCCCACAGGCTATTTTTGGCGCAAGTCTATTTTTAGACATGTCGATCATATTCTATGAGTTGCAGGATGCTATTTGTGGATGGTTGGTCAAGTTGGAAAAATAGATGGAATTATATTTTTAGACATATTGGGCAGAATCTATTTTTAGATTGCCAGTCTAAAAATAGATATGTCGAATATTATTAGCTCTTAATAATATTTGGACTCTAAACATTATCTTATTCTCTTGGAGCACTTAAGTTAAGTGCACAGATGTGGCACAGGAGCTGACAGAAGGAATTACGCTATTCCTGAGGGTTAAGTGGAGCTATTGCATGGATACTTCAGTTAGAACTCATGTGACAGAGTTTGGTGGAGTTATTGAGGTAGTTGATGGAGTTGTGTTCAATTTAACTTAGTTAAACATAGTTGAGCTAGTTGTATCTAGTCTAACTGATTGATACACTAGTGAGAGTGGTGTGAATTAATTATTAATTAATTCACTAATTATTAACTCATTAATCAACTAAAGAATACATCAGTTAACTACAGTGCATGGACAGTTTCAGTGGAGACCAGTGAAGAGGTAGGTGAAAGAGCAGTGTGACTATCAGTTGTGACTATATTGTTGCATGATTTGCAACAACCAGTGATTGGAGATGCCAATGAGGATTGCGTGAGCAAGGCTGGACCAATTCGAGTTCATTCAGAGCCATTCTTCAGCAGTGATTGCGTAGTAGAGGCAGGCTATCAGGTGGCAGAGATTGGAGCATGTGATTTGCTAGATCGAGCTTGATTAGTGTGTAGCAATTGGAGATTGTACTGAGAGCTTTGTGAGGAGATTTGTATAATGATTGTTACATGATCTCTATGACATATAATATACAGATAGTTGGGGGTTTTCAGCTTTAAGCTTTCCCATAAAATATTGTGTTCATATGTGTGATTGTTTATGGTTTTAATGTGCGCATGCGATTGTTTTTATTTCCACAATTAATGATCAATGGTAGAAGATATTCTGTATTGTGCATGAAGTTAAAATAGTGTGTGATCAGGAGAATCTCAGTGAATAATATATCAGTAAATCAAATTTATACATGGTATCGGAGCGGTATCTATCATTGGAGCAATTGCAAAACATTGAAGCGGTTGAGTTTTGAGCTGGTGGAATTCGAATTTGCAGCAGTGTTTTCTTGGTGTCGAAGTTGAGATGTCTTTCAACGGATTGTGATTGGAGTATGCCCTTGAGGGCAGCTCGAATTATATTGCATGGAAGGACAGGATGGAGGCGGTGTTGGATGACAATGGGTTGAAGGAGTTCATAGATGCAGAAATTCCAAAACCTGCTTCTAGCGATGCTGCCGCACTTGACGCATGGCAAAAGAAGACAGCAAAGTGTCGAAGAATTATGTTGGAAGGTGTAAAGGATCACATAGTGTCCAGCCTTCATGGTAAGGCTTCTCCATTCTTGATGTGGAAAGCGTTGACAGACTTATTCCAAAGCAAGAGCGACCAGAGGAAGTTGGCGCTCAAGGATAAACTCAGGAACATAAAAATGGAGAAAGGCAATAGTATGCCCAAGTACCTCACAAAGTTCATCCAATGCAGGGATGAGATGGGAAGTGTGGTGGTGACTGTAGATGATGAGGACTTGGTGAGCTTGGCCCTCCTTGGGCTTCCAAAGAGTTGGCATTCCTATCAGGACTCTGTCAATGGTCGGGAGAAATTGCCAGGATGGGAGCAACTTTGGTCGGATCTTGTGCAAGAGGAGATAAGGCGAAGTACCAGGGACGGATCTTCATCAAAGAAAAGAACTCGAGATGAAGAAAATTGTGCTTTGGCTGCCAAAGCAAGAGGAAGAGCAAGAAGAATGCTTCTCCAATGTGCGAAAGGCACGAAGCAGGACATGTCCAAGGTGAAGTTCTTTCACTGTCACCAACATGGACATTATGCCACAAATTGTCCGCAGAAGAAGAAAAATAAGCATGATGTTGGATCTGTAGCTGGAGAGGCCTTAGCCTCACAGTTTGAGCTATATTTTTTGCTGATCGCATGCTTGGTTTCAAGTATGATGGGATCAGTGTGGTTTCTGGACAGTGGTGCGTCTTTTCACATGATAGGAGATCAAGAATTTGTTTATTGATCTGGATGAGAAATATCTTGGAGTGCACATCGATATGGGTGATGATGGTAGATACAGTGCGACCGGTATCGGTACCATTTCCTTTGAGATGGAGTCTAGTAAACCCTTCGTATTGAAGGAATTGATGCATGTTCTAGGATTGAAGAAGAATCTTATCTCTGTGGCCATGTTAGAAGACAAGGGATATGATGTTGTCTTTAGCGAGGGAAAGGCTTTCCTACACAGTAAGGCAACTGGTGAAACCCGGAGGATAGGGGTTCGAGTTAAGAACCTTTATCAATTGCAGGTAGATGGTTGCGCAACAATGGTAGGCAAGGCAGAAGGGGTGGTGAGCCGGGATGATGGCGAGTTGTGGCACCGGAGATTGGGCCACCTTCACCATGGAGCTTTGAAGATACTGCAGCAGATTTCTACTGGGCTTCCTAAAGGCACTCTTGCGCAGTCAGATCAGTGCAAGGGGTGTACTTTGGGAAAAATTGTGAAAGCCACCTTTCATGAGAAGAATAGTCATGCCACGACGATTCTTGAGAGAAATCACACAAACGTGTGTGGACCTTTCTCAGTGGCTTCGACAGCAAAGCACAGGTATTATGTGATATTTGTTGATGAATTTTCTCGGAAGTGCTGGATCTTCTTCATGCAGAAGAAGAGCAAGACATACTCAAAGTTCTGTGAGTTCAAGGCACTGGTTGAGAAGGAATCAAGGAAGCAGGTGAAGGCTCTTAAGAGTGACAATGGTGGTGAATTCATCTATGGTGAATTCAAGGACTTTTGCAGCGCAGAAGGAATTTGAAGAAAGCTCATAGCACCTCATAACCCACAGCAGAACGGGGTTGCTGAGCGAAAGAATAGAACGATCGTGGGTGCTACACGGGCGATGTTGCATGATCGAGGCCTACCCATTCACTTGTATGCTGAGGGCATGCAACCTTTGCGGTTCATGTGCGAAACCATTGTCCTCCACTGAGGATACCCATATTTCCTACACGGGAGCGTTTTTACGTGGCAAGCACGATATTTTCTTGAGATTTTGGTTCACTTGTTTACATTCATGTGATGAAGGATGCCAGGAAGAAGTTGGAACCAACCGCAGAGGTTGGGATATTTTTGGGGTACACTGATACGCCTCACAACTATCATGTGTATTTTCCAGACAGTCGCAAGACTGTTGTGCGACAGAATATCAAATTTCATGAGGAGAAATCCATGAAGTGTTCGCTTGAGAGGGAGCCACACTTGCATGCAAATGACGAGCTATTAGTTCCTAAGGATGAGCCTCGGGATGTGGATAAGCCACAAGAGGAGGTTCATGGAGTGGAAGAAACCACTCATGCAGTGCCAACCATCAGAGGGCGGAAGCGCACAACAGAAGCTGAGCGACTGAATCTTGATGCAGAGAAGATTGTAGGAGCACCTACATCACAACGCAGATAGAGACAATCACCTGAATGATATATTGGATACATGGCTCTGATGAGCAAGTGTATCGTGACAGATCCATCCTCTTTCGAGGAAGATATGGAGGACCCTGCATGGGTAGATGCCATGGTGGAAGAGTATGATTCGATTGTCAGAAACAGTGCATGGGAGATTGTCCCAAGGCCGGAGGGGAAATCAGTGGTAGGTTTGAGATGGATCTACAAAGTGAAGCAAGTAGCTGACGGGAGTGTGGAGAAGTACAAGGCAAGATTTGTTTCCCGAGTCTTCTCACAGATTGAGGGGATCGATTATGAGGAAACCTTTGCACCTGTCGCAAGGTATTCCTCCATACGAATGATTCTTTCTCTCTCAACGTAGATGGGGTGGCACATTCATCAGATGGATGTGAAGACTACGTTCCTCAACGGAGTGATTGAGGAAGAGGTGTACATAGAGCGGCCCGAAGGTTTCGAGATCTTTAGCAGTAAGTCACATGTGTGCAAGCTCAAGAGAGCCCTGTATGGGTTGAAACAAGCACCTCGTGCTTGGTACACATGGATAGATAGTTATTTCACTGGACTTGGATTCTCTAAGAGTGAGGCGGATCCGAACCTATACTAGATTGTGGTGGAGGGAAAGTTGCTGATCATTGTACTTTATGTAGATGATTTGATTTTTTGACGAGTGATGGTGATGATACACTCTCATGCGAGCTGATCTTGCAAAGGAGTTTGAGATGAAGGACTTGGGCACTTTCCCTTCATTATTTCTGAGATTGGAAATTTGGCGATGCGGTGACGGACTATTTGTGTCTCAAGGCAAGTATGTCTGGGAGATACTAGAGAATTTCAACATGCATGGCTACAAGCCTGTTGATACTCCTCTTCCTGGTGGTTGGAGGAAGGAGGATGCTACTTCAGCGGAGGTAGTGGATGCCAATGTTTATCAACATTTGGTGGGGTCTCTTATGTATCTCGTCAATACATGACCCGACATATGCTATGTTTTTAACCAGCTTTCACAAGCTATGGTTAAGCCTACCAAGCTCTTCTGGAAGGCAGGCAAGCATGTATTGAGATATCTCAGAGGCACATCAGGATATGGATTATGGTACAGACAGTTGGATGAGGTGAAGCTGTGTGGCTTCACGGATGCAGATTGGGCAAGGAGCCCAACGGACAGAAAGAGCACATCTGGAGGGATTTTCAATATCGGGTCGACAGCAGTTTCTTGGTACAGCAGGAAGCAAAGATCTGTGGCACTCAGTTCAGTGGAGGCCGAGTACATGGCAGCAAGTTTGGCTGCATGCGAGGCTATATGGATGAGGAAGATCCTGGTTGGGTTGTTCGGTTCACACTTAGATCCTATTGTGATATATTGTGATAATCAAAGTTCACTACTACATTTGGTGGAAATTCCAACACTTGGTTCCGACGCTTTTGACCAAATGTCGGAAATTTCCCCAAATTTTTTCCATCCCGCCCGAAACCGTCGCTATACCGATGTTTATAGAAAAGTGTCGCAATACCGAGACTTAGAAAAGTGTCACAATTGTGACGTTTGGAGGAAGACGTCGCAATTGAGACACTATGGCCCAAAGCGTCACTATTGAGATGACTCCAATCGTCGCAAGTGCGACACAATGTCTAGGTGTCACCATTGCGACGTTTAGGTACCCGTCGCAATAGCGACGCTTTTTTCGCCATCGGTATAACGACACTTATATGCGCGCCACATAAAAATATGAAACTTATATGCGCTCTACATAAAAATTCGAAACTTATATGCGCACTACATAAAAATGATTTTATTTTTTCGTATCCGTCGCAATAGCTACATTAACGTCTGATATGACGCGCGCATTTGCCCTCTGCTCTTGCAGAACAGCGTTCGCCCTCAGCTCTTGCAGAATAGCATTTGCCCTCAGCATTCACGCTCAACTCTTGCAGAACAACATTTTCCCTTAGCATTCGCCCTCAGCTCTTGCAGAACAACATTTGCCCTCAGCTCTTGCAAAATGGTAAGTTTTTATTGCAGGCCCTTCCTCCTATAGTAGGGTTGACTCTATTTCGGTTTTTTGGTCAATTCCATTGGATTGTGTTAGGCTGTAGGGTTCTCTCTAGATGTCAAGAATCAAGATTCAATACCCTCTATTATCTTCATCACTCAATACAAGATTTAAATTTTTCCCAAAGAAAAGCTTATTAATTTGGCAGCCATTATTTCTCCCTGCTTTAAAAACCCTACATTTAAATGAAAAAAAGCATTTCATTTCAGCACAAAAATCTATTAGTGTTCAAATGTACATGTGTGCTACATTAACGTCGATATCACGCGCGCATTCCCTCAGCTCTTGCGAATAGCATTCACCCTCCAACTCTTGCGGAAACTGACATTCGCCCTCAGCATTCGCCACGAGCTCTTGCAGAAATAGCATTCGCCCTCGACGTGCATGCAGGCTCTTGCGGAAGCAGAATTCACCCTGGGTCACCCTCGGCTCTTTGAGAACAACATTACCTACATTCACCCTCGGCTCTTGCATAACATTTCTCGGTATTCGCCCTGGCCATTCGCCTCGGCTCTCTTGGAGAACGGCATTCGCCCTCAGCTCTTGCAAAATGGTAAGTTCTTACTGCAGGCCCTTCCTCCTATAGTAGGGTTGACTCTATTTGGGTTTTTTTGGTCAATTCCATTGGATTGTGTTAGGCTGTAGTGATCTCTCTAGATGTCAAGAATCAAGATTCAATACCCTCTATTATCTTCATCACCCAATACAAGATTTAAATTTTTCCCAAAGAAACGCTTATTAATTTGGCAGCCATTATTTCTCCCTGCTTTAAAAACCCTACTTTTAAATGAAAACAAGCATTGCATTTCAACTACAAAAATCTATTAGTGTTCAAATGTACATGTGTGCATCACTTGTGTAGGGTATTCCTTTTCCACTTTCACATTATCCAAGAATGTGTGCGGTATAGTTCATATTTTTTGTGATTTAGATTGTCTTGAAAAAGGAAAGGTAAATTATTTCCCATGGAAAAAGAAGGTTTTCCCTTTTTATAGGTTGTTTGGACTTACGTGGAAAAATTTATGGTATGCCTTTCATATTATGTAGTTTAAATTTGAATTAATAGATTATTCTACATGAAAATATAATTACCTATTTGATGGCCTTCATCACTAATTAAAATTATAGGGTTTCAATTTCCTAGACTCTAACTCATCTGATGCTAAATTCTAGGTTCTCATTGGTGGATCACTCTTCCATTGATTTCCTTTCCCTCTGGATCTTGTCATACTTTAAAAGTCATCAATGATACATATATTATTTCGGGTATCCCAAAAGGCTTTATAGTAGAACATATTGTGAAGTTTTTTTGACACTTGAGGATTCTTTTTAGAACTGCAACGCGGTCTATGCTATCGAGTTATATACCAAGCAACTTGTCCTTAATAACCACACTATGAGGTAGGTTCAACCAGTTTGAACTTGTTAGGACATAGCATATGAAGTTGTGTGATGAGTCCATATCATAGGTCTATTATGGTGACAAAAGTGAAGACACGTAATGATAGTTATTATGTTAACATTACTAGAAACATTTTCAAAATTATCCATGCTATCAAGATGTCAAAATTCTAGGCATTAGGTGTCAATACTCGTAGCTAATAGATAATAATAATAATATAAAAAAATCACAACTTTATTCTTGAAATATGATTGTTACACATTGGTAAGCTAGTTCATGAGTTACTATCAGCCAAAGATTGCAAAACAAACTTAAAATATAAATTAAACCAAAATGAGAATCCAACTAAGGGTTTCTAGACAAAATCATGCCATAACCTGGCATTTTGAAACCCAAATTTGAATCCATCATAAGTAATAAAATGCAAACTCAGATGGATTTTCAATGCATGTTTGCATGCTACACTTATTCTCTGTCTAGATATCATTTTTTAAATGGAACCATTAGTCAAGCCCACAGTCCTTTTTATGTGAAAAATTTCAGCTCTATTTGAGCTCTTTTTTGCTCCACCACCTCCATAAACCGGTGTTACACGGGGTCTCGCCCCCCCACCTAGGGGTCTAGATTCCTCGCCCCCTCGCGCTCCGGGGTCTTGGGGACTTCTAGGGGATGTTTCCCTCACGCCCCCTCATGCCCCCGCACACCCCCTTTCACGCCCCCTCACGCCCCCTCACACCCCCCTTCACGCCCCCTCACGTCCCCTCACCACCCCTTTTAGTTTATGGTTTCGTGTTAAAAGTTGATGTGCCACTTAGCATATTTGAGAATCTAAGTGATTCTGATTCAGATGGTGACATGGTTGATCCTGATATATTCGTGCAGAAGTTGGATGCAGAGACTAGTGGGGCATTAACTTGAGCATTTATGCTCATTTATCATTATGATGATATCATTTTATATTCATATGTTATGTTTTATGTTTTATGTTTCAGACATAACTTATTTGCGTTTTAGTTTTATGTTTCAGACTTGAGTTGTAAACTTCATTTTAAACTCTATTTTGAATCTTGATATAATATGTCATATGATATCTTAAACTTTATTTTCATTGTACATTGTTAGTAGTTACATTAATGATTATATAGTTACAAACTTACAAACTTACATGCATGATTGTATGATGTATGTTTTAACTTTTAACTTTTAAATTTGTTTCAATTATATGATTCATCATTCATCGATTGTAATTTTATCATTTATGATTTATCTTTCATGATGCAAGTGTATGATGACTGTATATACATTCCTTGAAAAAATATAGTTACATTATAAATATTAAATTTTATAATTTTTATGACCCCGACATCCCCCCACATTTCCTGAAAATTGGTAGGGAGCTTTTGCATAGGCCGCTCCCGCGCTCCCTCGCCCCCTCGCTCCCACCTCCAGGGGACTTGGTGGAACATTTCCATAAACATATGCAAACATATATCATGATCTTGGAATTCCATTACATATGTATGTGCCAATGTTCCATAATCTTGCCCCATCATCAATTTAAGAAATTTCCATTGAATATCAAATTATGGAGGGGGGGGAACTTTTTGCTGCAACATTTGGCTCAAAATCAGGGACCATCTCCGTATGAGGTGAATGAGAACTATAGATATTTGAAGAAGTAGATTAGTGCCTTTTCCTCTGGCCATGGAGTCATATATAGTCATCCATCACAAAAAAATTTCTTTGTTCATTCTCACCTTGAAAGTTGCAAAAATTCATGCCCTAATTGAAACGACATTAAATTTGAAAGATATAATAAAAATGCAAGCTAGAAGTGCCCTATTAATACAAAGGGAAAACCTTCCTACCTACCCTAACTGAGATAAATTTTGATTGAATAGGAAACATGATATTGCCAATGGAGTTGATCCAACAACTTGTTAAATGTATAGGACTAAATCATGCATTTGATTTCCAGGGAAACATGCGCATGAAGAGAAAAAGTGCAGAATTAATGGAAAATCCATACATGCCACTTATAAAAACTACACCGAAAGGTCAAAAAATACTTAAGGCCTTAACTTAATTTGAATCCAAAAATGACAAAAAAGGATTAGTGAAAACACGAGAGTGGTGTGGGTGAACAACATAAATAAAAAGTGAGGATACCTTTCCCCAAGATGCCTTTGTCACCGTTGTATGAAAACATGTTTTCCTTTCCCTTTATACATGCAAGTGAATGCATTATAGGTATGGTTTTTTCCCATAATAGGAGAAGCCTACTTAAATATATCATTCGTGGATTGAATGTTTGGGTGCCTTAATGTGCAATGACATGTTTCCAGGACTGAATTCAATGCAAGGCATATTTGAAACTCTAACTCTGTCTTCTGGTGTCTTATTAGAAATTATTTCGGTTTTCATTTTGTGTTTTCAAGTTAGATATTGTTTTCAAGTTTTTACATTTATAATTTTATTGCAATGTGGCAGACTGATCAGAGCAGTGCAGGAACAACCCCGAGACGGGATGATCACGGAAAGAGGCCAGCGGAAGAACATGTAAAGTGCCAGCATTGCTCTATCTTCAAGTATTTTAGTTATTTACATAATTGAAATAATATTAATTTTGTTCAAATATGCAGACACCTAGCCATGGTATGCCTGATGATTCCCTCTTTGAGGAAGAGCTTTCTTCATCCCTATCTCCAGTGTTCTTGTTGCAAAAAAAGGCATGAGATGCAAGTTCAGAATTTAATACTTTGATAGACGCGCCTCAAACACCTAAAACAGAAGAGAGGATACAACATCTTATGAGGCATCTAGAAAGATATCAGGTAATAATAAAAAGTAAAAAGGATATTTTTTTTGTTCTGCATGAGATGAATTGTGATAGTTTGATTTTTAATTTTTACATTGACTAAACTAACAAAAGGTTCTTTTGTATGTAGCGTTTTCTGGCATTTGCTGAACCCGGTGTTGGTGGTAGTGGGACACAAGGGCAAGAGATTGCCCAAAAACCCTCTCGTACACCTTCTACTCCTTTAGGTGCCAGCCAAGAAACACACCCTGCCCAAGCAGACACCCAGCCAACCGCTGAACGTGTTGGCAATGATGAGGCTGATATGGCCAACTACATTATTGCGTTTCATGGAGCTACACGTGTCAGCTCCACAGGGACCATTAATGGCACGTTGTTGGTGAACGATGAGGGTGTCCCTATAAAGCATGTACAACTCCCAGGTAAATTTTAATATTTTAACTATTTCATGTAATTTATCTAAAACATATTTATCATGATTTTTATTTTTAAATTAATGATAATATATATATATATATATATATATATATATATATATATTTTTGTTTTATTCTGTGTAGGAAACAATGAGTTCTACAGGATTCTGGAGAGCCATGCATTGGTAATTTTTGGCCCAACCATACATACAGGGTGGAATTCCTAGAATTCCAACCTGAAAAAAGAACTTCTAGATTATATAGAAGCCCTTTTTGGGGTCGGCACATTTGACAGAACAACGGTGGCTCAGGTAGCCAGCAAATATTTGAAATATACCAGGGACACCTATAGGACGCAATTGCAATTTAACCCTAGATATGAGCGTCCTCTCGCTGTTTCAGAGAGTGAGTGGAGAGCACTCATCCATAATGGAAAAGAGAAAAGGGCAAAGAAAGAAGGAAAAATGCCAACTAGACCCGCAAGGTAAATTACAACTTTAATTCAATAGCTTTAATTTTCTTTATGTCTAAAATAAAAGTGTGCTACGTCATATCTGACTTCAATATTTTGATGCTAGGTTGCATGACACCTCAAAGGCAACCAAAGCTAGGATAGAGAAAAAGGGCCATCACAAGCTCGGCCAGGGTGGCTACTTGAAATTAGCTGCAAGAATTGTAATTAAGTAGCTAAACATCTTATAATTAATTGTATCGCCTTCCAACGTTTTGTAATCCTATCAGATATGATTAAAAATACACAATCATATGTAATGTAGGGTGATGACTTCGGAACAGAAACTACAGAGGAAGATAAAAATATCGCTTTCCGTTTTGGCTATCAAGCTGTAGTTGAACGTCGCAGAAGCTTGGGGCAGGTCCCAAGATCTAGAATGCCTGATAAGGTAAAACATTAACCTTTCAATATTTTGTTTTCGTCCATAAATTTAATGTCTAACAACTTTGTTTAAATCAGGGGAGCAGCACTACCGACGAGGCAAATAACCCAGTTTTAGAGCCAGATGTAGATGATCCTCACGTGCAACTTGATCATTGTAGTGGGGACCAGGCCGACAATGCTACTATCAGTGAGGGCCGTGACGGTAATTAATTTCCACTTATAATTTTTTCTAATTATACCTTGATGGTTGTCCTTATAATGTTTTTTGTTTAAATGACAGAGAATTTTTCCCTTGAGGATCTTACCACCAGAGAGGAAGACAGGGCAACAGTCCCAACGGCGACAACTGGTGCACCAGGTAAATAATCTCATTGCAATTTTTTTTACTAATATTACCGAACTAGTTCAATGATATTTAAAAACTGATAATTAAAATTTAATTATTATCTGTTTTTGGAGGCGATGCCCCGTCACTGGATGAGACCAGACATCGTGACAATGCAACTAGGTCAGCGGCGACAACTGGTGCACCAGGTAAATAATCTCATTGCAATTTTTTTTATTAATATTACCGAACTATTTCAATGATATTTAAAAACTGACAATTAAAATTTAATATTATTTGTTTTTGTAGGCAATGCCCCATCACTGGATGAGACCAGACATCGTGACTACGCAACTAGGTCAGCGCCGACAACTGCTGCACCAGGTAAATAATCTCATTGCAATTTTTTTTATTAATATTACCGAACTAGTTCAATGATATTTAAAAACTGAAAATTAAAATTTAATATTATCTGTTTTTGTAGGCGATGCCTCGTCACTGGATGAGACCAGACATCGTGACTACGCAACTAGGTCAGCAGTGTGGGTCGAAAGGCACGAAATAGGAGCAGAGCACGATGATATTGATGATGTAATTAGGAGCTTTAGAAATAGGAAGAAGAAAAAGAAATTTTGATAATGTAAAATATTGTATTATAATAAGACAAACGTTACCATACTTGGAACGTTTTTTGCGTTATATAAAAAACTCATTTATCATACTATTTTTATGTCAAGCATTAATTGCAATGTTTCATTGCGTACTTTTTGTTGAATTGTTTTTTTATTAGTTATTGAATATTTTTTTTTATGCTCATGAAAGTAAAAAATGAAATATAGATTGGGTATTGGGGAATTGAGAGTGATGTGAGGGGGAGGGGGGAGGGGCCATAAGAGCTTCCACCTTCACGTGGTTGGCCCTGTTTAGTAGAGAATAATTTATTGGAGCGATTTAATCTTGGAGCAAACCACCCTCGATCCAGTGTAGCAACAAAAAAGTCACTGTTGACTTAGTTGCTACTCTTTCAGATCGTGGAGGCTTGTTCCAAGTTCATGCGACTCCAATAAATTGTTCTTGAAATGAAGAGGAGCTTATTCAGGTATGTTTTGACATTTTCAACATATGTTCTAACATTATCATAAGAATGCATCTTAAAGTAAAAAATACTACATCAATTACTTGTATTTATTGTATAGATAATGATGGATTTTGATTGACTTGGCAGTGCAGGTACAAATCCTCTTGCATCATGAGCAATACAACTTGTCAAACAGGGTCATGTCTAGGATATTTTTTCTTGTGTGCTTGACCAGGTTCGTAATGTCACATTTTGTAAGTTCCTTTACAGTTCATAATTCAATATTAAGCTTGTTCATGATTATTATCTAGGTTTTTTGTATGTGTTTTTTCATCTATTTGATTGTAAGCAACTATGCATGTTTCCTATTGTTCACTATGATTTCTACCATTACCACTCCCAGGATGAATCTGACTTTATTGTTACATAGGTTACTTTATTGTTACTATGATTTCTCCATTTACGATTTCATAGGTTACATCATGTAAAGTTGTCAATCTCAGGTTGGTGATGAGCTTTAGTTCTCCAGATTTGGGGATTTTTTGATATTTTCTCCCTCATGTCATTTCTGCATCACCTCGTTGTTTGAGCATGCCAATTTTCTACCACTTGTACCAATTGGCACATGTCAATCTCTGAGTGGTGCCACATTTCACCTATTTTCAGTGAGAGTTTAGGGTTTCTCTAACATAGCTTCAGAAATCTGATTCAGTGCCTGCTTGAATATTGTCACATAATACTCATGGTTTGGATTAATGAGCATGTTCTGAATGGTTGGTTGATTCATAAGAACCACCCATATAGTCATCTTGAGATATTTCAGAAGTTTTCTCGGGTTTCCTTTTTCACCATTTCTAGTGGGTGGGATGGTGTGGGGTGATCCATCAATACTGGTGCTCTTGTAGTAGGGAATTTGTTTTGGGGATATAAAGGAGAATTTGATGTAGATATCCCATTGGATGCATTCATAGATGGGCACGAGAGGTCAAGAATTTAAATTAAAAATATGCAACCTCTAGCATGGCAACCTGAAGGCCGCGAGAGACACTAGTTAAAGATTGTTTTGTGCTAGCCTTAATATAGTCGTGATTTCTTTCTATTATCTTAATGCAAATATATAGTCCTGTCTCATTAAAATGAGGATTGTGGTTGTATTTATCTTTGGTTGTTTCTCTCTTAATGCTCCAGAAGTTGCCAAAAGTTGCGATAGTTGTTTAGTTTGTCTGTTACAACTTAAAAGTGGTTTTTAGCAATGGGAGTCATGTTTTTTAAGGTTCATACTAATATGAAGATCTTGTAATTCTATATTCAGCATAAGAGAAGATGGCCTCTGCTTTGGGCAGTATGACAACAATTGCCACATCTACCTCATTGGGTAACGATGGAAAGGGGAAGAAGTTGGGTGCAATGTTTGATAATTATGGCAGACAATTGTCTTCTCTTTCAGTTTTTTCACCCATTTCCTTTAATCGCTCAAGTAGAAGAGGGACTCTAAGATTACGCGACAGAGAGAAGGTAGTTAATACAAGAGCTATGGAAAAGAAGTTGTACTTCAACAAGGATGGCTCAGTGACAAAAAAATTGCAGGTCAGAGAAAAAATTATGTTTAAAGGAAGGTCACCCGCACATGAAACTTCACTGCAGTGGATCTTTCCTTGTCCACTTATATTCGATTTTAATGTGTTATTTTAATTTTTCATGGAGGGTTGTTTTGGCATATGGGCTGGCATTCAATTGCACACTTACTGAAAGCATTGTCAATTTGTCTTGCAGGCGGTGTGAAAAAACTTGTTGATCTTGTTGGAGTCACCCTTGGGGCGAAGGGCAAAATGTTGTCTTGGAGAGCAAGCATGGTTCAACGAAAATAGTTAATGATGGTGTGACAGTAGCTAAGGAGGTAACTCGTAGATGTGTGCTCTGGTTTTCTTTTTAACGTTGTATTAGTTCCCCCTCTTAAATGTCTTAGATTTGGTAGGCATAATTTGAAAACTCAAAGGTGAAAGGAAACATATTTGTTACCCAGTGGTCTACTTGGCCTATGTGCTAGCCACATTAGAGTAATGCATAAAGCTTTTCACAACAATAAAAGGAAAGGGTTATGGCTGAGTCAAATTTTATTGTTATTGACAGTGTAATGAAATGTATCTCAATGCTATGGTTTTGGCCTTTTTATTGGTTGAATTAGATGACCCAGTTGAAAATATTGGGGTCAAGTTGGTAAGGCAAGCTGCGGTAAAGACAAATGATTTAGCTGGGGATGGAACCACAACATATGTTGTTCTTGCACATGTTGGAATAATGAAAAATTCCAGAACAATGAATGGAGAATAAATCTCCCTTCCTCTAACACAGAGAAAATAAAAATTTCTTTGACAGGAGACAGAGTTTCAATACTTTGAAAAAAAACTTCTATTCCCTTCAATAACTCAAAAAAAAACTATTACACTACTTCCTCACTGAGAGGGATTACAAAATTATGACTGCTGCAAAACGCAGTGCATAAAACCAACTCACTGTCTGTTCAAAACAAACATACTCTGTCTCTAAAACACTCTACTATGTTTTTCCCTTTCGCACTGCTGTGCATACACACTTAAAAAGTTACACTCAGTCTTTCACTTTTTACACACTGCTGTGTAATAAAAAATTTACGTACTGTCTATAAAAAAAACTACCAAGCTTTTTCGACCTTTTTATTTTTAGATGCCGTAACATATAAAACATATTATAATAAACCCTCTTTTAAAAAAAATAAAATTAAAACTAAATTCTATGGCCCACCTTTCATTTCGCATATGATATATATATAACATATGTTTAAAACATATGTATATATTAAACTATCAAAACATTAAAGAACCCTTTCCGTCGGACTTCAAAAGTCTGAATAGATTGAATTTCAAACCAAATTTGCGTTCCAAAATGGGATGCTGACGTCTGCCTAATTTGTAACGCGAATTCTCAATCCAATGTGCCTTATAAAAAATTCAGGTCCGGTTTTCAGGTTTTCAGATTCCCTTCAATTTCATGCGATCCAATATTAATTCTCCACGTGTCCTCCTTTTGAATTTAAAAAACTTGGGGGTAAATTTTTGTTTGTTTAATTTTTGGTTGGTGAATTGCGTTAATGTTGGTTGTTGTGTTTAAATACAATCCTGTACAGAAATATGGCTGCGGCCGTCTACAAAAAAAACTTGCAGGAATTTTAAATGCTGAATTAAATTTCTGGATGGCATGTAAGCAACCTCCAAAAAAAAATGTTGCTACTGCATCCGTCCTTCTGCTGCAGCAGTTGAAGTTAAAATTCAACAGCACAGGGTTTAATAAGTGAGGGTGTAAAGGTAACTTTTTGTCGATAGTACTAGATTAAGATCATCTATTCATTTTTGTAGGGTCTTATGGTGTTTGGTTTTTTAGTTTTGGGTTGAGCTTATTGAGTCTAAGATAGTTTTTGAGTGAAAAAATTGCTATCAGGTATTAAAAAATTTTAGTTCTTTTGTCAAAATTTATGAGCTTGTTAGGAAATACAAAACTGACAATGGTTGTATCTTAAATTTGTGGAAAATAATTTGAAATGAAACCTTTTTGTTTAGGTTGTTGCAGCAGGTGCAAACCCCATTCAAATTACTAGGGGCATTGACAAGACAATAAAGGCCCTTGTTTCGGAACTCAAAAATTTTTCAAAGGAGGTAAACGCTTGCCTTTTGAGTAGGCTGGTTTTCCTTTTTGCTGATGGTTTGGTGTATCTAATTGAATTAGTTGCCTAAGGTATTTTTGGTTGCAAACTCCTTTTCATTTTTCATACAGTATTGGCCTTGTGGAATACATTTGATTGTGTGGTCTTGTTAGATCTACAACATTTGTAGTTGTTTAGTCTTATGGCCGAGGTGCACTTTTATTATGGAAATATTTGATGCAATATTGTCATTTAATCCTTAATGCAGGGTAGCATGTTGAGAAGTTTCATGTGAAACATTTGGTATTCAAAATGACACTTGATCCTATACAGCATCATGCACTTGAATTCAAAATTCATATTCAAAGTGTGCCAAACAATTCTTGCAAATTTTCAAATATTTATGTTGTTTTAAACCATTATCTTTTTCATGTATTGGATGCTGAAAATGTGAAAAAGACTTTGGTATGAAACCAACTGGTGAATAATTTCTAGCACAACAACCACTTCCAAGACATGATTTAGAAGTAGAACAAATGTGCTTATGAAGCATAGAAAGATATCCTTGATGCATTGTCAATGTTTGGCTAGGGTTATTTTTGGAGAAAATAACTCCTTATTCCTAGAATAGTGATCTTCAATACAAGTAAATGTTAGAGAAGAGAGATCATCGTGTGACGCAACAAAACCGAAATTGGACCCCCAAGGAGAGCTGGTGTGTCTACAATCGCTCTGTCAGCATTTTCCCTTGGTTTACCCCGTTCTTTTCCTCCAGCCTGAGTCTTAATTGACTTCTTCTTTCTTCGAGTTTATTTATCAAATTCGTAGAATTTGATAAATAAATACCATCCACAATGGTTGGACTTTAATTTATATTCCCGACTTTATATTATCTCCAAGCCTTATAACCAATGTTTAGCTTTCAACACTTTGTATTTATACTCCACGTTTCTTTTTAAATAAATAACTTGTAATGAACTTTCGGCTCTATATTTCACCACCCAGCCTTACAAAAATCACGCTCCAGACTTATGCTAATTATCCGCCAATCGTTTAATTAAACAATTTCATTATACTCCGACCCCACCTATATATATCAATAACCAATCAAACACTCGTATCGTACCTGGCTATCCTCCGCACACCTTAGTTAACCTCCGAGCAAGTTCAACGTGCGACCACCGTCCGATGGCCCTTCTCCAAATCAACGACTCTTGGCAATTTCGCTCGGCTTCCAACGTCGGGCTTTAACGTGCGATGGCGCGGGTTAAATGGTGGTTTTCCGGGGGTCACTTCGCCACGTGTCGCATTCCCTATGGAATCGCTCGCGAATAGGAAATACCGCCTACTCCACAAAAGCCATGCGATATGGGTAACCCGCTTTTGTGATTCCGCTCATGGTTTTGGTAGAGGGCTTGACCACGGGTGCAAGTCTGGTTCCGCTATCCTTTTGTTTGTTAAATCATGTCCAATCCTCGGTCAGGTTCCGAAAGCACAACAATTTTGTCTCTTTATTAAGCGGGATTTTTATATTTGAACAATTTTCACGACCCCGGTTCTCTACACAGACCTCGCCTTCGGGTGGGGTGAGTTCACAGGGTTATCCAACAATTTACGGGAATTCAAAGACAGAAGAATGGAATTATCAATACCCAATCGCCTCACAGTTAAACAATTCTTCACAATTAGCAGTTCGAGATAATTCAATGGCAACTAAGCTTAGAAATCATTTAACTGGAAACAATTGTTCACACACAGAGGTTTATTGCAGAAATCCCCTCTCTACTCTCCTCTTCCCTCTCTACTTTTATTCATCCGAGGAATTATAATTTATATACATAACATATGGCTCTTCGGTTCCTCTGAGAGGACCGTTCTAGAAATCAAAAGGTCTAATTATAATAATTCAACTAACTGAAACTGTTTGACTCCTACAACTCTAACTAGTCTAAGTAATACAGTCAGTTGAGGTATTGACACCTAGCTGTTACAACTCAAATGTTTTCGAACCCTCCTAGCCACAACATGTGGAAAAAACCTCCTACATTGCTGGCTAGTGCCTAATGCCCCTGCATCATCGTGTGACATAAACCTATTAATAAAAGTGAATTCCTTGAATTTCACCAAATATTTTCTTTGAATTCCTTGCTTTTAAAAGCCAATGATATCCCTTATTGTGTTAATGTTACGGAAATTCCTTGTCCTAGTGCCTCACACTCTACTATGAATGTTTTACCAAAATTAGGTGCAACCGATGTTGGTGTAGAAGACATGGCATCCATTAAAAGAGAGAATGCCAAAGTAGCCTCATCATTCCATATAAATGATATTTTCTTGAAGAGATATGTGAGTGGACTTGAAATGCATGCATAATTCTTAACAAATTATCAATAATATCATGTAAGTCTAAAAAATCTTCTAAGAACCTTGATTTTCTTAGGAATAGGTCATTTGTAATAGCTTGCATCTTTTGAGGCTCCAACTTCACTCCTTCCTTTAAAACAATATGAACCAAATACTCGAATTCTTATTTCCCAAAAGCACATTTGGATATTTTTACATAAAAATGATTGTTCTCAATAATTATTTATATAACTTTTCCACATGTTTAGTGTGGTATTCCCATGATTTATAATAAATATGTGTATTATCAAAGAAAACCAGCACAAATTTTATAAGATGGGATCAAACAAAATTGTTCTTAAGTCGAGCCCACCGAACTTCAAACGACGATAAACCATAATTCAAACCAAATTCGCGTTCCAAAATAGCCTGCTGACGTCGGCCAATTTTGTGACGTGAAAACCAAATGAATTCCGCCCTAATATTTTTTGGGTCCGAAGTTGGGTTGGCGTACGGAGGGAGAGTTGTGACGCGAATTTCTTATCAAATTCGCCCTAATATTTTTCGGGTCCGGATTTCCACTGCGCGAGCGGCCCAAACAAAGATCCGCTCCAATCAATTTCTGCCACGTGTCCTCAATAAAAACTTGCCCTGCTCCCGGTTGCGGGTGCATTCGATGGCGTTTAAGGTGATGGGACATGGATATGGCGATTTCATATCAATCGCATTAACATTTAACGCTGTTCAATTAAGTTTTCACATCAAATCCGTATTAATTAATTTTTAACACTGTTCAAGATCGGCCTCCACTCCTCGATTCTGCACGCTCCAATATGATCCAGCCTTCGGCTCTCATTATTAATGATCAGAGATTAATTATGACGGGCGTCCTTTGATTGCATTACAGTCGGGTCGAGAAAATGGCTTTTAGCTATGGTTTTTCAGATGAGCCGGTTGCTGGATTACACTGCCTGCTAACTGTGACGATAAGGAGAAGTGGCCAGTTGAACTGCTGCCTAGACCTTGCAACATATCTGCATTTCTCTCGATTTTGTCTCTGTCTGTCGTCCTCTGTTAATTGGAATTCTGCTTCTCCGTCTCCTCTTGTGCCCATTGCGCCTGAGACTGCACCCATGCCTCGCATGCGTCATAGGATGCGTTGCCGCAGGGGGAGCACTAGAGGTCAACCCCTGCGGGCTCCCTCCAGTCCCTCAACAGAGTTGACTTCCGGCCAGTCCAGTGATTATTACGCAG
This sequence comes from Pinus albicaulis, assembly GCA_034641835.2. Taxonomy (NCBI): domain Eukaryota; kingdom Viridiplantae; phylum Streptophyta; class Pinopsida; order Pinales; family Pinaceae; genus Pinus; species Pinus albicaulis. The sequence continues at coordinate 1,255,166,289 of CM076580.1, forward strand.
GTCGATATCCAAATACTAGGAGTGGGCGGGGTCGGGTTGTAGGATCTGGCCACCATATGGATTCCCCTGCTCCTCGCTTCCCCACCGCTAGTTCACCTTCTCCCACGACGCGCACTGCGCAATTTTCCTTTAATTTCTCTCTCAACCGCCCGCGAATCACGGCTTTAGTCACTGTGGTCTTCCGCGAGGAGGCCCAAACGGAGGAAGAATGCACCCGTCCGGCGGGTCTGAGCTCGGAAAAAGCCGGCCAGCATTCGGGCCTTCAGGAGGGGAGCCATGGCATGCATGTGGAGGTAGCACCTAGCGATCTTGGACCTTCCGAAGGATGGTGCCGAATCGTGGAGGAACCACCGGAGGAGTAGTTTGGTTAATTTGTTTTTCTTGCTTAGCAAGCCCACTTAATTGGGCTGCTTTTAGTTTATTTTACTGTGCTGGACCTTTGTAATATTTTTGAATTCTGTAAATTAAACGTTCAAGACTGGTTTCCCCGTATGAGGGCAGTCTTCTTAATTTTTTGATTTTTTGATGACAAATTTGCCATGAGTCTAGCTAGGCAATGTTTTTGACTTCGGTGTAATTTTATTCGGAATGTTAATAGATTAACTTTACTTAGAATTCTCACATGATTAGCGTTTTTCTTGATCTGTTCAAGGATTTTGGGTACTTTAATTTGTATTTGGAACAATGGACATCGGTACTCTATCTGTTGCTTTACTTTTCTACATACTGCTATTTCACTTTCTTATAGATGCCTCGGGCATATTTGGATGCTTTCTCAGATTGTCGATAATCTCCATGTGGACTGTTTTACTTCATATAATATATTCAAAACAACGTTTTTTCTCTTGTGAAAAAGAAATGATTAATGTTTATCACTCTGCCTTCAAAACTAGCGATGCTGGTCTATGTTGCTGGTTTATTGATATGGTCTGATGGTATTTTTATATTTTGGACATATCACACTCCTCACATGATTAGCGTTTCTCTCTGTTCAAGGATTTTGGGTACTTTAATTTGTATTTGGAACAATGGACGTCGGTACTCTATCTGTTGCTTTACTATTCTACATACTGCTATTTCACTTTCTTATAGATGCCTCGGGCATATTTGGATGCTTTCTCGGATTGTCGATAATCTCCATGTGGACCGTTACTGGGTTTTATATCAAGTCGTTGTATGTGACATGGGGTATTTTTCTATCATTGTCTGGGGTGGGACTTCCACTTTTCTGGATGGATATTTGGGTTCCAATCTTCAGATGTGAAAATGTAACGAATTCATGGACTATTTTACTTCATATAATATATTCAAAACAACGTTTTATCTCTTGTGAAAAAAAAAAAAATGATTAATGTTTATCACTCTGCCTTCAAAACTAGCGATGCTGGTCTATGTTGCTGGTTTATTGATATGGTCTGATGGTATTTTTATATTTTGGACATATCACACTCCTCACAAGATTAGCGTTTTTCTCTGTTCAAGGATTTTGGGTACTTTAATTTGTATTTGGAACAATGGACGTCGGTACTCTATCTGTTGCTTTACTATTCTACATACTGCTATTTCACTTTCTTATAGATTCCTCGGGCATATTTGGATGCTTTCTCAGATTTGTCGATAATCTCCATGTGGACCGTTACCGGGTTTTATATCAAGTCCCTGTATGTGACATGGGGTATTTTTCTATCACTGTCTGGGGTGGGACTTCCACTTTTCTGGATGGATATTTGGGTTCCAATCTTCAGATGTGAAAATGTAATAACTTCATGGACTATTTTACTTCATATAATATATTCAAAACAACGTTTTTTCTCTTGTGAGAAAAAAATGATTAATGTTTATCACTCTGCCTTCAAAACTAGCGATGCTGGTCTATGTTGCTGGTTTATTGATATGGTCTGATGGTCTTTTTATATTTTGGACATATCACACTCCTCACATCATTAGCGTTTTTCTCTGTTCAAGGATTTTGGGTACTTTAATTTGTATTTGGAACAATGGACGTCGGTACTCTATCTGTTGTTTTAGTATTCTACATAATGCTATTTCACTTTCTTATAGATGCCTCGGGCATATTTGGATGCTTTCTCAGATTTGTCGATAATCTCCATGTGGACCGTTACTGGGTTTTATATCAAGTCCCTGTATGTGACATGGGGTATTTTTCTATCACTGTCTGGGGTGGGACTTCCACTTTTCTGGATGTATATTTGGGTTCCAATCTTCGGATGTGAAAATGTAATGATTTCATGGACTATTTTACTTCATATAATATATTCAAAACAACGTTTTTTCTCTTGTGAAAAAAAAAATGATTAATGTTTATCACTCTGCCTTCAAAACTAGCGATGCTGGTCTATGTTGCTGGTTTATTGATATGGTCTGATGGTCTTTTTATATTTTGGACATTTCACACTCCTCACATGATTATGATTAGCGTTTTCCTCTGTTGCAGGGTTTTGGGTACTTTAATTTGTATTTGGAACAATGGACGTCGGTACTCTATATGTTGCTTTACTATTCTACATACTGCTATTTCACTTTCTTATAGATGCCTCGGGCATATTTGGATGCTTTCTCAGATTTGTCGATAATCTCCATGTGGACCGTTACTGGGTTTTATATCATGTCCCTGTATGTGAAATGGGGTATTTTTCTATCATTGTCTGGGGTGGGACTTCCACTTTTCTGGATGGATATTTGGGTTCCAATCTTCAGATGTGAAAATGTAATGACTTCATGGACTGTTTTACTTTCTTATAATATATTCAAAACAACGTTTCTCGTCTTTTAAAGTTTCATTTTTTTTTTTAAATTGAACCCGCCATTGGTATACCGACACATTGTAGACGTCGGAATTGCGACAAATCAGAAACATCGGCAGAGCGACAGTATAAAAACGTTGGACCACATTTCGTCAGAATTGCGACAGCTTACAAACGTCGGAAGAGCGACGTTAAAAACGTCGGACCACATTTCATCGGAATTGTGACATCTTACAAACATTGGAAGAGAGACGTCCAAAATGTCGGACCACACTGCGTCGGAATTGCGACAGCTTACAAACGTCGGAAGAGCGACGTTAAAAACGTCGGACCACATTTCATCGGAATTGTGACATCTTACAAACATCGGAAGAGAGACGTCCAAAATGTCGGACCACACTGCGTCGGAATTGTGACTGGTTACAAACTTCGGAAGAGCGACGTTCAAAACGTCGGACCACATTTCATCGGAAGTGCGACCGTTTAGGAACGTCGGAAGTGCGACGGTTCGTAAGACGTCGGAAGAGTGACGCTTGTTCGGAAGTGACGGAAGAAGTGTCGATAGTGCAACACTTTTTAGGTGCGTCGAAACTGTGACGGCATGAAAAACCACGTTTTTTCTGCCCTCGAATTGTCGCTCTTGCGACGACTATGTGTCGGAATAGCGACGAATTGGCCGTCGGAATTTCCGCCAAATTTTCTAGTGGTTGCATCAAACTCTTGGTTAATCCAGTATTTCATGATAGATCTAAACATATTGACATCCGGTATAATCATATCAAATATTTTGTGCAGCGGAAGATCATGTTACTTTCATACATTCCCACGGAGGATCAGGATGTTGATATCTTGATGAAGGCGCTCACCAGGAGAAAATTCGAATACCACAGGGGCAGGATAGGGGTGGCAGATAATCCTTATCTTTTTGAGAGGGATTGTTGAGATTGCAACAAGATGATGAGCTTAGTGGAAAGAAGTCGCCTTCACTAAGTGGGCCCACAGGCTATTTTTGGCGCAAGTCTATTTTTAGACATGTCGATCATATTCTATGAGTTGCAGGATGCTATTTGTGGATGGTTGGTCAAGTTGGAAAAATAGATGGACTTCTATTTTTAGACATATTAGGCGGAATCTATTTTTAGATTGCCAATCTAAAAATAGATATGTCGAATATTATTAGCTCTTAATAATATTTGGACTATAAACATTATCTTATTCTCTTGGAGCACTTCAGTTAAGTGCACAGATGTGGCACAGGAGCTGACAGAAGGAATTACGCTATTCCCGAGGGTTAAGTGGAGCTATTGCATGGATACTTCAGTTAGAACTCATGTGACAGAGTTTGGTGGAGTTATTGAAGTAGTTGGTGGAGTTGTGTTCAGTTTAACCGAGTTAAACATAGTTGAGCTAGTTGTATCTAGTCTAACTGATTGATACACTAGTGAGAGTGGTGTGAATTAATTATTAATTAATTCACTAATTATTAACTCATTAATCAAATAAAGAATACATCAGTTAACTACAGTGCATGGACAGTTTCAGTGGAGACTAGTGAAGAGGTAGGTGAAAGAGCAGTGTGACTATCAGTTGTGACTATAGTGTTGCATGATTTGCAACAACCAATGATTGGAGATGATAATGGGGATTGCGTGAGAAAGGCTGGACCAATTCAAGTTCATTCAGAGCCATTCTTCAGCAGTGATTTCACAGTAGAGGCAGGCTATCATGTGGCAGAGATTGGAGCATGTGATTTGCTAGATCGGGCTTGATTAGTGTGTAACAATTGGAGATTGTACTGAGAGATTTGTGAGGAGCTTTGTATAATGATTGTTACATGATCTCTATGAAATATAATATACAAATAGTTGGGGGTTTTCAGCTTTAAGCTTTCCCATAAAATACTGTGTTCATATGTGTGAATGTTTATGGTTTTAATGTGTGCATGCGATTGTCTTTATTTCCGCAATTAATGATCAATGGTAGAAGAGATTCTGTATTGTGCATGAAGTTAAAATAGTGTGTGATCAGGAGAATCTTGGTGTATAACATATCAGTTATCAAATTTCTACACTTTAATTAAGCACGACAATAAATTATGACAAGTTAAGGTTGTGCACCATATACGTAAAGGACCCCTCAAACATGAGCTTGTCACACCATTCAAGTACCATTAAGAAAAATATTGATAACATACCAATCAACCATGTCAACAACAAAACTAGAGGCCCATGCCTCGTACATCGATGGCATTATTTCAACTCAAAAATTATAAACATATATTCATTGCTACTAATGAATAAAAAATATACTTCTCTCAAAATCAATATGGTAAATTGAAGTTCGGAAAACAAATCTCCACCAACCATAGAAAATCTAAAACTAGTCCTCACTTGCAACAGTCACCTCCAATCCAAATTCCAAATACTGAGGGGTCGTTTGCTCAAGGGATTAAATTCCAATTTCCAGTTAAAATAGAGATTCCAAAGGTTCTCCCACCTCCAACCACCAACTATTAAGTAGTCAACGAATGTGCATGTTTTCCAAAGGCTTGTTGTCTCCACCCTTGTAGATTCAAAAAATTAATTGAATTTTTCTAAAACAATTGACTTGAATCTACTCTACCAACTGCGGAAACAATTAATGATCACAAAATCACGAAGCATACAAGAGAAATAATTCAATCAAAACATTACAAAATGATTTCCTGGGGAAAGCCACAACTAAAAACCCCACTATTTTTATATTTCATTAGTCAAAAAATATGATAAGATTACTATGTATAGAGAGACTTTCGGTAATAATCACATCAGAACACTTTTTTTCGATGTGTTTCGAACCAACCAGTGTGGTTCATATTGCCCTAAAGATGAACCACACTGGTTGGTTCGAAACACGTCGAGAAAATATGTTCTTATGTGATTATTACCAAAAGTATCTCTATACAAATTATGGATCACAAAAACCAAATTTCAAAAAAAAAATTACAATGTTTTTCTCAAGCTCGAGCAACCTCTACACTATCTCTATCGGTCTCATTGCTTCCGAGACAATCCTAGGCCATATACTTAATGAATTTTTTTTCATGCACAAGTCCATATTTTCTTACACTATTTCCTTGGGTAACTATCCCCTATTAATTAAGGAAATTCCCATCCACAATTACACAATACGTCAAGGGCCTTCATCTGACTGCATGCACCACCTGTACAATTTAGATGATTATACAACTAATAGTACACTTCCCTTGAACTCCAATCTCAACTGGGTAACTCTTAGATATGAAATCCATGAGTTATTTATGGATGAATCATCAGTTAACTGATTGATCAATGAATGTGGTTCAAGTTCATGTTACACACTTTGACCTCTCACTAGTTCTTCCAACAGTTGGAACTACATAAACTGAATTTATCTCAAATAAAATAAATTAATTAATTACAACTCAAAATAAACTCAACTAGGGCTCTTATAAAGTAGGAATCACTCTACATGACCCGAGTTAGACCCTCAACTCGAGTTAATTGAAACCAAATATGTCAATTAACTTATTTAACGCATATAAGTTCTCATGTGATGTGGAACTACAATTTTCTTCTAATTTAATTCAAGGGAAAATTAAATTACAGTCTTTCTTGGTGAAATTTTCAACATTTCTTGTCATTCTCAACAAGTAACCCTCATCTCTGGAATTTGTATCCTTTGACTCAACCATTTTTTAATCAAATATTTACATTGTATACACAAGTGTAAAATAATAGGGACTCTCACAAACCCCTTCCCCTTTTAGGAACATCATCCTCGATGTTCTTTGTTTGTATAAAACATAAAAGACATTCTTTAAAAAAACATATATTTTATGGAGATTTATATAAATAACTCTATACAACATTTACAATTTTATGTTCATGGAGTGTGAGGTTCCTTTGGTCGACGATGCAAAGTGATTTTGGATAAAACTCTCCCTCTAGTTCCACCTATAGCACAGACCAATCATTCACATGATTAGAGTCCTATACATATCTTTGAAGAAAAGAAACATGGAAAATATCATTAAATTTTACTTATGGACAACCTATAGGCCAATGACCCTATTATTTCAAGTATCTAAAAAGGCCCACAAAATTATGGTTCCAAATTCAGACATGACCCAATCTTCAAGGAACTTTTCTTGGGTCTAACTCTCAAGTAAACATGTTCCCCAACTTGGAACTCCTTATGCACCCTATGTTCATATGCATAGTTTTTCTTCATGTCTTATGCTACCTTTAAATTTTTACTGATGATCTACATTTTTTGCTCTATCTCTTTTAGAATATCATGTCCAATAAGGACCCTATTTACTAGATCATTCCAGCTGATAGGTGTGTTACAACTCCTTCCATAAAGTGCCTCAAACAAGCTCATATTTATAGATTCTTGGTACCCATTGTTGTATGAAAACTCTACAAGTGGAAGATACATCACATACACCATCAACATGACTCAAGGATTCTATTTTTCCTCCTTGTTTTCCCCTCCATTTGTGGATGATAAGCTATACTAAAAACCAATTTTGTCCCCAAGCCTACAAATAGTTCCTTCCAAAACCTTAAAGTGAACTTGGCATCTTTATTTGAAATTATTTTCTTGGGAACAACATGCAACCTCAAGTGAAGGTAGGTATTTTATCCATTTTGTCTTTTTTTTTTTAAATTATTTTTGCAAAATTAAAAAAATTAATTTGAAAAAAAGAATACCATACAAAAACCATGAAAACCATTAAAAAACCACAACAAACCATAAAAGAACCCTTCAAAAAAAATTATAAAACCACAAAACCAACTTAGAAAACCACAAAAAACAAACTAGAAAACCACAAAACACAACTTATAAAACCACAAAACAACCTAGAAAATGCTTCAAAACAAGCAAAAGAAATATAATTTAGGTTTTAATTTTTTTTTTTAGTTGCAATGGTAGAATTCTTTGTTTATTATGCATGCTTTCTGATTTTGAATGGTAAATTGCAATGGTAGCATGTTTTGTTTACTATGCATATTTTATGATTTTGCATGGTAAAAATGTTATTTTCTAATTATTTTAGGTTTTAAAGTTTTTCGTTAGGAATATTGTTATTTTTTTTTCAAAATTTTTAATACTTTTGTTATTTATAATTAATTTTAAATTTCTAACAAATTTGGCCAAAAATATACCCCACAAAACTCCAAAACTAAAAACAACCAAATTATAACCAATAAATAAGTAAATTAGGAGCTTGAGATTGACATGATGCATGTGGTTACTCAAGGTGAACCTCTATTTATCAAATGAGAAATTTTATTTTTTATTTTATTATTTTAAATTTAAATTAATTTATATTTTAAATATTTTTTAATAATAAATATAGGCTGATTAAGATTAGTTTTAAAAATAAAATATTAATCTTTAAAGTTAAAAAAATTAAAAATTAAAAAATTAATTATTTAATTTAAAATATATATAAGTTCACATTTCAACAATGCATCATTGATAGATACATTAAATCCATCATGAAAAGTGCTTTTGGAGTGAGTAAAAGTATTTTGACTCTTTTCTAATTTGTACCATATTGTTTCATTATGTAGTGTGTTGTACAAGAAACATTGTTTTCATGTGCTTACACCTAGTGCATATCATGTGCCAAAGTCAAACATTATAAGAACTTAAAGTCTATTGGAGTATTTGGTTGGCATGAAATTGATTAAATTCACAAATATGTTTATTTCAAATTTTTACATATATATTTACGTATTTATTCCTTATGAATAAAATGCATTATTTATAAACAAAAAAAAGTGTGAAGGTATATTTGATCACTTCTTTTGATTGTGTTAACATGGTCGAGCTTGTGATAAATCATGTAGCCTACCCAGGGTGTGCATTCCACTCATACCGACACCAGTCAGAGTGTTATAGGTAGTGTTTCTATCTTTGTTGATGATCATGCTACCTCTAGTGGACCTTCTTCATCTATTTCAGGTACACCTCCTACCTTTATAAATCCTCTTTAAACTTTATGTGTTTATGTCTTGAATTTTTCTATAAATTTAAATCGTCTTCAACTAATGTGTTTGAATTTAATGTATATGTTATTGTGCTTCTAGTTTTTTAGATATATATTTTAAAATATGTTTATGATTTGTAGACCCTTAGTAGGGTGAAGTCGAGGATCATAGTGCCACATGGATCCCTTCGAGGGACGGTGCTACAACTCATATCACATTGGAAGATGTTACGATCCAACATACGTGCATCACACGAGAGTCGTGTAACATCCCTGCCAATAATTTTACCTATGATGTTGTGTTCATGTTGTATATATGGTGATGTGTGTATACTTCATATGCAGTGCTAGGTATATATGGCGCTACGTACATGTTGGATATGCAATGTTGTGTGCATATTGTACTATGCGCATGATGGATATGCAATGTTGTGTGCATATGCTGCTATGTGCATGTTGGATATGTAATGTTGTGTACATATGGTGTTATGTACATGTTGTATATGTAGTTTTATATACATATGGTGTTGTGTGCATGTTGTACATATGGTGCTATATACATATGGTGTTGTGTGCATTATTGTACAGGTGGTGATGTGTGCATGTGGTGCTTTCTACATGTTGTACATGTGATGTTGTGTGCAAGTGGTGTTGTGTACATGTCTTGCATGTGGCATTGTGTACATGTAGTGCCGTGTACATGTCGTGCATGTGGTGGTGTGTACATGTGGTATTGTGTACACGTTGTATAGGTGGTGCAGTGTACATGTGGCATTGTGTACACGTTGTGCAGGTGGTGTCGTGTACATGTGATGTTGTGCACACATTGTGTAGGTGGTGTTGTGTACAAGTGGTATTATGTACATGTTGTACGTATGGTACCGGTATCCATGTGGTATTGTGTGCATGTCATGCATGCTGTGTTGCGAGCATGCGGTACTATATATGTGCATTGTGTAGTCACTGTATCGTGACATGTGTATCCATTGTGTTGTACTTTGTATACATATATGTATTTTTTTTACACCAGACGTAGGTGTATATGTTGTGTTGTACACCGAGTGTAGGTGTATTGTGTTGTGTTGTACACTAGATGTAGGTGTGTGTGGTGTGTTTTATTGTACACCGGGTGTAAGTGTATGTGGTGTGTTTTATTGTACACCGGGTGTAGGTGTATGTGTTGTATGTTAGTGTAGGTGTATGTATTGTGTGTATTGTACACCAGGTGTAGGAGTATGTGTTATATGTTGGTATGGGTGTATGTATTGTTTGGTGTTGTACATCGTGTGTGGATGTACGTGATTAAAGAGAAGCAAAGGCATTGGGTGCCTTTCGATTGTGTTAGTCGATCTGGTGTGTGTACATAAAGAACAAAGGTAGAAGTAAGGACCAATGAAAGATAAATATCAGTAATCAATTTCAGTTTTATTATGCATGTGATCTATGATTATGAATTATTATGGTTACATGTGATTTATGATTATGGTTTATGGTGATTTCATGTGATTCATGATTTTAATTTATGATGGTTGTGTTTTGAGCTAATTAGATGTGATATGTTTATACATGATGATTTGATCAAACAACTAGTTTGAATTGTTATGACCAGAAGTAAACAAGATTGCAAGTGTACCTTGTTGATGAGCTACCAATGAGGTATGATTTGAGTTTATTTAAATTCATTTTGAGTCTAATGGGAATTATTTTCTTGGTACAGGAAAGCATGGAAATTCCCGGTTTGGTGGTTGAACCAGATGCAAGAACTAGTAACGTCAACAAAGGGAATTGGAACATGTAGCATTATGATAGTTCAGGGATGGATTTGTTAGTATACTTACAAAATTTCCTTAGGGATTGTGTAATAGAGAAGGGAAGGTCAGAGATGGATTTTTTTTTTCATTAAAATTTCCATATGGAATCAGATGCACATTGGGAGTATGCCCTAGAACAATGAGTCGGTAACCGTTCCATGAGGGAATAAGTGGCACATGATTACAACACTGGAAATTGGATGCAACTTTGACTTTGGAATTGGATTATGGAATTCCTGGGAAGGAGGTGAATCTTGGTATTACTTTACGGGTGGAGGTGTGAGCCTATGGATTCCCTTATTGCTTATACGAACATCGTATCCATTTATTTGTCGGTTGAGAAAATGTGCATATGTGTATATTATTGTAAATATTGTATCGATTGGTGTTTATAAAGCTCCATAGACATTATAATTATTTGTTGGTTGTAGAAAATGTTGTTTTTATTGTAAATACCATAATGAGTTGTGCTATAAAGATCTAGTAAGCAGTATGATGGTTATGTTTTTCAGTAGGATGTCATAGTAAATACTAAAATGAGTTGTGTTATAAAGCTCCATGGGAAGTATGTTTTTCTATCAATAGTCTTGTTGGTTATAGGTATCGTTGAACACCGAGGACGATGTTCCCCTAAGGGGGAGCGTTCTGTAAAAACCCTGGTTAAAAATACATGTAATATATATAAGACCAAGGTCATGGGACACATTCCAAGATTAATGGTGGGAAAAACATCCTAGTGGGTATTCATTTTGGTTATTATGGCTAAGGAAATTTGCAAAGGCAATGGAAAAGGATTTGGAAAGGCATGAGGAATTAATTGGAATTTTATTTATGAAAATAAAGGAAAATAGGAGAAAAGGGATGTGAAAGGTCACAGGTGGCATTTGAGGAGGAAAATGAAGGAAAATAATGGAAAATTCAAGAAATAGAGGCCTCATTGATAAAAAGGCTTCTGAGGACTAGTTGGAAATATATTTGCTCAATACTTTTTCAGTTTAGTTTTGGAGCTCTCATTCTATTCTCTCTCTCTCATACTCTTGGACACATACAATTTTCTTGGAGAACTCTTGAAGAGTATGGCATACTTGGAATTTTAGATCAAGAAGGAAAAGGAAGAGAAGGAAAGTGCAAGAGGACATCGAGATCAATAGCTACAGTGGATTCTGTTTGCAGGTACCGAGTTTCATGTATGTTTTCCCCACTAGTTTTGGCATGCATGGAATATGCATGTGGTTTCTTGGTCATGATTTATCATTGGCATGGAGGATTTCCTGGATTGACAGTGGATTTTCCTAGCCTTACCATTTCCTGGATAGCCATGGTGTCGTGGGTTCGTTTCAATGATTTTTTTTTTTTTTTTTTTTAATGGTTGGTTCTCATGTGCCTTTGGCTGTGGGTTGAGTTATTAATTCCTAGAAGCCTTTGTTGGACAAACACTATGGAAGCCATCTAATATATTGGGTTGAGTTACTAGTCCTAGAAGCCTTGGATGGACAAATGCTCTGGAAGCCTTGGCGGTTTGAGTTACTAGTCCTGGAAGCCCTGGTTGGAAAATCGCTCTAGAAGCCCGACGACAACTGTGGGTTGAGTTACTAGTCCTAGAAGCCCTGGTCGGAACAAACACTCTAGAGCCCTGGACAACTTAGGTGGAGATCAATCTAGTGATGGTTGTGATGTTTGACTATGAGGTGGAATAATTGGTTGAGGGTTGAGGTGGTTTGGTCTCTGGAAGCTCTGGTTTGGTTTTGATTGATGATTTTTATGAGATCCCAGATTCATGCTTGGATGAAGAGAGATTTGTCTCAGCCATGTCTATCATCGGGTGGAATGTGGAAGTACCAGACTTGGATGCATTTTTCTTATGTCAATAAGAGCTCTTTTCCTCTTTTATTGAAGGGTAAATATGCTTGTTATTATGTGGCTTATATAGCTGTTCTATTCTTGTCATTTCTATTGTCTATATGTTTGTTATGAATGTGTTCTATTTCAATAATGATGTATGGCTCTGATCATGTTTTTACTTGTAAATGAATGAACAAGGTATATATGACCAAATAGATGATAATGCAGTTAATAGGAGGAGGAAAAAATGCTTCTTAGAAATTCTCAGATAAGTATGAGACCCCTATGCTCAGATATGTTGTTTAAAACTATAGATTACATATTTGTGACATGTTTGATGAAACACTTGTCATGGCTAGTAGGGATCCAGTTAAGTACTTGTTCAAGTGTTTGATTTTACATTGTTATTATGTTGCTATATTTTAGTTCTAAATGTTTCAAGGAGTTTTGGGCAGTGACCTGGGCTTTGGGCTTGAAAAAGTGGTCTAGAAATTAGGGTCGCAGGCTTAGGACTACTGGGAAAAGTCCCGAGTCACATGCATACCCATGTTGTGCGTGCGATTGGAGGCTTATAGTCAAACTCTTTCCCATGTCAAGGGATCAACTAGGGAATTGATGCATGAAAAGTTAATGTGGATCAGGGGATAGCCTCCTGAAAGGTTGGTATGGCCCCTGTGTGTCCTGTAGCATGTGCAGAATGTTTGTGTTGTTGCGCATTTTCTATTCCACTTCCTTAAGTTGACCTAGGAGGTTGAATCAGATCATAGTAACACTTTGTCACATGTATACTTTGGTTGGCCAGTTACTTGGGTAGATGTGGGAGGAGGTGTTAAAGCGGATATTCTTGAAAATAATTTTTGAGAAATATTTAGCTCTTGGCCAAGATGCATTTTTTCATTTTTAGCTCTCATTCTAGGAATTTGATACACCCCTTCAGACTACGGGGGGAATATTAGACACCTAATCCTTAGGATTATAGTTTGGATTAGTGTGTGTTATGGTGATTAGTTATTGTAGCTCAAGAAACTTAGGAAACTGAATCAATAGTTTACCTATTGTATTTACATGTAATTTCTTTTCTATTCTAACATAAATGTATGATATTGACATCAAACTTCAATTGAGAGGCATACCCCAACCAATAGGTGGATGATAATATCATTTGGGGACCTGTAAAAAAAGGAAAATATGCCATGGACACTGTGTTCAGCTCAAGCGCTTGGATGACTTGTGAACATTGAAATATTAATATCAAGATCTAAATAAAAAGAGGGAAAATATTTTCACAAAAGGATATAGGAACAATAAAATTCCTTCTCTAGTAAAAAGGAAAAAGGATGAAAATAAAATGAATTCCTCGTTTAAAAAGTAATATGATGAATATTATTAAGCAAAGGAGGAAAAACATTAGCATATTGAGCTATCCGAGGAGGAGGTGGAGAATCATTGGCACATTGATTTGAGCATGCTATCGTTCATCATTGTTGGATAAAATATGTCAACCGAACAGGTGAAGTTTATTTTAAATATTGTTTTATTTTCCTTCCAACTCTGCTTATGCTTGTGGTAGTTCATAAAAAATACATAGGTAGGGTAAGTAATACAAGGCGTAACAGGTTGGTTTCTACAAGCTTTGTGAGTGTCTCATTAGGGGTATTTTGAGGTCTAAAATGGGCCTCCTCAGGAAATTATAAAATAATAGTGGAAATAATAAAATAATATTTGATTACATCATCAAATTTTAGAGGGAAAAAGGGAAAAAATAATTTTTCAACTCGTATTTTCAACTTATCTCCCAAAGATTTTAATCAAATTCGAGCGGGAGTACTCGTTGGATGAAAATTTTAATTCTTCATCAAAGGAGTACCCATGTTGCATTCTTTTGATGGACCTTGCTACATGAAAAATGATAAATACATGAAAAACGTGATTGCAATCACATTTTTTAATGTATTTCTCATTTTTCATGTAGCAGGGTCCATAGAAAGAATGCAACATGGGTGCTCCTTGGATGAGGAATTAAATTATGCATCCAATGAGTACTCTCACTCAAAATTTGAGTAAAAACTTTGGGAGATAAGTTGAAAATATGAGTTGAAAAAGTAGTTTTATTATTTTATTATTTTTTAATCTTTTTACTTGTTTACTTAAAAAATAGTGAATCATCCCCCATGGTTGACATCATCATCTTGAATCCTATTGGTTTTTATAAAGTTTATTTTGGTTCTAAATTTTTCTTAGGAGGTCCATTTTAGACTTATTGTTGGTTGTAATATTGTCATGGTCGAGTTTTCAAGAGAGTCAATTATTTTTCACTCCAATAGAATATTTTGTATGACAGGAGGGGAATCACAATGCTCGAAGTCAATACGATCACTTTACACTATTTGGGAAACTATTTCCTCCTCGAGAGAGAGAGAAAGGGAGAGGACTGGGATACACTAGTCATCAGCTATTTGTGCCTCGAGAGAGGGGGAAGGGACGGAAAAAAAATTTCCATCGATGATAATGATTATGAAATGTGATATTCCATCACTCCTACAATGTGGAAATAATTGCATACCTTGGAAGAGGTTCTCCTCTCCAACATTTTCGGTCGTTGCACCATCATGGTCGCCTGTGTAGCTGAAGACCCCATCAAGGTTTATTCCCTCTCTATCATCACCAATACACTGTTTGTGAAAGGTGACATACTTATGATGGTCGCCCCCAACTACCCCAACACGTTGTTTGTGAAAGGTAACATAGAATTCTTCGAAGAAGTGACCATAGAGGGTGTCATGACATTGGAGGAAGTCTTGGATGTAGTACTCTTATGAATGATAGATCCTCCACTTCTATCATGGATTTGTCATGTTGGAAATCTCTTGGTTCTCCAAAACTCATTCAGTTAAGTACTACACTTTAGGAATTTGATGGCCATATTTCATTACCTAAGGGAGCTCCCTTGTATTTTCCATTGAGCTAGGGGACACAACCATTATCATTGATGTCAAAGTTGTTAATGCCATGCTTCAGTATAATCTACTCCTTGGAAATAGCTAATTTTATTCAATAATTTTTTTCATGTTTTTTTCTTTTTTCATTATTCCCTTTCCATGTGAAGGAAAGA
Source organism: Pinus albicaulis (assembly GCA_034641835.2). Classification (NCBI taxonomy): domain Eukaryota; kingdom Viridiplantae; phylum Streptophyta; class Pinopsida; order Pinales; family Pinaceae; genus Pinus; species Pinus albicaulis. The sequence goes on from CM076580.1 coordinate 1,255,181,841, forward strand.
TCATTACAATTGATTAGCTTGACTACTATCTATTAATGAATAAATATAACATTACATTAACTTTCGTACCATTTTTAGGTGATAAATATTCAGGATATAAGAATGTTAATGTGGTTTTTTCAATAAATCAACATTGATGTCCATTTTTTCCAATGTCATTGCCCAATTTTCCATCTACTTCTATTGCTTCCATGCATATTATCTCTTCCATCACTATTGGATCCCATCAATCAAATGACCCTTGGGTGGTGCCATCTCCTTTAGATGTAGACTTGTCTGGTAATCACATCTCACTTCTAATATAAGTGATTGCATATTTGGTGGTATTGTCAGCACCCTTATGACATTGATAAAAAACTACATCCCAATATGGAATACGATCGAGATGTTTTTCCCACATGAGTCATCACGCTCCCTATTTAACATGAATCCCTCAATATCAAGCTCCCTTCATGCCATGACATATTGGAGGTCATGGATTCAATTTATAATGCAAGGGAGGATATGATTAATGTTGCATCTATTGTCCTTCAACAAGAAATAGTGGATCTTGGAAAACAAAATCTTAAATCAGACTAAATCAGGCTAGAAAGTGCCACCCTTGGATTGATTAAAGTCTTTGATTTATAGTAATAAAAATTCCAATGAATTGTATAATCCTTAACCCCTGATTGATGATTGTATTTTACCAAATTGTTTACATCTTGATAGAATTTTTTAAGGAGTTGTGCTAGCTCATGAGACCATTCACTCTTGATGTCCTTGGGTAGTTCCCAATAATCATATTTTTATAGTCTCTTACTAAAATCATCAACCTTTAGGAATGTTGAAATCCAACTCTATGTGGTGTGGCCCTAGCATGGTGTACCATATGTTGTTGGAAATAGACCATGAGTTCATTGACATTAATAGGAATCCTTGGCTTGTACCAAACAATGGGCTCTACATGACATAACCTATTAGAGCATGTGACTCCTTGTACATATTGTGTATTTCTTTGGGTGTGGTGTATTTCACATTTAGTTTTTAAGTGTGTCATTGTTTTGGCCATTTTCTCATGTGTGGTGCTTGATTGGCAGATGTGAAGTCCCTTGTTGATTTTTTTAGGCTTTGCTGAAGATGCCCACCATAGTACTTAAAACACTACTTTGGTTACTTGGGTTCTCTTTTCACCCTTTGATGAGTTAGTGAGCTATAGGGGCATTTTTCATGGCCTTATAAAAAATAATGTGGGGGCGTATATTGTTGTAATAAAGCTCTTATATAAGGCTATTTCCCTTGGTACCCGTCACTTGGTTATTAAACTTGAATCCCAGCTCATGATCCCTTCACTGAATTGTGTCTATTTTGTAAGGCATATTGAGTTACTTTGTCATTATTTTAAGGTACGTCTATTAGAATGATATTTATATATTTCAATATGTGTACATTTCATGAGACTCTAATACATTCGTTAATTCATTATCAAATTATGTGTAAGATTGGAAATTTTCACATTAAAAATTTGCATCACATCACACATGCAAATACATATAGAACATGGACCTAAAAGTAAAAAACATGTAGAAGCTATAATTAAACACCATCAGAACATCCATATAGATATCATCAAAACCAAAAGAGTCCTTACATCATAGAATCCAAGTAGGGAAACTAGGCCTTGGGGTCTCAAGCCCTTATTTATACATAGACGTTAATGATAGTGGAACTCCAAAAGAAGCTAATCATCATCGTGCTAACAATAACACAACATGGGATGGGTTATTTATTTAGCATAGGAGGCCTCTATAGTTGGAAGATTCTACCCCATTGTAGGATGTTGAAAATGTGGAGGAATGTCATCAATAACCAAGGGTTAAACCCCGTGGTCAATCTAAACATCATATAAGGATTTTGCATAGTATCTATCATCTTGTGAATCAATCTATATTCCATTCATTAGCGTTGTTTCTCTAATTTTTTATTTATTTCTATTTAAAAACTACAATATACAATCACATGTGAAAGACTAACCATTTATTATAAAATAATAATAGAAAGCAGAGGAGAAGTTCATGTTGTCACCTGCAATAAATCTTTTTCACGCTAAGAAGCTCGTAAAATCATTCAATCTAATTAGGGTAGCTTCACTCACTATATAAGCATCTTAATTTATAAAAAAAAGTCAGATTTCCTCCTAATAAAATTTGGAACTCGAAAGTGGAACAAGAGAAAAGAACAAATGCCATATTCAATTCAATATGCACAGGTTGCTTCCATATCATTGGTTACGCTCTCCACCATATACTTCACCTTACCCCAGTAACTTGTATTTTATTAATTTTTAAAAAGAGTTTTAAGTGATAATTAAATTAATTAAAATATCATATTTATTTTCAAATATATTAAAATGTATATTTTATTATGTGTAATTAAAAAAAAAATTAAATAAACACAATTTAAATTTAAATATAGGGTGTATATATAATAACATTATAATAATATTGAAGGTCGTGGAGGCGGCATAGTGGTAAAGTCGACCTCGTAATGACGGACCGGTTTTGTGTTCGATCCCGAGCAAGGTCGTAGCTCATCGTGCGAGTACTTAGTTTAAACTGGGCCAATCCCACTACCTTTTTGGAAGGTCGTGGAGGCGGCGTAGTGGTAAAGTCGGCCTCGTAATGACGGACCGATCTTGTGTTCGATCCCTAGCAAGGTCGTAGCTCGTCGTGCGAGTAGTTAGTCTAAACCGGGCCAAGCCCACTACCTTTTTCCCTAGATGCGGGTGTTAAAGGTTGATTATACGGAGCATGGCTTGTAGGATGGCGCATGGCAAGGCGACATGGACACCCACAAGCCTCACCTATGGCGCCCTAAAGCATTTATGTATCTTCTTCGTCACCTTGCACAACATTTATTCTACTGCAATCAACAAGGCAGCCTCCATTGCATCAAAATGCCGCTCCCTGGTTATACTCCTCAGCCCTCTAGTTATGCATTTCGTCCCTCTGCGAAGCTATGCCTCCCTTCTATTGCTTCTATGCCGCTTCAGTTCTCCCCCCTACGAAGTGGATTCTCCCCTGAGGCTACGGAGCCAAGCTCTCGCACATCAACTGGGTGGCGTTGTAGTCTTAGCAGTTACATCGAGTTTCTCCTTGGCTACCATCACTTTGAGAGTCTCCTTTGTTAGTTGAGTTTCTCGGCTTCCTTCGGCCTCAATTATTCTTCCACATCCCTGTTATCCCCTGCCAGCCTTGCCCCTTCCTCTCCTCAGCGCACCCTTCACCCCTATCGTGCCATCATGCCACGTCTTAGACATCGCATGCGATGTCAGCGGGGCAACAGCAGGGGCCAAGCCTCTCGTCTTCTCCACTCCTCGTCCATCTCCTTTTTTTCCTCCCTCGAGCACTCCTGGGGTAGATACCACAACGCTCGGAGTGGTTGTGGTCGACTTTTCAGTTCCTCCCCTCGGCATCCTGCCTCTAAGCCTTCGATGCTTCCCCCGCCTCGCCTGAACACCTTTTCCTTTTTGCAGTCCCCCGCCATCGCTCAATTTCATTTCCAGTGTACCTCCGACCACCCTCTCGTCATTGCTACCATCTCTGTCTCTTTCCGTGAGGTAAATGGCGATGGCCATAGTCTCAGTCAACCCATTCTGCCTCTGCGTCCGCGCAGTGATCCTGGTCCCTCTGATGATGTGAAAACCCAACAGGTCCCTACAGGGCACAATTCCGGCTTGAATAGTGGTGGCAGCTCAGGCTCCTACAAGGAGAAGCGTATGCAGGATGGAGAAACATGTGTTGATGTCGTGGTGTCTCACCAGGCCGCACTTGGCCCCCAGTTTGCAAAAGATGATGAGTACAAATGTCTTATTGTTGAAGAACCACCCCCAGCTTTTCATGACGCTTAGAATCTCAAGTCTTTTCCGGTTCAAGAATTCTAGCTTATTAGATTTGCTATCTGCTTACTTCTATGCTTGGTTCAATTACTTATGTCTTAATGTCGCTGGTTTCCTCACTAGAGGTAGCACTTCAAACTCTATATGGGCTGGTTTCCCCTCATGGGCAGCTCCATTTTTTCTATTTTTTTGAAAATATGCCACTGATACAGGCCTGAACTGCTGAGGCCAGTGCCTCCTTGTACCATGTGTTTTATTAATAGATCTTACTCTTACTTAGAAAAAAAACATTATAATAATATTAAAAATATATTATTAAGTTATATATATATATATATATATATGTTTTTTATTTTCATATTTTAAAATTGTATGGATAATTATTTTATAAAATAAATTAAAATTTATAATATAAAATTAGAATTATTTATTTTAATTTGTATTTATTAAATATTAATGCAAAAACACTGATAAAAATTTAAAATATTGAATTAATTTAATAAAATATACACATAATAATTTAAATTTTAAAAAAAAAATCATAATTATGAATATATATATATATATATAATTGTTTATTCGTTACGTTTGGGAAAGAAATGTTTTACTACATGTAAAGAAATATTACAACAAATTAATTAATCAACATTATAATCATCAAATTCTTATGATTTATCGTTATAAATTTAAATTAAAAAACATTAATTTTAATAATAAAAATAAAAAATCTAAATAATTTAGGCAAATAAGTCAATTTTAATGAATATTGTAACTTAAAATTTATTTTATATTAAATTTATTATTTAAATATTAATTAAAAAGTTAAAAATTGTCAAATTAAAAATAATATAATATATGAATGAATATATTTATTATCTTGTACATTTTTATTAATAAAACTATATAATAAAAATAAATATTAAAATAGTGAAGTGTAAAAATAAATTACTAAGCAAAAGTATTTAAATTTGATCTATGATATTTTAATTTAAACAGCATGAAATTAATCATTTTATATAAATGAACTAAAAATACAAATTCCAAAAATTTCAAAATCTATTTTTGATTTTCAAAATATTTAATTTAATATTTATTTTTATCAAAACTTTAATAAACTTTATAAAATCTATATGAACTAATTGAAAATCAACAATTTCATTTTTTACTTAAAAACAAAAACAAATTCTATCAAAACTAATTGAAGATTTTTGACCAAAAACAATGTAAACTGTAAATTGCGGGTATAATACAAGTATAATAAAGAGGATGCTTTACGAAAGGCAATAGAGAGCATGTTCAGCCCTAAGTAGTGATGGATGGCCACTGACAAAGATGCAAACGAACAAGATGCGTGAGCAAGGAAAATGCCTTCCCTTGTTCACGTGTAAAATCCCATCCCCGGATCGTGAGGGATGAAGTTTTTTAAACGAGTAAAATCCCACCCCCGGATCATGAGGGATGAAGTCAACGCGATCACCTTCCAGTACTTGGGGAGCTATTTTTTCCTCGAGATAGACTACTGGGACACATTAGTCATTAGCCATTTGCACCTCGAAAGATACAGCCACACACTAGTCGTCAGCTATTTGCGCCTCCACACGGAGGAGAACAAATTTTCCATCTACTACAGTGAATATGAAATGCAATATTCAATCACTCCCACAATGTGGAACGAATTTTAGACCTTGGAAGAGGTTCTTCTCTCCGGCATTGTCGGTCGTCGGACCGCCAGGGTCAACTGTGCCACTAAAGACACCACCAAGGCTGACGCCCGCCCTGTCATCGCCGACATGTTGTTTGTGAAAGGTAACATACCTATCATGGCCGCCCCAAGGATGGAATTTTATAAGGCATTTTACCCTTTTTTGAAGTGTAAATTTTTTTACCCTGATCGGGGTGCCAAGTAGAAGAGGGTGGGCGTCGGACTATTCCACGTGGTGGAGGATGTCTCATGGGCCATTATGCATAATACTTAATGGAGGGTGGAGGGTGGTTGAGGTCCTTCCCATGAACGCCTATTAATGCGCATGAAGAAAGCCATCTAGCATCATCAAAGTTTGTCAGGCAGAACTTGGAAAGTACGCCAGGAGCGGGGAGATAGACTACATAAGGTGAGTTTTCCATTTTAGTAAGGGTATTGCTACAGAGCAGTGAAACCAAATTCACTCTACGAAGGAGAACTTGCAGGGGGAAGGATATTGGCAGCACCAGTGAAAGATAACTTGGTATGTAATGGTTCTCGTGACCGTCATCTCCCAATTTGATTTTCCTCTTCCCATTCTGCAAAAAAGAGATGAAGGTCCTTGCATCTCTACTAAATTCATTGCTTTTTATGATCGAAATTGGCCTCATTTTATGTTTTTCTGTTTCTCTAGTTGTTATGGAATGACAGTGGTTGTTTGTTAGGATATAGAGCCCTGTTTCCGCAGCCCTCCCTTTTCCTATTGTCATAATATTTGTAATGGTCTTTATATGCTGTATGGTTGTCTGTCTTGGTATTTTACTTTGGTTTTCATAAAAGACCTGGTACTGGTTCCTCACTTCTTACAAAATTTTAAGGATGCTCAGGCCTATATGAACTCTTTGAATTTTTTATCGATGTTGTGTAGCAATGGTATGTTTAATTGTATGCAGCTTTGTGTTTGCTGTCAAACCCTGTCTTTTATGGAATACCTATGGGTTGATGAATGGAATAGCCCTCGAAAGAATGGTTGTGTCCATAGTGAGATTATACTTCATTTCCTGATTCTGTTTCAGTACCAATGGATTCATAGGGGTAGTTGGGGCAAGGGTTGCATTCAGATTACTGTTTGTCAATGGTTGCCGAAAAATTTTCTGTGGCGATATAGACTTTCTTGTCAGTCTCTGTTTTTGATAAATCAATTGTGCAAAGGGTCTAGAGAGCTTATTCTTGGTAAAAATTTAGACTCTGGCAACAAAACCCTGTTCGTTCTGATATTGGGGATTCCTGAGGCATTCATGAGAGTGTATACGGTTCATGTTACTGATCTCTCTCTATACACAGGGTTCCTATCCAATTTTTAAGGCGACATTCTCTGTCGGGCCATCATGGCAAAAGGACAAACAGGTAAAAGCAAAGACATAGGTAGAGGCAAGAAACAACAAATCAATCAGACTTTCGGTCCAAGAAAAAGAGGCAGAAAGAGTAATAAGAAAATCTTGGAGAATATTGCTGATTTATATGATTCTGGAAATTCGGTTCATATCTGAAATACAATTCAGGGCTAGGAGAGGCAAAGTGACGATGAAGATGATGACTAAACGAGTAGGAGGCTAAAATGTATTTTATATTAGACCTAGGTAGTACAAGAGGTCGTGTATCTTTGTTTTAGAAATCAATTAAGACTTATTGGAAAATGAAATGTGTTCTAGCAAAGGCGATGGCGAGCATGGAAGTAAGGGAAGGCAACTCATCAATGCTTTTTGTACTTAAACAGATAAAACAAGACATTCACGAGATGGCTAAGGCACAGATCCAAGCAAATGCCAGAATTGGGAAAATTGAGCATCAACTTCAAAGAATGCAACAAGTGGAACTGCTGGGCTCCATGGCGAAGGACCCAGCCCCTCTATACTCTTTTGATGGAAAATGTTCTTAGTTTATAGTTTTTTCTCATGTTTTTGGTGGTTAATAGTTGTAGTTTCTGTTTCAGTTGTAAATGTTATGGACATAGTAAAGTGATAAAAGCAGTAAGTAGAAGGAAAAAACAATATCAGTTTTGGTTAGCCTTTAACTCTCTGCGGTGGCCAACAAACCTGGTTTCCTTAAGGTAGGTTGAGGCTACTGTAAATGATAGAATATGTATAGCAACTTGCTCTTTAAAAATTTGAAAATAGAAAGGCACTACAAATTTACAAAAAAAAAAGTGTAAATTTTTTAAATGATTGTTTTTAGAGGTGCTCCTAACTATAAAAAAACGTATTAATGATGGATTTATATGTTTCTGAAAATGTTAATAGTATCTATTTCTATTTAGGAAAGCCAAGGAAATTTTCAATTTAAATTTATATAGTGGCTAGGCAAGATTCAGTATCAAGGCAAGCCCACCATTTTATTTCTAAATTTTATAAAAAGCCAACCATTTTTTACCATTTTATTATATTTCTTATTTTGAGTGGGTTCATGGAATTCGGACTTCAAAAAATAAAATCTTTAGAATTGGAATTATTCCCATTGTCCAGTGCCAAGTAAGTAAGAGCAATGGTGAATCGGGATTATTGATAATGTGCATTGTATGACTCATGAGTAAGATCCCTTACCATTTCAGCATATCCCAAGTGGACTTATGCACCACTTAAAGAAAATATGTGTGAAAACATATAAGGGAGAGGAGTCGAGTATGCTTCATATGTTAATGAGGATAAGAAACAATTGGAAGGAGTAGCTTCTCATTGAGGAGCAGCTTCAACAGAGGAAGAGAGTTCAATAATTCTCGTCTAAAAGAATTAAGTGGAGAACCTTGTGAGGGAAAGGAATCTTAGAAAGACAAATTTTAAGAAGAATGCTATGAAATTGGAGAGATTAGGATTTTTTTTATCCTTTCAAAAGTAATTACAGAAGCTATTTAATATTTAGTTATTATAGATTTAATATTTAGTTATTATGGATGGGTGAAATGATTTGAAATCATTCTTGTTATGGATTGTTGAAATTATTCCAAATATTTTTTTTTGTAGAGTGCATGATTGATAAAGATTTATATTCATCTATTCTTATATGAATTATTTTCCATTTATTATATGGATTTTCAATTTTACCATTAAACATAAATAAAAGAAAATAATGCAAACCCTTATTTGGAGATTAAGGAGAGATTCTTTTCATTTTTAAGTTGGTATTATTTTAATTTCTTTATTTCAGCCCTGATTTGTTATATGTTTAAATTTTAAATTTAAAAATGAAACAAAAATGCCATTTTTATGGTATATTATGGTAGGATTTTATTTTATTTTTAATTTTTTTTTTAAATAGCTAGCAATATTCTTTAAAATCACATGAGACAAGTTAGTTAAATAATAAAATGATTTTTATTAAATATAAGCCACAATAATTTTTGAAAAGAGAATAAGTTTTATAAAATATATACAGCAATAATTTTTGAAATAGTTAAGACTACTAGAGAAGTGTAGGAAAAAAATAGATGTGTCATACTAAAAAATATTTAGAAAATACTTAAACTTCATTTTAACCAACATCATGTTTATCTTGGCGTGGTCTATTAATGTATTGTTCCATGTCATTTAGGTTTATTAAGCTTTTTGTTATCTTATTATTATTTCAATTTATTAAGATTTTTTGTGTGTCTTGGTTAAAATTTGATGGGTTTATTAAGTTTTTTGGTGTCTTATTATTAAACTTTTGGCTAAGATTTGATAGGTTGAACTTGATCATATAAATTTATTTAATTTAAATGTAAAATATACACTTGACGATATCATTAATCAAGCCCGATGTCCAATGTCATCCAAAGCCATATTCAAGTAGATGTTGCTACTTGTTAGGTGGAAATCTATTTATGTTTTGATTTTTCACTTTTCATAATCCTTTACTCATAATTATTATTTTTTTTTTAAGAACTTTGAAATAATGATTAGAATTCTTTAGTGAAATTTAAATTAATTTGTTAAATTATTTATAATTAACCATAATTATTATTATTTATACTTTAAATCAAAGTGAACAAATGTTAAGACTGTTTTGTCATTATGTTAGGAAATTGTTATCAAGAACCATCCATACATCATTGTGTTCAAGATCATCATTAACAACCCCACACATATTCACAACTAACACCTTTAAGAATTTTGAGTTTGCATTCAAAATGTGAATCGAGCCTTCCAAATTTAATTAACATAGTAAACTAAATCTAAATTATATCTATTGGAGTATATATCAACAATTAATTATGACTTTTCCATGCTTGTTTCAATATCACTCCAATCCCTATGTTATTGTTATAGGTCACACCTCTTTTCACAAAGAATTTGGGAAACATAGAACATGATATACAAAAGATGTCAATGTAGTAGAGTAGCATTAGATTGAAAACTTTATAATATTTTTGAAACAAAATTTATTTATTGTAAATAATTTTCAAACCAAAACTTAAGATTTAATAATTCATGTTAAATTTATTTTGATTTTTTTTAATGTGAAAATTTTTAATGAGTTATTTTGTTTTACTAATAGTAAATATTGTGAAAATTTTTAATATAATTATGTTATTGAAGAATAAATTTTTAATCAAATATTTATTAGTATAAGAGTTAATTTATTACAAAAATATCATTTTAAAATTTTAAACATAACGTTTTTTTTTACCAGAAACATGAAAACCCAAAACTTTGAAAAATATATATGAGAAGTTTGACCACTCCCAACTGCCCCAACAATCTGTTTGTGAAAGTTCACATAAAATGCTGAGAATAAGTGATCATAGGGGATGTCATGACATTGGAGGAAGTCTTGGATGCTGTTATCAAACGCAACCACATCATCGTAACTCTAAATAATGAGTCACAGGAGAATCGTCTGAAATTTTTAAAATTGGCTGCCATGTTTCTACAAACCAGGTAGGTGAAGGGACATTGGCTCATTCCTACATTGGAGTTGAGCACAACAATTAGAGTGTGGGTATATACCAATACCTATAGGTTTTTGGCGTTTTATAAGTGACACCTCCCACGATATCTTGGATCCTTTTTTTGTCTGTTGCTTTCTCTTTGTTCTACTTGTTATCGGTGTTCCAGTTTTCTTTGTTTACTTAATTTTTGTTTGTATTCTTCATTTTTGTTTTATTCTTTTTCGTTTTATTGTTTTCTGCTTAACATAATTTCTGGGTTAGGTATTATTTTTATTTTTCTCCTTCATTTTGTGGTTGGTAAAATTATGGAGTTAATTTTATGAAAATTACGTAATAGATAAGATAATTTTGATTGGTTTATTAATGAGTTTATTCTGAGTGATTAAATAACTTATATTATTATTTCATTTTAAAATATTTTAAATTTGATTAAAGTTAATAGATACTTATTAAGCGCTAATTATTTCACAATTTTTTTACGAATCAATATGTAATATCAATTTATCTACATGTTCTTTATTGTGTTATATCTTTCGTAAGTTTAATCATTATTGTTCTTGGGAGTAACTGTTATCGATGACCATAACCTGGTGCTTTGTTGTCTTTCTATTTCCTTGCAGCTCATACTTTAAATATATTATTTGTGAAAGGTTTGTGAATATATATAAGTGATTTGTTTAAAGTTTAATATTATATTTGAAAAAAATGTTCTTCTAGTCAAATTTAAATTCAATTTAAATATAAAATGTATAAAAATAATAAATAATAAAAAATATAACAAAAATTAATTACAAATGTTTTATGTTAATCATGAAAATAGAATTCGTTTTTTTTTTATTCAGACGAAGAATGTTAATTATATAAATATAAAAGCATAAATTATTTTAAAATTAAAAAATATATATATTTTTTTTGTATAGAAAGAATAATTTTGGGTTATTGATTTTTTTATAGCCTTGTCAATAAATAAGTGCTGCAACTTAATTTAGTTGTTATTATTCAAATTACAAAATATGCTTTAGGAAAAATTTCATAAAGAATTATAACGGTCAATACTAAATTAACATTGTTCTATAGGAAAATCGAATTTTATAGTCTTGCTTTGGTAGGGAACAATAAATTGAAATGTCAAGTGGATAAACTAATTGCATACGGACTTGCATATTTTGGTGGGTAGCAACTACTAGTAATTCTACACATTTACACTTTTACTCCTACATTTGTAAGTGCCAACTAAAACATAAATGATGGTGGAATGTAACTCCTAGAAGTATATTTATTTGCATCTTATTCTTATCTATTTTTTATGTACATACTTAAATTATGGTGGGAATTAATTGATGCTAAATATGTATGAACTTTTTTCAAGGATCTTATTTTTGGATGGCTTTTATACAAAGCTTAAGAATAAAAAACTGCTACACAAATATTAAAAGCCATAGTGTAACTTATAGATGCAATGAATTTTTGGTCTGGCAATACATTTTTTAGTAAGATTGTGATTTCTTGACAATACATTTTTTTAGTGAGAGTGTTATTTCTTATTTTTTTAAATGCACTTTTGAATGCCTCAGATGCCAGTCAAAGTGTTAGAGGCAGTGTTTCTATATCTGTTGATGATAATGCTCCTCTAGTGGACCTTCATCTATTTAAGGTACACCTCCTACATTTATAAATCCTCTTTAAACTTTATGTGTTTATGTCTTGAAATTTTCTGTAATTTTTAAATTGTCTTCAAGTGATGTGTTTGAATTTAATGTATATGTTACTGTGCTTCTAGTTTTTTTAAATATATATGTTAAAATATGTTTATGATTTGCAGACCCTCAATATGGTGAAGCTGAGGATCACAGTGCAATATGGATCCCTTCATGGGATGATGCTACAACTCATATCACATTGGAAGATGTTACGACCCAACGTATGTGCATCACACGAGAGCTGCATAATGTCCCTGCTAGTTCACCTACTAGCCATAGTTTGTATTTGATATTGGAAAGCATCAATAGGTTTATTGAGACATGCTAGAGGTCGGGCCCACGAAGTTTCCTCCTACATTCCATACAGAGGATTAGGAGGTACGATCTTAAAGGCCCACATACCTTGGAGGTGGTGAAAGAGGCCACCAATAACATTGATGTTCGTGGGGAGTTGTTCTACATCCCTTTGGATGGCCCTGCTAGACATAAAGGTTAGATCCCAATGAAATATTTTAAGAATGATGATGAATCCCCTTTTGCGTATGATCGATTCATTAGAGCATGGGGCCAATTCCCCCACCATGACTAGGTCGTTCTTGATGTTTCCAAGCACATATATGCATATTTGACGTTATATATGAGGCCAAATTACACTGATACCGTATCTCATTATGATGGACCCGGTTTGGAACATACATATGATCGCATGTGTAATGTACACATCCCCTCACATCTACCCAAGTAACCAACCAACTGGGGTAAACAAGAAATGAGGGGAAGTTATAACCATATTCAACCTCCTTGGTGACTTTAAGGAAGTGGAATTAATAGAAACCCATAACAAATACCTCTTGTACCTGCTAGAGGACCCCAGAGGCTATCCCATTCATCCACCTAACCAGTCCCTGAGTCCCATTGATTTTTAGTGAAGAAAACCCCATACACTCCCTTCATATGGGAAAGGGTATGTTTGGGAGGCTCTCGACGCTCCCACAACACACAAATGCATGCATCCAGGGAATTTTTCCCTTGGAACTCTGTTAGCGGTTGTGGGATTTCTTATGCTTTTTAAGCTGAACATCTCAGACACTACCGAGAACTTCCTACAACTTCTAGAATCCATAAAACACATGACGACAAGACTAATGAACCAAAAACTGACTCCAGGACTAGGCTTGACGATCCCCTACCGGGACTAAAATTTTGTCAAACACTTAGCATCAATGCAATCTACAGGTCTAGGATACAAGAAAAAATATGAATGACTTAAAAATATTATGAGACATTACAAGAAGGATCACTACCCTCTTCCTTGAACTGGTATGACATCAATTAGGTATTGCATCCATTATCTTTACAATTACAAGTAAATACATGAAATAACCGTGACAAGAACGAGTCATATAACCATGCTTATAACCAACATAAAACCATGTAAATAAAAATGAGATAACAACCATTAAAGTCACATATTAAAAATTACAAAAATAAGAGAACTTAGCTTTTATTAAACATAGGCAAGAGCCGACCAGGTTCAAGACTTCCACATACCACCCGACCATAGACATGGCTGAGCTAAATCTCTATTCAGCCAGTCACCCCCATGCCATATTCCAAGCATGAATGTGGGATATCATGGATAAAACAATCCGAAAAAAACAACGGAATCCAAAGGTTAAACCACCTCCACCCTCACCATATCGTGATCACACCTAAACCGATGTTGAGATCACAAAACTGAACCGAGCTTGTAATGCCTCCAAACTCCATCATTATCCTTGAGGATTTTTGCGTCTCCTTGTCTCTCAAAATTTTCCGCAATAAAAATTGAATCAGTGGGCCCTAAACCGAGACACCACCCTCAGGATTTACCATGTATCCCGCAAAAACTAGTTAAGGGATTCATAGGAATTTGGGAATTTCCTGAGACCACCTCTACCCTGGATTCTGAAAACCATCTGGAAATTCCAAAGATGAAAATCGAGATCAATCCCATAACACCATGGCTATCTAGAAAAATTCAAGGCAAGGTTTAAAACCATTTTCAAAACCCGACAAAACCATGCCACCATCAACAAGAGAACCAAATACCAACATTTATAAGCTATGCATGTCCAAACCAGCTAGGAATTACACATGCAATATGTTACCTGGAAGTATTCATGCTGAAGCTGCTTGATCCTGCTCTTTCTTGCTTGATGTTTGTTTTCCTTCCTTTGCTTGCTTTCCACTTTTTTGGTTCAATGCTGAAATGCTCCAAGAAAAATCTAAGTGTCCAAGAGTGAGAGAGAGAAAGAATAATGAGAGAGGTCCAAAAATGAATTGACAAAAGGTACCAACTGATCGTCATAAGCCTTTTTATCACTGAGGCCTCTACTTTCTTAATTTTCCATTATTTTCCTTCAATTTTCTCTTCACATGCAACCTGTGATATTTCACCTTCCTTTTCTCCCAATTTCCTTTATTTTCATAAATAAATGCATCAAAAATATTTTTGGCCTCTTAAATTCCTTAGCCATTTCCTTTGCCAATTTTCCCTTAGCAATAAACACATCTAGTGATTCCCACTAGGATATATTTTCCTAACATTTAGATTGGAATAAGTGTCCTTTAACCGTGGTCTTATTTTTTTCCTTTATTAACTTGTATTACATGAACTTTTAACCTGGGTCTGTTATAGAACCCCCCCCCTTGGGGAACAACTTCCTCAGTGTTAAACGACACCTACACCTTAGAAAAACTGTAGAGAAGAAAACATACTGCCCATGGAGATTTATAACTTAGCTCATGGCGTTATTTACATCCATATGCATAAGTACATATACCAAAACATATGGCAAACATATACCAAACATCATATCAAAACTGCTTTGCCTTAACCGGAAAAAAATGAAGGATACATACCCACATCTGATCTTCCATCTCCCATTTAGCTTCGTTGAGCCCAAAGTGCTCCCACTACGCTTTAACTTTCTCGATGGCTTTGTTCCTGAGCATGAGTTGCTTCCGCTGCAATATGCACTGAGGTTCTAACTGTAATTCTCTTTATTGCTCCAGCAGCAATACAAACCAATCAACATCCTTTATATACATTTTAAGTAATGAAACATGAAAAAAATCATTTACTTTCATTGTTGGAGGCAATGCAAGTAGATAGACCACTGGTCCAATCCTCTCAATGATCTCAAAAGGCCCGCAATACTGTGGTTCCGACTTTGCACATGATATAAACCTAAAGGAGATCTTCTTGGGCTCGATGCACAAATAAATATGCTCCCCACCCTCATACTCCTTAAATGACATGCACTAGTCTGCATAACTATTATGTTTGTCCTGTGTTGCCTTTAGATTAATATTTAAAATCTACATTTCCTCTTCCATGTCTACCAACATGTCTGGTCCAATCAACACCATGTTTACTGGATGACTCCAACTAATGGGAGTATTACAACTGCGCCTATAAAATGCCTCGAAGGGACTCATCCCCAATGACTCCTGATACCTATTTCTTTATGCAAATCAAACAAATGGTATATACTCTTCCCACTTCGGTTGTTGATGCAACACTTACATCCTCAACATGTCCTCCATAATCACGTTGACCCTCTTAGTCTGGCCATCTTTCTATGGATGATAAGTTGCACTAAAGGCGAACTTTGTACCCAAACTTGCAAAAAACTCCTTCCAAAACTTGGAAGTGAACTTTGCATCCCTTTCTAGCACAATTTTCTTTGGAACACCATGCAATTTGACTACATCTCTTATGAACACCTGTGCTACATCACTAGCTTAATATGTAGGCTTCACTGGAATGAAGTGTGCTACCTTAGTCAACCTGTCCACCACAACCATGATGGAATCATGTTGTCTCATTGTCCGTACCTATAGCGAAGAAGAGGGTTGATGTTGAGGTTTTACTGGATGTTGTGGATGTAATAATAATTGCATAAGTGTCAAGTTTTTATATTTTATAATTGATTTTTTTATTTCTGACAATTCAAATATAAAACCCATAAAAATAGTCACTTCAAGGCTTTTAACAAATGAAAAAAAAAAAAAAAAATTAAAATAGTTTTAATATATTAATTTTTGTAGAAAACTTTATAAGATTTTTCAAATTTCCTAATATAACCCATCAATGGTATAATAAAGAGGATGTTGCTTCACTAAAGGAAATAAAGAGCCTATATTGTACTAGTGATGGAAGACCAACAATGAAGATGTAAAGGAAATCAAGAAGATGCTTTGTTTACATGCAAAACGGTGATAGGTAAAATCTCATCCTGGATCCACCAAAAAGCCTAGGATGAAGACGAAAATGCCATGTACTGTGTGGCAATCATCTTTTAGGATTCAGTGTTTCCCACCGAGAATCCAATTTTTTCATTTGTACTCTAACATATGGTAAGGTATTGACATCAAGGTTGATTCACATGCATAACCTAACTAGTACATGGACGAGAATATCATGAGGGGACCTGCAACATAAGGAAATGACACCTTGGACACGACATTTCATCAAAAGAACTTGGATGGATTGGGACTATTCAAGGATGGCGTGCGTATCAAAATCCAAAGAAAAAGAAAAAAACATGTGCACAGAAGCACTGAAGGAAAGGAAAATGTTTTCTTTGGTAAAAAATGAAAAATGATGAAAATAACTCTTTTTTGGTTAATAAGAAACCGGGATGAAGATAAAAGAGGAAAAATATTGTCAAGTCTCACTAGCACAACGGCCTTGTTCTATGGGGGATGAGACATGCTAAAAAAGCCAATCCGCTTAGGGCTGGTGTGGCCCAGGCCGCTGGGTGCAATCCCCGAGTGACTTTCACAGGTTAGACATCCCTGGATCGCAGTTTCTCAAACCATAGATCAAACATGGAACAAACATAAAAGAAAAAGAAAAAAAATAGCAAACTAAGCTATAAGAGGAGAACCATTGGCACATTGATTTAAGCGTGCTATCATTCATCATCATTGGAGGAAATATGTCAATTGAGCAAGTGAAGTTATTTTTAAATAGTTTTCTATTTTCCTTGCAACTCTGCCTGTGCTTGTGGCAACTCATAAATCTCATACAGGTTGGATTTCTAATACAAGGCATAACAGGCTAGTTTCTATGACCTTTATGACTGTCCCTGACATATTCTTTGCCACAACGTTGTGGTGGTCATGTTTTCAAGATATTTTTGCCTCCAAAGGGAGTAGAACAAATTTTCCATCGACTACAGTGAATATGAAATGCAATATTCAATCACTCCCACAATGTGGAACAAATTCCAGACCTTGGAAGAGCTTCTCCTCTCTGGCATTGTCGGTCGTCAGACCGCTAGGGTTGCCTGTGCCACTGAAGACACTGCCAAGGCCGACGCTCACCCTATCATCACCGACATGATGTTTGTGAAAGGTAACATACATGTCATGGTCACGCCCAACAACCCCAATGCGGTGTTTGTGAGAGGTAACATAGAATTCTCAGAAGAAGTGATCATAGGGGATGTCATGACATGACATTGGAGGAAGTCTTGGATAAACTCCTTGAATACAACCTCGTCATTGTACCTCTAAATAATGGAATAGTTTATAATGAGACTTTTTGAAAAAACCGATCACCTGAAAAGTGTATTATTCTGGCATGCCTTTGACTGATGCGATGTCATCTTAACCTCCCATCACCCCTTGTCCACCGGTGCCTTCTTCTCTCCAGTTGCACATTACGTCGACTGCAGCTGCATTAACTCTCTGCCAACATGTGCGTTTGAAATCGAAATCCAAACACATTACCGAGCCAATTTTTCACCAAAACGAATTGGTTTTGATACTGAGGTAGAAAGTATGAAGCCAATAGTTTCCAGTTTCATGTATCAACAATCTATGAAACTTGAGGATTTTGAGATGAATAATGTAAGAATAAACTCATATAGATTTCAGAAAACTTTTAATGTGGCAAACCTATGGGATGTATATCTTGCTCAGATTTCTAAGGATTCGAGATTAAATCCAAGCATATTTGCAGAACTTGTTGGGATTTTGCCTTGTTCTACTCGTTCTAGTCACAATTTATATGATTTATTGAGATTGTGAGCTGAGGATAGTTTCCACTTTCATGTGTCTTTCTCCTGGCACTAAACATAATTAGTATTGATCCGTGACTTATGAAGAGCTACATAATCCATAGAATGGCAATCATCTTCTTGCTTTGATCTCTTGCTCTCGGATTGCATGTCTCGAAGCCTGTCTGGCCAAGCTTCTACTTCCAAAGCTTGTGTTTGTGAATCTTTAGGCTGCAAGGAATGGGGATCATCCATAATAAAATCATCCAACTCAAATAAACCTTTACCAAATACAGTGAAAGAAGACACATATACGTCTTCAATGGATCGATATCGTGAATGCCTCCTCGATCTTCTTGCAGTACCTTCCATTCCAAAACCCTATTGAAAAAAATTAATTAGAAATAAAATTTCGATATTGCAGATACTGGTTCATACAACATTATATTAAAAGGGAAATATTTCCCCCATTTTTTCTATTCTTGGATTCTAAATTGAACATGAGATACTATAGCATACCAATAGTAACAAAAACTTCATAATTCAACAAATTAAACTTGAATTCTCTCTTTTGTACCTCCAAAATAAAGAAACTTCCGAGACATTGCTACACAATACAAATTTGAAAGGCTCAGATCAAGTGTTTTAGATGAAAAAAAACGCATAGTGGCATTATTTTATAGTTTCTGAATATAATGAGAAAGTTTTATCTGTCTATCAAGTTTGCCGTTCATTCACCCATTATGGTTTCAGGTGGCTTGGGAGAAGGAAATCTAGCTTCAGTGGTGCCTATGGATCTTTGTTACTGTTAACAAATAAGGAAAACATCCTTCTATATTTTAGAAAGGAAGGTTGTTTAGGTTTTTAGCTGATCAAGTCAAGTAGTAGTAGTATATGTCAAAAATTATGAAGTATCTATTGTTCATACTCAAATTTATATGCTCAAAGAAAATTCCATATTTCTCAAAAATGTAAATAAATAACTATTTGATAAAAAGAGAACACATAAATAAAATGACTAAAGGGAATTTTTTGGCTGACAATTGAGATATTTGTGGATGGATTTGTATAATAAATCGTGACAATTGAGATACTTGTGGATGGATTTGTATAATAAATCGTGACTAGAACAAGTATAACAAGGAAAAATCCCAACAAGTTCTATGAATTTTCTTAGATTTAATCTAGCATCCTTAGCAATCCGAGCAAGATATACATCCCTAGAGTAAAAAAATTCCGAAAATTGTATGAGTTGTTTCTTATATTCTTTAGATCATAATCCTCAAGTTTGACAGATTGTTGTTGCATCAAACTGGGAAACTGGAAACTATTGGCTTCATACTTTCTACCTCAACATCAAATTTTCTACCTCAGCATCAAAACCAGTTTGTTTTGGTGAAAAATTGGGGTTGTAATGTGTTTGGATTTCGATTTTAAATACACATGTTGGCAGAGATTTAACTCAATCGTACTCAACGTAACCTGCAGTCGCAATCAGAGAGGAGGTGACAGAGAGGGCACCGACGAACAAGGGGTGACGGCAAGTTCGGGCGAGGGGTGATGATAGGTTCGGGCGATGTCGCATCAGTCAAAGGTATGCCAGAATAATACACTTTTCAGGTGACCGTTTTTTTCCGAAAAGTTGCATTATAGACTACTCCCTAAATAATGAGCGGTTCTTATTTGTCCCTTACATGTCAAAGGAGAACCTTTTGAAATTTTTAAATTTGGTGGGGATGTTTCTGCAAACCAAGATGAAGGTACATTGGCTCATTCCTACATCATTTAGCTTTATATTTGCATGGTTGGAGTTAACACGACAATTAGGGTATTAGGGTTTGTGTTTATACCAAGAAGCTGTTTATGGAGATGGATGAATTGCTTGGATGGTCAAAAGTGGTTGAAATTTTGACAAAACATTTTTAAGAAATCTTGCAGTAGCAATGTTTCAATCATGTTTTTGATAGTGAAAATACATTCAACACAATAAAAAATTTGAAGGGTACCTAAAATCTTGAAATTTAATAACTATACCTTAAATTTACAAAAATCCTTGCTAGTTTTCTTAAAATCTTACTAAAATTTCTATAATTTTCAAAGAAAAAAAACAAGATAGTTAGACTACAGCTTATACAACCACTCCATTAACTCACTCAAGTCCATTGTTTTTTGGTCTATCCCCCTCTCTTTGTTCTACTTGTTATTCACCTTTTCTTTGTTAACCTATTTTTGTTCATTTTTGTTTTATCCTTTTTCGTTTTATTATTGTTCATTTTTATTTTATCCTTTTTCGTTTTATTATTGTTTTGCTTAACATAATTTTTGGGTTATGTGTCATTTTCTTATTTTTATTTTTCTCCTCTCTTTTGTTGTTGTTGGTAAAATAAATTATTAAATTGACTTTACCAAAATTACATAATAGATAATATAATTTTGATTTTTTTATTAATAAGTTTATCGTGAGTGATTAAATAGATTAGATTATTATTTCATTATAAAATATTTTAATTTTGATTAAGGTTAGTAGATACCTATTAAGCATTATTTATTTGTAAAATTTTTGGGAATAAATATGTAATATCAATTAGTCTACATGTTTCTTATTGTGTTATATATTTCTTAATTTTAATCATTATTGTTCTTGGAAGTAACTCTTATCTATGACCATAACATACTTTGTTGTGTTTTTATTTCCTTGCAACTCATACTTTAACTACACAATTTGTGAAAGTTTTGTGAACATATATGATAAAGTGATTTGTTTAAGGTTTAATATTATATTTGATAAAATTGTTTTTCCATTCAACATGTATATCAATTCAAAATAAAACATACAAAATTTAAAAATGGTATAAAATATAAAAAAATTAATTAAAAATATTTTATGTTAACTATAAAAATATAATTTGTTTGTTTTCATTCAAAGGAAGAACGTTGATTATATAAATATAAAAGTACAAATTATTTTATAATGATATTTTTTTCTTGTATGGAAAGAATAATTTTGGGTTATTGATTTTTTATAGCCTTGTCAATAAATAAGCGTTGCAAGGTAGTTTAGTCCCTACCATTCATGTTACAAAATATGCTCTAGGAAAAATTCCATAAAGAATTATAACTTATACATACAGACTTGCATATTTTGGTGGGTAGTAATTACTAGTAATTCTACACATTTACAATTTTACTCCTACATTTGTAAGTTCTAAGGAACACATAAATGATGGTGGAAAGTAACTCCTACAAGTATATTTATTTGCATCTTATTCTTATCTATTTTTTATGTACATACATACTTAAATTATGGTGGGAAGTAATTTATGCTAAATATGTATGAGTTTTTTTCAAGGATTTTATTTTTAGATGACTTTTATACAAAGCTTAAGAATAAAAAACCACTACACAAATATTAAAAGGAAAAGTGTAACTTATAGATGCAATGACTTTTTGGTGTAACAATACATTTTTTAGTAAGATTGTGATTTCTAGACAATACGTTTTTTAGTAAGATTGTGATTTATTATTTTTTAAATTGCACTTTTGAATGCATAAATGGATTCAAGTCCTTGAAAATACCCTTGAGGCACTTGATATTTGTATATTTTAAAAAATATCTACCATATTTTGGACAAAAATAAACAGAAAAAGTGTTTGGATAAGGGTCATTTTGTTTATTAGTTAAACTAAAAATAAACAGAAAAAGTTTTTGGATAAGGGTCATTTTGTTTATTAGTTAAACTAACCATATCTAAAATTCATGCATGAATATTGCAAATATATCCATAAATTACAACCATGTCTATAAATTATGGCATAAAATATGTGAGGAAGTCATTGTGCAAAGGCTAATTCACACATGAATATTGAAAATATATCCATAAAGTAAAACCATATCTATAAATGATGGCATAAAATAAGTGAGGAGGTTATTGTGCAAAGGATATAATAAGACCTTCAACTTATAGTCTAATCAAATGTTTGAAAACTATTTTTTGCAATAATATTGAAAAATACCCCGAATGCGGGTGCCTGACATGCTTGATACAAGATGCCACTTGGCTCTTCAACGCGGGGGCACCTGGCTGACCCACATGGTGGCACATTCCTCCCGTGTGCATACCTTAAATAAGGGTGACAAGGGAGGACATCGATGCTCCACGACATTCACTCCCCCTCCTTCAGCCTTCACTCTAGCTAGCTAGCCATTAATGGCTGATGGCACCCGGAATTTTCATCTTAGTCTTCATATTTCCTTCCCTGCAATACTCCTTTGTCACGCCTCCTTTTCTAGTCGCTTTTCTCTTCGTCACATCCCTCTGTGCATTCAACCTCTGCCCAGCATACTCTCCTCCCCGCTGAGACCATGTCACGGTGCCATAGAATTCAATGATGTTGAGGAGGTGGTAGAGGCACCCCCTCCCACGTTCTAGCCACTGGCTTGTCTTCGTGCACTCTGTCCCTCTCTGTAGCCCTTAAATACCTGGAGGTTCTCGAACCTTTCTCTGACACCCAAACACTCACTGCCCAACTTCTGTTTCGCCTCCCAAATGATAATCAATATGACATTGGCTCGAGAGGTAGGAAAAGGCCTCGCAAGTCAACAATCTCGCGCTCCTTTTCCCCTCTGCCCTGAAAATTTGTTGGACTCCTTGTCAAAAAATTGGAGTACAACTCGGATGACGACTGGAGCTGCCCTTCTGATGGCACCCAAAAAAAAGAAGCAACTGCAGATAGTGTGGCTCGCATAGCTATGGCCAAGCAAACCAATATAGTCTCCTCTTCGACTCCAGAGCCAGACCCCCAGCTCACAAAGTAGGACATAGAGACCATGTCTGAATATGGTTACTTCATGGTTGAGGAAAATCCACAATAGGTGGAAATTGATGCCCAAAATCGGTAGTTGCAGCTCCTTAGCCCTCTTTTATCTGAATTTACATAGGCTCATCTATGGTTTTTATTCCTATTTTTTCTTCTTCCTACAAACTTTTTTACTCTTGAACACGTTAATGGCTGGTTTCCCCTTGAAGGGCAGCCTAATTTTTGATTTTTTGAACAGTCCTTATTAAACAGGAGTTGTTTAGTACAACAACCACCTGTCCTGAAGCATGATTTGTATCTTTGTACATTTTAATAGAAATTAGCCTAATTTAGAAAAAAAATATTCGATTTTTTTTTTTTTTAATTTAAACATTTCAAGTTGCATTGATGAATGTAAACTAGTAATGGTAAATAACCAAATCTATTTCTAGAATCCTACATTGGCACAAACTAAAAACATCTTAGAGAAACAATGAGCATGTAGTTGTCTTTATATATTTTTGAATTGAAAATATAATTGTGACTCGAGGGGATTTTAGCTACAATTTTTTTTAAATAAATTAATTATTAAAAAAAAAAATTATATTATTTATTTATTTATTTTTATTTTTGTTTACTAGAGGAATCAACGACTAGGCCATTTTTATACTCGATAATAGGTTGATTCCGACCACTACCATTATAACCTCTAGATATCTATGTATTCCCTTTACACAAACATAAGTCAGAGGGATTTCGACCTTGAATATATTGATACATAACACTTCATTTTCATGGCTCTTGCTAACTAATCTACACATGAAAAATTTAATATATATGTGTGTGTGTATTTGTAACAATATCTATAATTATAACTTTACTTTTTGCATCAAAATTTTATATAATATATATACTCATTATTTTCCATAGATTCTCAAAAATGTGTAGTCATTATTTTTGTCATTGTCGAATAAATTTATATGTGGAGAAAGATTTCAAAGCTCTATTTGGATGAGAGCTTCTTTTTCTTTTGTAAGTTAGTTTTTTTATTACCTTCAAAATTCAGGAGACATCATTTCTAGACCATTTTCCAAAAGCATACTAACCTCAATTTTCCACAAGGAAAACAAGATCTATTGGCCGATAAAGGAGAGATAAAGTTTCAGAAAAAATCAATATCATATGTTCATGGCAGTTCCATAATACAACAATAATGCATGATATAATAAAATAAATTCATAACAACATTTTCATGAATATGGGGATGTCAGAGGAGTAGGGTCCCTTAAACTTATACTAGTCGATACAATGGACTTGAGCTCACATTGGAGGTGACTCTCCAGGTGGGCCAAGTGAGCCTCCAATCTATCCGGACAAGAACATTGATAATGCTACGCCCTTTGAATTTCATTCAGGGAGGAAATGATATCATTTTTATCCTTGTATTTATCCTTTAAAACTCAACCTAATAGGGTCATCAAGTAATAGTGTAAAGTGATGGAATGCATGTATTAGTTCCTTCTTCCCTTGGTATGAATAGTGTTAGGAAGCCAATCAGAAACCTCCACCATAATATTTGAATTTGACTAGGCTTGGAAATCTTGAATGACATATTTCTCTTAGCTAATGAATCTCCTCCTTAAAGCTAAGAAAAGTAGCTAAATGATAAATGCTAGTTTCTTCTTGGGCCTGGGCTTGGGCACACAATTTGCCTTGCTAGACACATCTACCAACCACTCTATGGATGTGCATAATATATCAAGGCATTGAGGTCAAGAAACATGGGAAACATATATAATAATAATACCATAACCAACTCCCAGAAAAAGGAAACCTACCACTCAGATCCCCCCTCAATTATGAACCAACGAAAATATAGATTTGTGAGATCCTTGAATCACCCTAAAACAACAATAAAAAAGAATAAGATCAACTCCTAAAATGTTTGCCCTGCATGATGCCAAATTTCCAAGAAATTCCGGCGTTAAAAACAAAGGGAAAAGACAACTTAGTGAGTATACCACCATGGGAGCAAAGCCAAAAAATCCCCAACATGAGGAATACAAGGCTAGAAAAGGAAGACAACACAAGATTCGCTGAAGACCTTGAGACCTTAAGACCCAATAAATAGTAATGAAACAAGAAAAAATCATGAAGGACACTAGCATATAACCAACACTAAGCATATAATAAAAGATAAAATTATAGTAGTAGGAGGGAAACTATTAACCAAAAATAATTGCTCGAAAATTCTAGGGCTAACAAAAACCCTTAGCTTCAAAACTAGGGGGTGGCACCAAAAAACTCTGCTAAGTAATGTGACCAACCCCACGGTGTCCCAACGCTCTGTACTAAGAAAAATTGAGGACCTGAAAAAATGATGCCACCCATACCCTCAATAAGACACCTTACTCTCTTACAAACCAGAAGCAAAAGACATATAAAATCGATGTTGGTCACTATCATTGCTACACCACTGACATGCAACCCTCATGTTGGAAAATTTTGAGAGTCACTCCATTTATTAGAGCATCTATCCTTGGTTCTAGAAATAACCATGCAACTTAGAGGGAAATAAAATCCCACCAACAGTGGGGACATAACTTGAACCAAACATAAAAACTAGCTTCTATGCAATAAAACAAAAAATCAAGGATCCTATGGGAAATATATCGATATTCCAAAAAAATTATTTTTTGGCACACTTCATGAGTGAGAGGATTTTCCCATGTGACCCCCCCACCTTACTTGCAATGCGAGATGACGAGGTGTGTAAATACACCCAATTACCCTAAAGGATGTGTTCACTATGCTAACCCAACTCCCTTGGTACAATTAAAGAAATGGGGTAACTTTTTTTTTTAATTTATTTTGAGTTTCCAAAACTCAATTTCGATGTCATCATCGTACTCATCTCAATGAGACCTTTCCTGTGCTAGAAATTTGTGTCCCAATCTGGCTCTAGGTTGTAATTTATGTCCTTTAAAGTTTCAAAAATTTAAATGTGTCAAATCTCTTTCTTGCCGCGTGGTGCCAACATGGCATGCCCCTATAATGTCCATGTCACTTAACCACGTGGTGTACCTTAATGCCACATATCTTGCATTAACCCCTCCACATGTGAATATATATATATATATATATATTTGTGTGTGGCCCACCATTATTCACCATGCAATGACTCACATTAAAATAAATCAATGATTGGGATTAAATACCCCATCCTTGTCCTTGTTGACATCAATGGGGGGGGGGAGGGCATCGCTATGATGGATCCAACTTCGGGTTCTGGGTGGATCATCCAATGACCCGTTGCAATTTGATTCATCTAACATTAGATATCCAATATTGCAACCGCCCCCCCTCCCCCCATCATAAGGGGGTTTCATGTTGTCTTGTTTTCATGCATGGTTCCAGGGGGGAATCTGATGGGCCACCACTGCTTGATTCACCTGATAGTTATCATGTAATAGAAAAAACCTTCCCCTCACTAACATCGTAGGGGGTCCTACTATTTATCACGACCATTGATTTTTGATGGATCTTCACCATCCATTACGAACTTTGATTCCACCTCTAATTGTGACATATGATTATGTGGGTTTTATGACTTGGACCTTAGGGCTAATGAATCATACTTGATGCATACACAAGGACAATCCACATCGTCTATGATAACCCACGTGGCACCTTACATCACTAATATACCAGTGTAGCACCCCACATTATTAGGCACACTCCTTCAGGTAGTTAGATATCAGCCTCACCCACCATTTTGTAGGTATAGCTCTAACCCAAGGTATCGAACCCAACCTAGTTGGTCATTCTGACCCCCGACCTAGCCTGGCTACCAATATTCTACCTATCTCTAGCCAAAGTTTCTACCAGACTGGACTATTAGACTTGACTAGCCCAATGCCTTACTAACGGGTCCCAACCGACTAACTCGACAACACTTCTTTGCACCCCCATCATGTTGAGGTTTGGCATTTTTTTCGAACTCCCAACCCCTAACTTAGCAGGTATGATAGGTGGATTCAAGCTTATTTTATAAGAATTTGCACTTATAAATTGTTCACCTCCTTCTTGGGTTTCGCAGGGGTTGCAACTTTTAGCTGTTGAAAGATGCACATGAGTCTAATGAGGGAAATTCAAAATAAAAATAACATTCTTCAAAGGCTCACTCAGTGCCTTCCTTCAAAATCATAGGGAACTTGAGAATCCAAATGTTATTTCCTTTATAAATATGTTCCATATTTAAATGCCCTGCCTTATATGTGAGTTCTTTACTTAAGCACAACAATACATTATGACAAGTTAAGATGGTAATCATATATGTAAAAAACCCCTCAAACATGAGCTCGTCACATTATTCAAGTACCATTAAGAACAATATCAATACCATACCAATCAACTGTGTCAATAACCAAATTACAGTTCATGACTCATACATCGATGGAATGATTTTAGCTCAAAAATTATAAACGTATATCCATTTCCACTAACGAACAAAAAATATACTTATCTCAAAATCAATATAAGAAATTGAAGCTAGGAAAAAAACTCTCCACCTAACCATAGACAATATGCAACCAGTCCTCACTTGCAACAATCACCTCCAAGCCAAATTCAAAAGACCGAGGGGTCCTTTTCTCAAGGGATTAAATTCCAATTGTTAGTTAAAACAAGGATTCTAGAGTTATCCCACCTCCAACCACCAACTATTGAGTAGTCAACAAATGTGCATACCATCTAAAGGCTTGTTCCCTCCACCCTTTAACTATTCAACAACCAATATAATTTAGGGAATCCAAAGATATAGATCTCCAACCTTAAAGGCCACAACACAGAGGTTCCAAGCAACTTGGGGACTCCACAACACTGTAAAAAAAAAAAAAAAACCAAGTAAAAAAGGGCTTTATAAATCCTCCTTTCAGGAATATGAGGAGAAATCCTCCACTCTAGCCATTAAGGTACTCCAGAGAAAACCATCCCCACCCTCTGGCTAATAGGGAATTGAGAGGCCGTTCTTCCTCACTTGAGAGAAATTTCTTCCTGATTTCTTTCCAACCAAAAACTCATATTCCTTGCATTACAATGTGCTTACCAACTTGCTAAGCCCCCTTGTGTGATCCCCTTACATCCATTTTCTTCATGTGCCTGATCTGTACCATTTTTCCTTCCATGTTGAATTCCACCTTCCCTAGTTTCCCATGCAACCCCTCCTTCAGATATTTTCATGAGTTTTGTCTTGTCAATCTTTCTAAAGCATGAGTGGCCCTCGGCCTTCTTCTTATCCTCCATTAAATTAGAAAACTAGTCCATTTAAGGCATGTCAACCAACCTTCAATGATTTTCATAAAATAGTTCATATCTCCTACTGTAAGGAAACCTTGAGACATCCTAAGAAACTAATGTAGAAATTTCTTGTAGATTCAAACTGCTAATTGTAATTTTCTAAAAGAATACACTTGAATATACTCTACCAGCTTAAAAAACAATTAATGATCGCGAAATCACAGAGCATACAAGAGAAAGAATTTAATTAACACATTACAAAATGATTTCCCAAGGAAATCCACAACTAAAAAACACACTATCTATATATTTCATTATTCAGAAAATATGAGAATATTATAATGCTTTTCTCAAGCCCAACCAACCTCTGCACTATCTCTATCTATCTCAATTCTTCCTAGACAATCCTAGGCCAAATACTTAACCAAAATTTTCTTTCCCAGGTCTCTATTTCCTTGCATTGTTTCCTTGGGAAATTAGCCCCTATTAATTAGGGAAATCCCCATCCATAACTAAACAATCCATCAAGGGCCTTCCTTTGATTGCATGCACCACCTGTACAATTTGAATGATTATACAAATGATAGTACACTGCCCTTGAACTCCAATCTCAACTGGGTAACTCTCATATCTGACATGCATGAGTTATTTATGGTTGAATCATCAGTTAACTGAATTTAGCTCAGATAAAATGAATTAATTAATTACAAGTCAAAATAAACTCAACCTGGGATCCTATAAAGTAGGAACCACTCTACATGACACAAGTTAGATCCTCAACTGGAATTAAATGAATCAACTAAGTAAAACTAACTTAGTTAACTCATACAAGTTGTCATGTGATGTGGAAGTAAAATTTTCTTCTAATTCAATTCAAGGGAAAAATAAATTAGAATCTTTGTTGCTTCCATTTTCAACATTTCTTTTTTTTATTCTCAATACTCCCTCTCAACAAGAAAGGGATTCACATATATCCTGATCTAGTACCTTTGGTATGTTCTGCATGCAACACTTATCACTGTTATTGTTTCTACCACAACATTTGCAACTGAAAAGCATAAAAAAAAAAATGAATCAATTGTGTCTCCAACTGTCTACTGGGAAAAAATATGTTGTTGTTCACTCTTATATTGAGCCTCCTGCTCTACACTCCCTAGTATTTGACTACCACTGATCCTCCTACTACTTAATACTGCGGGCCACCGGAGCAAGGTAGCGATCCATGAGACAAAAACACCTCAATGGACCCTGCCCAAATTTCTGCACTCTTGGGAGTATTGCTTCGCATTATCCCACCTCTCACCCAAAGGTATGGTTGTATGTGTTTCCTCTACCCACTTTGTTCGAAATTCCCCCCCTTCTATAGGTCTCTGCTTGATTGGATGTCTTCACTCGGCCTCCTCTATGCTTCTCCAATTGTGACTGGTCCACAAATTTATGAGGCTTCATGTTGATAGGTAATTCATGCTCCCTCTCAATTAATAAGTCTCTAACATGTTCCTTGCTCCTTTAGGATTTACGTGCATCTTCAACCTCAAGTGCATAGAGGTGCTTGACTTGAAAATTGACCCGTTTCACCTTTCCTGTGGTGATGTGTCTAATGAAAACATTTCCTTTGATAAATATCTCATCGTAGCTACGATCTTCTAGTACCGCAACAGAAATAAGATTATTCTTTAGTCCTGGAACAAACATTACATCTATGAGTTTTAGAGGGGAGCATGAATCCCTCTGGAAGGTAATTGTATCGATACGAGTCGTGCTATACCTCACATCATCTCCAAACTCAATGTTATGCTTGAGGTCTTACTCCTCCATGTCAATGAAGAGATCTCTATTTCCCATCATATGGAACAAGGCACAACTGTCAAGATACCACATGATTCCCATTACCATGCTTTCCATGCAGGCAATGAGAGTAGAATCAAGCTCAAATTGTGAATCTATAGCTTCACTTCCTACTGCTAATGCAAGCTCCCTCTTACTTGTTTTCTTGTGTGGACATTTCGTGGCATAGTGCCAGAACTCATGACATTGAAAACACTTGATGTTGGACAAGACTTTCTTCTTTCCCTCATCACCTTGGGACTGAATTCCCTTGGATTTATTTCCTTTTATAACTAATACAAGGTATTCTTCCACTTATTTGAATGAGGTACCATCTTTGTTGTTCCGCCTTATCTCTTCTTCCACCAAGTCAGAACGCAATTTCTCCCACTCTAGTAGCTTCTCCCTCCCATTTACCGAATCCTGGTAGTTGCGCCAGCCCTTGGGAAGGCCTAGAATTCCAAGGCTAGCCAGATCATAGTCTGTAATTGTAGCACCAAAAATTCCAAGCTCATCCCGACATTGGGTGAACTTGGTCAAGTACTATGGTATTGTGCTGCCCTTCTCCATTTTGATTTTTTTGAAATTTTCCTTCAGTGTCAACTCCCTGTGGTCATTATTGTTATGATTTTTTTTTTCAATACTTTACACATTACATATGGAGTCTCCTTACCATGGATGTTCGAGACAATATGATCTCAAACTACTTCCAGTAAGATCCTTCTTTCTTTTTCTACACACTTCTTCCACTCTGCTAGATTCTATGCATCAACTGGAGATGGTTTCAAGATGTCCATCTCAATGAACTCCTTCAATATATTGTCCTCCAAGATTGCTTCCATGTGATCTCTCTAGGAAATGTAATTCGAGCTACCCTCAAGGGCATACTTGAGCGTCAGACCATAGAATGCCATATTGATCCTACTGCTATCTCTAAGAGATTATCTATGAAAAACTTGTTCCTCTTGCAAGTAAAAACCCATATTATTCTCTTTTATCATGATTTCAGCTCTGATAGCATGTAGAAATTCCTTGTATATTGAAACTACTAATTTAAATTTTCTCAAATAATAGACTTGAATCTACTCTACCATAGTCATAAATAATTAACGATCATGAAATACTGAAGCGTACAAGAGAAAGAATTAAATCAACACATTACACAATGATTTCTTGGGGAAATCCACATCTAAAAGCCCTATTATCGATATATTTCATTAGTAAAAAAATATGATAAGATCACAATTCATTTCTGAAGCCTGAGAAACCTATGCACTATCTCTATTTGTCTCACTGTTTCCCAGACAATCCTAGGCCAAATACTTAACATAATTTTTCTTTCCCAAGTCCCTATTTCCTTGATTTTTTTCCTTGGGTAATTAGGCCCTATAAATTAGGGAAATCCCCATCCACAACTACACAAACCATCAAGGGCCTTCCTCTAACTGAATGCACCACCTGCACAATTTATATGATTATACCACTGATAGTACACTTCCCTTGAACTCCAATCTAAACTAA
This sequence comes from Pinus albicaulis, assembly GCA_034641835.2. Taxonomy (NCBI): domain Eukaryota; kingdom Viridiplantae; phylum Streptophyta; class Pinopsida; order Pinales; family Pinaceae; genus Pinus; species Pinus albicaulis. The sequence continues at coordinate 1,255,213,519 of CM076580.1, forward strand.
GGTAACTCTTAGATATGACATGCATGAAATATTTATGGTTGAATCATCAGTTAATTGATTAATCACTGAATGTGATTCAAGTTCAAGTTCCACACTTTGACCTCTCACTAGTTCCTCCAACAGTTAGAACTAGTTAAACTGACTTTAACTTAGATAAAATGAATTAATTAATTACAACTAAAAATAAACTCAACCAGGGCTCCTATAAAGTAGGAACCACTCTACATGACTCAAGTTATACCCTCAAATCGAATTAAATTAACCAACTAAGTCAAACTAACTTAGTTAACTAATACAAGTTGTCATTTGATGTGGAACTTCAATTTTCTTCTAATTTAATTCAAGGGAAAATTAAATAAGAATCTTTCTTGGTGCCATTTTCAAAATTTCTTGTTGTCGTTCTCAACAAGTAACCCTCCTCAGCTCTGGAATTTGTGTCCCTTGACTTGACCCTTTTTTAATAAAATATTTAAATTGTATACATTAGTGTAAAATAATAGGGACTCTCCCAAACCTCTCCCTCTTTTAGGAACACCATCCTCGATGTTCTTTGTTTGTACACAACATAAAATACATGCTTAAAAAAAAGATATTTTATATGGAGCTTTATATAAATAGCCATGTACAACATTTACAATTTTATGTTCATGGAGCATGAGGTTACTCTGGTCTATGATGTAGAGTGACTCTGGATGAAACTCTCCCTCTAGTTCCACTTGTAGCATAGACCAATAATTAACATGATTAGATTCCTATACATATATTTGAAGAAAAGAAACATGGGAAATATCATGGAATTTTACTAATGGAGGTAAGGTCAACATATAAACCAATGTCTCTATTCTTTCAAGTATCTCAAAAGGCCCACAAAACTATGGTGCCAAATTCACACATGACCCAATTTTCAAGAAACTTTTCTTGGGTCTAACTCTCAAGTAAACATTTTCCACAACTTGGAACTCCTTATTCACCCTATGTTGATCGACATAGATTTTTTTCCTGTCTTGTGCTACCTTCAAATTATGCTTGATGATCTACATTTGTTTCTCTATCTCTTTCAGCATATCAGCTCCAATAAGGACCCTATTTACTAGATCACTCGAGCTGATAGGAGTGTTACAACTCCTTCCATAAAGTGCCTCAAACAGGCTCATATTTAGAGATTCTTGGTAGGTTCCATTTTTTAGTGTCAGAATATGCATTCTGCCATCAATGATCAATAGCATTCCTTTTGTTTCATTTTAGGTGTCTCACTCTGAAATTTTTATATCATTCCATTAGGTCATGCTAAAAATTGTTTCACTGATGGTAGCCTTCCTCAATAAAACTTCACTCTCCCTCAGAGAACTACATTTGCTAACTCACTTTCATGTCTTCTTGAGCATAATAACACCCATGAAAAGCTCATTTCACCATGTCTTGTCTCAGTTAAAGTCAACGATGGAAGTCAGGTCATTCAAGGTCCCATTAGGTCATTAGGTTTCATTGTTCAAGGTCCAAAAATGCACCATTTCATTTTCATAAAGTCAGCAAACATATGAGAGTGACTCAAAGACATTCTATTTCCTCTACAAAACATCATCACTATGTAACTATTATATTTTTCAAGTTGTAATTTTGATTTCTATGATTTTAATATCAAAATGTCATTTTGATATAAAATAAAAAATCTAATTTATTTTTTTATTTTCAAATGTAATTTTATGTTTTTATTATGTAATAATTCATTCCCTAAGCTTCCAATTCAAGCAGTCTTGCCAAACTGAAACAAAGAAATTCAAACTCCATTAGTTGTTTAGCCTGCAAAACAAAGGGTTAGAAAAGTCAAAGAGTATCAGTGTCAAAGTTTGAAAAGAGAAAAGAAAACATAAGGAAAGTGGGTTATTCAAATTATAAATCTAATCCACTAGACTATAAAAGCCCTCAACACCTCAAGAAAAAGCCTATTTGTCTCATTTAGCATTCTACAAATCTTCAAAAAAGGAGAAAAATCGAATTTTAGAGTCTAACTAAGCAAATTTCCTAGTCGTTGCACGTTCTCCAAGTCACTGCACCTTTAGGAGGGACGCTGCACATTTGGGGAGGACGTTGCGTGTTTAGTCAAGTTTTTCAGAGAAATTTCTAAATGGTGTTGCGTGTTTGAAGAGGTCATTGCGTGTTCACTCAACAAGGCCAAAAAACCTTCTCACAGCATGCCACCCCATCATTTCATGCCAAATCTCTGAAAAAGGGTTCTTCAAAGTTCCATTTATCAGTAAGTAACCCAACCATCATCTCATTGATGTATTTTTGTGCTTCATAGTCATCTAAACTTGTTACTAAAAGAAATAAACCCTAATTATTATTTAAACCTAATCCCGAAACTCTTATACACTTCCCTTCACATTTCTATAAACATTTTTCCATTTCCCTATATCCCTATTCCCTAAAACAATATCATCTCTAATAGATCTAAGTCCTAGGGTTTTCACTAACCTAGGCTCCATTCACATTCCCATTTGCTTCATTTCCCAACACTTCCTTTCACTTCACATTTCCTCCATTTCATTCCATCACACTAGGTTTTGACATCCACCATGGCTGAAGACGAGAACAAAAGTTCTAGTGAGGAAGAGAGACAGAAGAAAAAACCATATAAGAAGGGAGGGAAATCCATTAGACATGAACCAACAACTACTAGAGAGCTTATGGAATCTCCCCTCACTATGTCATGCTTTAAGTGTGTAGGTTGTTTCAAATTTTGTGAGAAAGTGCAGAGAATCCAGTACCACCCTATGTTGACAAGATTGTTGATCTCCAACCTTCATGACAAACAGGTCACTCTTGCCGAGGTAAATTTCACTATGTCCATTGATATCATTGCAGCTACTACAGGGATCCCAAATGTAGGGGAAATATTGTTTAAACAAAGAAACCTCAATCATTATTATGATGAGCCATATCTTAAACCAAGGTACAATAATGATAATAGACAAATTTTCCTTTCTCTCACCTCCTTGAAAGATATGTCCCCATGATGAAAATCATCATGAAATACTTCACCTATGAGGGAAGGTTTTCTAGACTCTATTCCTATCATATCCGGCTCCTCTTGCACTTCACTAGGGTTAGAATGCTTCACATACCCTATTATCTCTCCCAGAGCATTGATAAAATGGAATTTAATGCCCAAAAGAGAGATTATTATCATCAAATGCAAATTCTATTCCACCACTCCCTCATAAAAATGATATTCATGCATCAACTTGATCAATTAAATATTCCATGGGACACCTTCATATCCAATGAGATTTTCACTACCCCACCTAGTTAGCATGGCCAGAATGCACCTTCATCATCTCATCCTCCCTCATCTATCCCTCCATCTTAGCCTACTTTTCATACATCATTACCAGGTCAGATCCATTCACTTCATTCACCTCATTCACCTCATATTGAGCCTTCTTCTTCACCTTTTTATAATCCTACATCATCATCACATCATGATTCTAACTCATCAAGCAGTGATGAAGAAATTGAGCCAAAATGGGCTAATTTGGCTGAGGTTGAGCCATTGCTAAAAACTTACCAGAGAGGCTATAGGCATGTGTTTGCTTCACTTGGAGAGAAAGGGGCCATGCCTTCTTCATCAACACACTAGGTAGATAAAGGTAAGGAACATGTGGTGGAGCTAGTCTTTCATGATGAGTAGGAAAACAATGAGAGAGAGAAAGAATTTCAATTGATTGACCTAGGTGAGGAGGATGAAGGAAAAATTACCAATGAAATAATTAAAGGTAAAGAGGCTGAGATTAATGAGCTCCAAAACAATCTTGAGAGGGCCAAGTATGTGATTCACTTCCTTGAGCAAGACATTCAACAGTTGAAGACCAAGCAGGCCGTTAATGAGGTAACATGCATCAAAGCACAAAGTGAGGCAGAGAAGGCTAAAGCCTTGCTTAAGGAAATATTGGAAATTTTTTGTGAACTTGATGATGATGAAAATTAGCCTCAAATACCAAGACCTAGGACTAGAGAGCTGAAAAGAGCTCTATCCCTAGAGAGACAAAGGGAAGCTGACCTAGCAGATCGACTTACACTAAATGAATAGCTTGCCCTAGAAATTAGCAAGAACAAGGAACCATGGCTTGATAGATCCAATCTACATCTGGGGAAGTTGCTAGAGAAGGCCAAAATTTTCAATGAGGACAAGGATCAAACTTCATGCACGGAAAGAGAGAATTGCATTGGCCAAGCTCAAAAGAGCCAACGCTAAAATTGAAGATTTGACCAAGAAAGGAGAGAAAGAGAAGTTAGACATACTTGCTAAGGTGTCACTCCATGCCTCAAACACTTGATGAGAAATTACCCTCACAATTTTGACAAAATTTTGGCACACTTGGCATTTTGTTCATTTCTGTTTTTTTGAGAATATTTTGCACACAGAAAATTTTCTAAACACGCAGTGCCTTGGACGCTACGCTCTTTTTTGGAGCATATAAATGATAAATGGCCACCACCAGCAGGATTTTATTAATGATGACATCAACCCTATGAATTTTTAGAGTTTTGGGAGGAGAACAGGCCCATAAAAAATTTTAAAAACCATCAAAATTTCATGTTTTTACCTCAAAATCTGCCTGGTCACTGCGCGTTTACCAGTCTTGGGAGAGTATATTTTTGATAGGTAAAATGAGAACCATTTTGAAAAGTTGAGGTATTTCTGGAAATTAGACTCAAAGGTCTTTCCAACGAGCCATCATGAAGCATATTTGGATACCGGTAATGCACTCAAATTCAGCCTTGAAAAGAGGTAATTTTTTCTGCCTGGATGCTATGCGTTTAACAAGGAAATTATGTTTTTTACAGTCTTCAGAATTTTTTTGAGTTTCACTCCAGTTTGACTTTTACCTTGGTAAATGAGGAATTTACCTATGTAAATGATCAATATGGATGTAATTATCATGTTATTACTATTTACTATGGTAAATACATTAGGTAAATCAACCATATGAGATGTAATGAATCAGTTCACTTGAGATAGGAGTGAGTCACTTTTCTCATCCTATACTCTAGCTATCAGTTCAACTTTTTGTGTAATATATACCTCACCTCATGGATTCGACCCCTGAGGATGAGTGAAGGTGATTTTCATGTCTATTTAGCTTAGTTCTTCACAGGATTCAAAAGTTGGAATTAGTTTCATTTTGCTTATTTGATCAAGAAGACTTTGTACTCAGTTTTTTCCATTAATACAAGAGGAGTTGCAGCTATATTTATGGGATACCTATGGTATTAAATGTATTTCATTGTTTCTTCTTTAGTGACATATGTGTTAATGTATTGTTCATTTCCTTTTCATGTCTATGATTATGATATTTTATAAGTGTGAAATTCATAATCATGCTATCCATGCTCTGTTTTGGGTAATTGGTCATATTTTGTTTCATATCTTTTGTCTCAGAGAAATACATCTCTTATGCTTCCCTCAGAATCCTTACATTTTCTAAACCATTCCATAACCATTTCCCTCAAGTGATTGACATTATACCTACCTTGTCCCATTCATCCCTGCAACCCTAACTCCATTTGCCCTAACCTAGCTTTCCTTGACCTAGCTCCTTTATCCACTTATTTTCCCAACCAAATCAATTCCAAACAACCCCTTGCACTCATTATCTAGCCTAAAAACTTAATTTATCTAGCCCTCCTGGCTATGACCCTTTTGGACAGATCCCTCTCTGGCTTGATAGGGCTAGCTATCAAGTCAAAAGCTTGGTTTGTGGTTACCTCTGTTGGGATTCCTTCCACAACCTTGGGAATCTAGTGGAGTGATAACATCTTGACATCATTATCAGGTAACGAAGAGAAAAAAATTTCCCTGGGTGTACGAAAAAGATCAGATCTGATTGTTGATGGTGAACAATGATCAGACACAAGAAGACTATGCATCATTCACCTGGTGACTCCATTGTCGAATAATCCCAAGATTCAGAATTCTCATGGAGACTCCACTCTTCAAGAATTGGTAGTCTAAAGAACTTCTTGGTGACTCACTATTGTCAAAATGGATTTGATTACTCAAAGGTATTCTCCTATTAATCGAGCTCATATTCCTGGTTTTTCGAACCGTATTCTTTGTATAGATTGGCAATCAAGACTGTCAAATTTTAAGGGTCAGGACGGTGAAGATGCTAGTTTGAATTTGGTCAAATTTGATTTACATATTCATAGACTAAAGATTGAGTTTCCTGAAGATTGGCTGATGAAGATGTTTATGGCTACCTTGGAGGAAAATGTGAGATCATTGTATGAGAATCTACCATCTGCTAGTTTATATTCTCTAAAGGACTTCCATTCATTTTTCTTTCAAAATTATCAAAGCTCTAATTCTTCCATGTCAATGATTGATAATTGTTGTGAGATCTCTAATAATTTCATTGAGTTTCTTGAAAATTTGTATGGGAATGAAGAGTGTCTAGATGATGGGCTCATAGAATCCCTTAATGATTTTTCCTCCCAACAAGAAATAGTCATTTCCTCCTTGGATGAAGAGATCCTTGACCCTTTGCATGAGAACCCTTTTCATCACCAACAAGAATCAGTAGCTCCCTCCTTAGATGAGACAGACTGGGACCAAGAAAAATGAGTGCCAATTCCCGATCCTGAAAATGAAAATCACCAAATCAATGTAAATTGCTTCAAAACTCAGTTTTATCCTTTGTCTAAAGATGAGATATATTAGCTCCTGAACAATCATATTACAACCCAAGTGAATGTAGATTTGAAACTCTTATAGTGTTCACATAGTCAAGAATGTGTGATTGAAGCATCTTCCATTATTGAAAATGAAATTCTGGGTTTGAATGATGATAGTCATGAGACTGATGAAGCCATACCGGAATTTATTGTGAGTAACTGATTTGCTATGATGATTTCCTGCAAGGAGATCAGATAACAGAGACCGCTGTCTTTCATGAAGAAAATAGGGATGTCATGTTTAACAATATTGAAGAATGTTTTCTATTGAAAGATGATTTAGAAAATGAATTTAAGCATGAGCCTATAAGAGACAACGTGCTAGTGATAGAGTCAGAGTTTCCCATGCTTTAGGAATTTGTAGCCAACACTCAAACAATAGAAAGTCATACTTCCCTATGCTATCCGATGGATCAACAACCAAGTGTTATTTCATATTAGAATGAAGAGTGTGCTTGTGTTTTTTCTGGATCTCGAGACAAGGTAACATTTCATATTTTTGAAGATCCCTTTACTGATATGCTACAATTAGCGAGGAAGATGTATTTTCTTATTTTCATGGACCATAAGCACATGTTCAGTGAACACTTGGAGTCACCTAGATTTTGTTTTTTCTCCCTTCTCGAGGAAAGTAAGAACAAAATTCAAGCAAGTAACCATCTGCTGGATTGGTTACAATGGAAGGATCACTTCACATGATTGTACATATGTCTTCAACATGTAGGTGGTTTTCATCAGGATTTGAAGCCCTCAAGACTCAGTGATATGTTGCCATCAATCAGAATAAGCTTAGTTTTGAGTCAGTTTCAGTCAAGTTTAGTCAAATTTGAATTGGATTCATTCATGTTTGTGTCATTGAATTGTCAAATAGTCAGTCCTACATTTCATTTTCAGTTATTTTTTGATCGTATTAGCCCAATGGAAGAAAGCACCGATCTACAAAACTCAGAGATATGTGGTTCTTGACACCTCTTTTAGAGCTTCCATCCATAATAAGGCCAATATTAGTGTCACAATATGAATTCTACCATCAGTGATTAATATCATTCCTTTCATTTTCATTTTAGGTGTCTCACTCTGGAATTTTTATATCATTCCATTAGGTCATGCTAAAAATTGTTTCACTAATGGTAGCCTTCCTCAATAAAACTTCACTCTCCCTCAGAGAATTACATTTGCTGACTCACTTTCATATCTTCTTGTGCATAATAACACCTATGAAAAGCTCATTTCACCATGTCTTGTCCTAGTTAAAGTTAACAAGGGAAGTCAGCTTATTCAAGGTCCCATTAGGTCATTAGGTTTCATTGTTCAAGGTCCAAAAATGCACCATTTCATTTGCATAAAGTTAGCAAACATATGAGAGTGACTCGAAGACATTCTATCTTCCTCTACAAAAGATCATCAATATGTAACTATTATATTTTTCAAGTTGTAATTTTGATTTCTATGATTTTAATATCAAAATGTAATTTTGATATTAAATAAAAAATGTAATTTATTTTCAAATGTAATTTTATGTTTTTATTATGTAATAATTCATTCCCTAAGCTTCCAAATCAAGCACTCTTTCCAAACTAAAACAAATAAATTCAAACTCCATCAATTGTTTAACCTGCAAAACAAAAGGTCAGAAAAGTCAAAGAGTATTAATGTCAATGTTAGAAAAGAGAAAAGTGAACATAACGAAAGTGGGTTATTCAAATTATAAACCAAATCCACTAGACTATAAAAGCCATCAACACCTCAAGACAAAGCCCATTTGTCTCATTCAGCATTCAAATCTTCAGCAAAGGAGAAAAATTCGAATTTCAGAGTCTAACTAGGAAAATTTCCTGGTCGTTGTGTGTTCTCAAGGTTGTTGCGCGTTCAGGAGGGACGTTGCGCATTTGGGGAGGACGCTGTACATTTGTTCAATTTTTTCAGAGCAATTTATAAATGGCACTGTGCGTTTGAAGAGGTCATTGCGCATTCACTCAGCAAGGCCAAAAAACCTTCTGATAGCCTTCCACTCCATCATTTCATACCAAATCTCTGCAAAAGGGTTCTTCAAAGCTCCACTTATCAGTAAGTAAGCCAGCCATCATCTCAATGATGTATTTTTGTGCTTCATAGTCATCTAAAATTGTTACTAAAAGCAAGAAACCCTAATTATTATTTAAACCTAATCCCTAAATTGTTATACACTTCCCCTCACATTCCTATAAACATTTTTCCATTTCTTTATATCCCCATTCCCTAAAACAATATCATCTCTAATAGCTCTAAGTCCTAGGGTTTTCACTAACCTAGGCTCCCTTCACATTCCCATTCCCTTTATTTTCCAACACTTCCTTTCACTTCACATTTCCTCCATTCCATTCCATCAACCTGGGGTTTTGACATCAACCATGCCTGAAGAGGAGAATATAAGTTATAGTGAGGAAGAGAGATAGAATAAATAGCCATATAAGAAGGGAGGGAAAGTCATCATACATGAACCAAGAACTACTAGAGAGATTATGGCATCTTCTCTCACTATGTCATGCTTTAAGCATCTAGGTTGTTTCAAATTTTGTGAGAAAGTGCAGAGAATCTAGTACCATCCTATGTTGACAAGATTGTTCATCTCTAACCTTCATGACAAACAGATCACTCTTGTCGGGGTCAATTTCACTATGTCCATTGATATCATTGCAGCTGCTACACCGATCCAAAATGTAGGAGAAATATGGTTTAAACAAGGAAACCTCAATAATTACTATTATGAGCCATATCTTAAAATAAGATACAATAATGATAAAAAGACAAATTTTCCTTTATCTCACCTCCTTGACAGATATGTCCCCATGATGAAAATCATCATGAAATACTTCACCTATGAGGGAAGGTTTTCTAGACTCAATTACTATCATATCCAGCTCCTCATGCACTTCACTAGGGTCAGAATGCTTCAGATATCGTATTATCCCTCCCGGAGTATTGATAAAATGACATTTATTGCCCAAAAGAGAGATTATGATCATCAAATGCAGAATCTATTCCACCACTGCCTCATCAAAATGATAGTCATGCACAAAATTTATCAATTTAACATTCCATGGGACACCTTCATATCCAATGAGATTTTCACTGCCCCACCTAGTCAACATGGCCAGAATGCACCTTCAGCATCTCATCCTCCCTCATATATCCTTTCATCTCGGCCTATTGTTCATACATCATTACCAGGTTAGCTCCATTCACTTCATTCACCTCATTCACCTCATATTGAGCCTTCTTGTTCACCTTTTTATAATCCTGCATCATCATCGCATCATGATTTTGACTCATCAAGCAGTGATGAAGACATTGAGGAAAAATGGGCTAATTTGGCTAAGGTTGAGCCATTGCCCAAAACTTACCACAGAGGCTATAAGAATGTGTTTGCTTCACTTGGAGTGAAAGGGGCCATGCCTTATTCATCAACACACCAGGTAGATAAAGGTAAGGAACAAGTGGTGGAGCCAGTCTTTCATGATGAGGAGGACAACCATGAGACAAAGAAAAAATTTCAGTTGATTGACCTAGGTGAAGAGGATGAAGGAAAAATTACCAATGAAATAATTAAAGGTAAAGAGTCTAAGCTTAATGAGCTCCAAAATAATCTTGAGAGGGCCAAGTATGTGATTCACTTCCTTGAGCAAGAAAATTAGCAAGTGAAGACCAAGTAGGCCATCAATGAGGTAACATGCATCAAAGCACAAAGTGAGGTAGAAAAGGCTAAAGCCTTGCTTGAGTAAACATTGGAAAATTTTGGTGAACTTGTTGATGATAAGGATCAGCCTCAAAGACAAAGACCTAAGACTAGAGGGTTGAAAAGAACTCTAGCCCTAAAGAGACAAAGGGAAGCTGACCTAGCAGACCATCTTACCCTAAATGAACAGCTTGCCCTAAAAATTAGCAAGAACAGGGAACCATGGCAATAGAGCTAATATAAATTTGGAGAAATTTCCAGAGAAGGCCAACAAGGACAATGACTTGTTGAGGACAAGGGTCAAACTTCATGCACGGAAAGAGAGAATTGCATTGGCTAAGCTCAAAAGAGCCAATGCTAAAATTGAAGATTTGACCAAGAAAGGAGAGAAAGAGAAGTTAGACATACTTTCTGAGGTGTCACTCCATGCCTTAAACACTTGATGAGCAAGTACCCTCACAATTTTGACAAAATTTTGGCACACTTAGCATTTTGTTCATTTTTGTGTTTTTGAGAATATTTTGCACATAGAAAATTTGCAAAACGCGCAGTGCCTTGGACGCTATGTTCTTTTTTTGAGGATATAAATGACAAATGTCCACCACCATCAAGTTGGTATCAATGAGGACATCAAACCTATGAAGTTTCAGAGTTTTTTGAGGATAACTGGTCCATCAAAAAGTCAAAAAGCCATCAAAATTTGCGCGTTTACCAGTCTTGCGAGAATAGGTTTATTATAGGGAAAATGAGCACCATTTTGAAAACTGGAGGTATTTATGGAAATTAGACTCAAATGGCTTTCCAACGAGCCATCATGGAGTAGATTTGGATATCGGGAAGGCACTCAAATTCAACCTTGAACAAAGGTCATGTTTCCTGCCTCAACGATGCGCGTTTAACAAGGAAATTGTGTTTTTTACAGTCTTCAGATTTTTTGTTGAGTTTCACTCTAGTTTTACTTTTACCTTGGGAAATGAATCAGTTCACTTGAGATAGGAATGAGTCACTTTTTTCATCCTATACTCTAGCCATCAGTTCATATTTTGGTGTAATATCTCCCTCACCTCTTGGATTCGACCCCTGAGGATGAGTGAAGGTGGTTTTCATGTCTATTTAGCTCAGTTCTTCAAAGAAGTCAAAATTTGGAATCAGTTTCATTTTTCGTAGTTGATCAAGGAGACTTTGTACTCAATTTTGGTCATTAATACAAGAGGAATTGCAACTATATTTATGGGATACCTGTGGTATTAAATATCTTTCATTGTTTCTTCTTCAATGACCTATGTGTGAATGTATTGTTCATTTCATTTTCATGTCTATGATTGTGATCTTTTATAAGTGTGAAATTCAGAATACATGCTAGCCATGCTCTGTTTTGGGTAATTGATCATATTTTGTTTCATATCTTATGTCCGAGAGAAATACATCTCTTATGCTTCCCTCAGCCTCCCTAAATTTTCTAAACCATTCCATAACAATTTCCCTCAAGTGATTTACATTATACCTACCTTGCCCCATTCATCCCTGCAACCCTAACTCCATTTGCACTGACCTAGCTTTCCTTGACCTAGTTCCTTTATCCACTAATTTTCCCAACCAAATCAATTCAAAACAACCCCTTGCACTCATTACCTAGCCTACAACCCTAATTTCTCTAGCCCTCCAGGCTGTGACCCTTTAGAGAGAGCCCTCTCTAGCTTGATAGGGCTAGCTATCAAGTCAAAAGCTTGGTTTGTGGTTACCTTTGTTGGGATTCCTTCCTCAGCCTTGGGAATCTGTTCGAGTGATAACACCATTGTTGTATGAAAACTCTACAAGCGGAAGATAATATTCCCACTTCTTTGGATGGTACATAACATACAATCTCAACATGTCTTCGAGGATTCTATTTTTCCTCTTTTTTTTCCTATCCATTTGTGGATGATAAGTTGTATTGAAGGCAAATTTTGTCCCCAAGCTTGCAAATAGTTCCTTCCAAAAAATTAAAGTGAACTTGACATATCTATCTGAAATTATTTTCTTGGGAACCCAATGCAACCTCACAATCTCCTCTATGAATATTTAAGCCACCTCACTAGCTAAATTGGTGTATTTGATTGCTAGAAAATGAGCCACTTTACTCAACTTATCAATTACCACCATGATTGCATCATGTTGTTTAGAGGTTCTTAGAAAATTGGTATTGAATTCCATGGAGAGATCACTTCCCACTTCCATTCTGGAATGGGAAGGGGTTGCAATAAACCTACTAGATTTTTACATTTAACCTTCACTTGCTGGCACTCCATGCATTTAGCAACTAAATTAGATGCTTCCTTTTTCAAGTTGGGCCAATGGTAAAACTTTTTAATGGTCATGAGGGTCTTTTGGTTTCCTTGGTGGGAAGAATATGGCTTACCATGGAAATCTCTCATTATGATCCTCTTCAAAACATCATTGTTTGAAACATATATTCTATTCTTAAAACTAACTAAACCATCATCTGAGAGATGATATTATTCATCCTTTCCACCCTCACATCTTGCTATAGGGTGATAAGATGGAGTTGGGTTACAATTTTTGGAAAGAGAGGGCATGTTTAGGTGAAAAATAGAGGGCTCTATCGAGTAATTTAGGCACTCAAGTGATCTCCTCGGGTTCTAAAAAAATAGCTCAATAGAGGGTTAAAGACAAACCCTCAATCGAGAAACAAGGCTTGATTGAGCTCTAACGCTTGATTGAGCCATTATTTTCTATAAAGCATCCACTCGTTGTATGCACTTGTCATTTTGTACAAACCACTGGATATCTAATAACTTGAACGAGGGTTTTAGAACTCGATTTAGAAATTGGAGCATGGATTGATCCAACCAAACTCACCAACAACCCAGCCAATTTTCCAGAGGCTCAAGCGAAGGTAGGTATTCTATCCATTTTTTCTTTTTTATTATTTATTTTTTCAAAATTAAACAAATTAATTTGCAAAAAAAAAATACCATACAAAAACCATGAAAACCATACAAAACCACAAAAAAACCATAACAAATCATTCAAAACAGCTTAGAAAAAAATAAAACCAACTTAGAAAACCACAAAAATAAACCTAGAAAGCCACAAAAAACAACTTACAAAACCACAAAAACCAACCTAGAAAACCCTTTGAAACCACCAAAAGAACTATAACTTAGTTTTTAAATTTTGTTCTTACTTGCAATGGTTGTGTGTTTTGTTTATTATACACATTTTCTGATTGTGAATGGTATATTGCAATGGTAGCATGTTTTGTTTATTATGCATATTTTATGATTTTGAATGGTAAAAATTTTATTTTCTAATTATTTTAGGTTTTAAAGTTTTTCATTAGAAATTTTGTGAATTTTTTTTCCAAATTTTTTAGCTTTTTTGCTATTTATAATTAATTTTAAATTTTTAACAAATTTGGCCGAAAATATGCCCAAAAAAACTCCAAAATAAAAACAACCAATAAATAAGTAAAATTAGGAGCTTGATATTGACATGATGAATATGGTTACTCATGGTGAACCTCTACTTATCAAAGAGAAATTTTATTTTTATTTTATAATTTTATATTTAAATTAATTTATATTTTTAATAATTTTTAATAATAAATATAGTACCATTAGTTTTAGAAAAAAACACTAATATTAAAAATCTAAAATCTAAAAAAGAAATCTCTCACATTTCAACAATGCATCATTGATAGATACATTAAATCCATCATGGAAAGTGCTTTTGGAGTAAGTAAAATCATTTTCACTCTTTTCTAATTTGTACCATATTGTTTCATTATGTATTGTGGTGTACAAGAAACATTGTTTGCATGTGCTTACACCTAGTACATGTCATGTGCCAAAGTCAAACATTATAAGAACTTAAAGTCTATTGGAGTATTTCGCTGGCATGAAATTTTATTATTTTCACAAATAGTTGTATTTAAATTTTTTACGTATATATTTACATATTTATTCCCTATGAATAAAATGCATTATTTAGAAATAGAAAAAAAGTGTGAAGGTAGATTTTATCACTTCTTTCGATTGTGTTTACATGGTTGAGATCATGATAAATCACATAGCCTAACCAGAGTTTGCATTCACTAATAGATCCTACCTCTGATGTTATTTAGAGTGTCAGAGACAATGTTTCTATCTTTGTTGATGATCATGCTACCTCTAGTGGACCTTCTTCACATATTTTAGGTACACCTCCTGCATTTGTAAATCCTCTTTAAATTTTTATGTGATTATGTCTTGAATTTGTCTGTAATTTTTAAATTTTCTTCAACATATCTATTTGAAATTAATTTATATGTTATTGTGCTTCTAGTTTATTATACATACACACACACACACACACAGATATATATATATGTATGTATGTATACATACTTACATACATACATACATACATACATATATATATATATATATATATATATGTATGTATGTATGTATGTATGTATGTATGTATATACATATACACATACATATATACATACATATATATATATATATGTATGTATGTATATATATATATATATATATATATATATATATATATATATATACATATATACATACTTACATACATATATATATATATATATATATATATATATATATATATATATATATATATATATATATATATATATATGTTAGAATATGTTTATGATTTGTAGACCCTCAACAGGGTGAAGTTGAGGATCACATTGCAACATTGATTCCTCTGTGGGAGGGTGCTACAACTCATATACAATGGAAGATGTTACGACCCAACATAAGTGCATCACACGAGAGCTGCGTAACATCCCTACCAGTTCACCAACTATTCATAGTTTTTATTTGATATTGGAAAGAATCAATAGGTTGATCGAGACATACCAGAGGTTAGGCCCACAAAACCACCTCCTACATTCCATACAGAGGATTAGGAGGTGTAAGGTGAGAGGCCCACATACTTGGGAGGTGGTGAAAGAGGCCACCAATAACATTGATGTTTGTGGGGAGTCATTCTACATCCCTTTGGATCACCCTGCTAGACATAAAGGTCAGATTCCACTAAAATATTTTAAGAATGATGATGAATCCCTTTTTGTGTATGATCAATTCATTGGAGCTTGGGTCCAATTCTCCCACCATGATTAGGTCGTTTTTTTTTTTCCAAGCACATATATGCCTATTTCGCATTACATGTAAGGCCAATTTACACTGATACAAGATCTCATTATTATGGACCCAACTTGGAACATACATATGATCGCAAATGTAACGTACACCTTCCTTACATCTACCCAAGTAACCAACCAACCAAGGTAAACATGAGATGAGGGGAAGTTATGACCAGATTCATCTCCTTGGTGACATTAAGAAAGTCCAATTGACAAAAACCCATAACAAAGACCTCTTGTACCTACTATAGGACCCTAAGAGGCTATCCCAATCATCTATGTAACCGATCCCTAGGTCCCATTGATTTTTAGTGAATAAAACCCTCAAACACCATTGATATGGGAAAAGGTGCATCCGAGAGGCTCTGGAAACTACCACATCATAGGCATGCATGTTTCTAAGGAATTTTCCCCTTAGACCTGTGCCAGCTTCCGTGGGATTTGTGACACGTTTTAAGCCCAAAATCCTAGAGACTAACCAGTACTTCCTATAGCTTCCAGAATCCATCAAACACATGATGAAAAGACTAATGGACCAAAAACTGACTCCAGGATTAGGCCTAACCATCCCCTATCGGGACTGACATTTTGTCAAACACTTGGCATCAATGCAATCTACAGGTATAGGATACAAGAAAGACCATGAATGACTTAAAAATATTATGAGACATTAAAAGAAGGATCACTACCCTCTTCCTTGCTATGTTATAACATCAATTAGGTATTGCATCAATTATCTTCACAATTAAAAGTAAATACATGAAATAAAAGTGACTTGAGATAGTCATATAACCATGATTATAATCAACATAAAACCATGTAAATAAAAATGAGATAAAAGCCATTAAAGTCACACATTAATAAGTACCAAAAAAAAAGAACTTAGATTTATTAAACATAAGCAAGAGATGACCAGCTTCGAGACTTCCACGTACCACCCGACCATAGACATGGCTAAGCCAAATATTTCTTCAGCCAATCACCCCCGTGCCATATTCCAAGCATGAATGTGGGATCTCATGGATAAAACAATCCAAAAACAAACAATGAAATCCATAGGTTAAACTACCTCCACCCTCACCATACCGTGATCACACCTAAAATGGTGCCAAGATCGCAAAAATTAACTGAGCTTGGAATGCCTCTAGTATCCATCACTATCCTTGAGGAATTTTTTGTCTCCTTGTCTTCTAGGATTTACCAACGTCCACACCATATCACTATGCCATAAACCAAGATACCACTCTTAGGATTTATCATGTATCTTGTCGAAATCGGTTGACAGATTCCTAGGCATTTGGGAATTTATTGAAACCACCTCCACCCCAGATTCCGAAAACCATATGACAATTCCAAAGCTAAAAATTGAGATCAATCCCATCACACCATGGCTATCTAGAAAAAGGCAAGGCAAAGCTGAAAATCATTGTCAAAACCCATCAAAACCATGCCACCGACAACAAGAGAACAAAATACCAACATTCATAAGCCATGCAAATCCAAACCAGCTAGAAAATCACACATGTAATATGTTACCTCTAAGTATTCATGATAAAGCTACTTGATCCTGCTCTTTCTTGCTTGAACTTTGCTTTCCTTCCTTTTCTTTCTTTCCTATTTATTGGTTCAATGTTGAAATTCTTAAAGAAAACTCTGTGTCCAAGAGTGAGAGAGAGAGGGAATAATGAGAGAGGTCCAAATTTGAACTGACAAAAGGTACAAACTAATCCTCATAAGCCTGTTTATGAATGAGGTCTCTATTTTCTTCATTTTCCATTATTTTCTTTTAATTTCCTCCTCACAAGAAACCTATGACCTTTCACCTTCCTTTTCTCCTAATTTCCTTTATTTTCATAAATAAATGTGCCAAAAATAATTTTTACCTCTTAAATACCTTAGCCATTGCCTTTTCTAATTTCCCCTTAGCCATAAACACATCCAGTGATGCCCACTAGGATATATTTTCCTAAAATTCAACTTGGAATAAGTGTCCCTTAACCGTGGTTGTATTGTTTTCCTTCATTAACTTTTATTGCATGAAATTTTAACCTTGGTCTATTACAGAACCCCCCCCCTTAGGGAACACTGTCCTCGGTGTTAAACCACACCTACACCTCAGAAAAATCGTTGAGAATAAAACATACTGCCCATGGAGCTTTATAACTTAGCTCATTGCAATATTTATAATGAATGACCTGCTCAAAGCAAAACACCATGATAACATGACCATATAAAAACCATACCATTTATTGTAGCTTTATAACTTATCTCATGGCGGTATTTACATCCGTATACATAGGTACATATACCAAAACATCACTAAAACATATGTAAAACATATACCAAACATCATACCAAAACTGATTTGCCTCAACTGGAAAACAATGAAGGATACATAGCCTGCATCTGATCCACCATCTCCCATGTAGCTTCATCAGGCCCAAAGAGCTTCCACTACACTTTAGCTTTCTTGATGGATTTTTTCCTGAACATGAGTTTCTTTTGCACAATATGCACTAAGGTTATAGCTGGAATTATCCTTCTTTCTCCACCTGCAATACAAACCAGGCAATAACATGATCAACATCCTTTATATACCTTTTAATTAATGAAACATGAAACACATCATTCACTTTCATTGTTGGAGGTAGTGCAAGTCGACTAGTCCAATCCTCTCAAGGATCTCAAAAGGCTCGAAATACCATGGTGCCAACTTGGCACATGACATAATCCTCAAGGATCTCTTCTTGGGATTGATGCACAAATACACATTCTTCCCACCCTGAAACTCCTTAAATGCCCTTTGATGGTCTCCATAACTCGTATGTCTATCATGCGATGCCTTTATATTCTTATTTATAACCTGCATTTCTTGTTCCATGTCTTCCAACATGTATGGTCTAATCAACACCTTATTAACTAGATCACTCCAACTGATGGGATTATTACAACTCCACCCATGCAATGCCTCGAAGGGACTCTTCCTAAATGACTTTTGATACCCATTGTTGTATGCAAGATCAACCAATGGTAGATACTCTTCCCACTTACACTTTTTATGCATCACATACATCCTCAATATGTCCTCTAGGATCCCATTGACCCTCTTAGTCTATCCATATATCTGTTGATGATAAGCTAATTGAAGGCCAACTATGTACCCAAAATTGCAAACAAGTCCTTCCATAACTTGCAAGTAAACTTTTCATCCCTTTCTAACACAATATTCTTTGGAACACCATGCAATATGACCACATTTATGATGAACACCTATGTTACATCACTAGCTTAATACATAGTATTCACTAGAATGAAGTGTGCTACCTTAGTCAACTTGTCCAGCACAACCATGATGGAAGCATGCCATCTCATAATCTTTGGCAAACATGTGATAAAGTCCATGGAAATTACCTCCCATTTCCATCTAGAATTGCAATTCGATGTAGTAGTCCACCTGGATGCGTACTCTCTTTTGTGACCTACTGACAGTTCAAACATCTAGCCATGAACTCTTCCACTTCCTTCCTCAAATTTGGTCAATAATAAAACTTATTCACAATGGTCAATATCATATGATAGCTTGGGTGACTAGAATATGGTTTCACATGAAACTCCCTCAAGATCACCTTCTTGAGCTCACTGTAACACCCTCTTCCCACATCTACCCAAGTAACCGACCAACCAGGGTAAACATATGACGAGAGGCTACTATTATTAGACTCAACTTCCTAGGTGAACTTGACGAAGTGGATTCGACATAAACACATCACACAAACCTTGTACATCAATAATAACACCCACAGGAGCCAACCCAAACATTTAAGCATCCTGCCCTTAGGTCCTGTTGATCATAAGTAGCTCCCCTATTTAATTTTCGCGAGCAATCTGTTTGAAAACCCTCGGATCCTTTCCCTTTACCTTGTGAATCCATTTTAATGCCTATCGTTACATGCCTTTGCCACCAAATTACATTGTGCAAGTCTAAGGGCCCGCGTTCAAAATTATTTAAGGTTCAGCGCTTTTGGCCCTGGCCCCCTCTGCTTTTCTGCTCTGCGCGACCAAAGGCTGTAACCATGCGTCAGGCCAAAAGGTGCTCGTCAAATGCATTTCGGGCGCACTCCGAGCCGTCCGATTGAATTTAGATCAACGGCCCATAGTATACCCTCCTTTGTGGTCCCCGCCGTGCCTTCCCTCCAAAACCGGCCTGTTTATTTCGCACCACCTTTGTTGGGCGGGCGGTATTCCGCAAATCGCAGCGATTCCATACGTTGCTTGCCACGCGTCCCTGGCCACTATTCCAATACCGCCCCATTTCGCGCGTTAACGTCCGACCCAAGACGTGCAGTGAAATCTACGTGAGTCGTTCGATCTGAAAGGCATCATCCGACGGTCGCCACGCTGTGAAGATGTGCATGCGTTAAGCCCAACGTAAAATGTCTCGGGCCCACCTTTCCCATCGGTCTCCAATACATCGTTAACCGTTGATCCTGTTTGCGGATCGTATGGTCCAGAATCATTTATAAGCTCCGCTGGTTGACCAAGTCCGTCTCCACGTCGTCCCTTCCGCTTAGCCTCTCATACGCCCATGTGGCATTTTCGTTATCCGCCACCATTCATATACTCCGTTTATGTGTCATATTTCAGTGTTCATATTATGTACCTTCGCTTCATTCATTCATCATCGCCCACTGTATTTTTTCATTGCCACCCTTCATTCCTCTATCACCCTGCGTCTCCTCATCATTTCACTCAGTCCACATCACCATTCCGTGGCCACTACCGCATCCATCACCCTTGTGCCTGGTTCCTTTAACATGTTTGTAGGTTTTTGCAGGTTGTAGCGACGTGAAATTACCATTAATCTCCGCCTCCATTTCAGAAGTCAAAGATGCATCTAAGGATCGACTTGTAGAGGGAGAATTTATGAAGGAAAGCCTTGGGTACTTGCCGTGACATGACCCTCATTAAAGGAGCTATGATAAAAGTCCATCGAATCCCTAGAGCAATTCAAAATGCAGATTTCAACAAATCAAAGTATAAATGTTGCGGCAAAGAAAATTAACGAAAGATTCAGGATTTTATTATTCAACATTGAAGATTTTAAATCTCAATCCAAGGATCTGAAGGTAGAGGGTGCCTAACACTACAAACAATACCCTCCACATTTTATTCCAGCAAGATTTCCTCTCAGAAAAGGACAGATCATTTAAATAATTTCATCCTTATGCTAGGCCCCGGAGAAGATTTTCACCCACAACATTTACTTCATGAAATCGGCAGCAGAGTACATACAGTACGTCATGTTTACTCAGCATTCTGGGCACGATTGTTTTCCACCATTTTGTTTTAATGAGATAATTAAATGTACATCACCTACCCCATTCTCTAGAGTTTTTTGCCTCTTCTATAAAACTCCAGAAGAAAAACATTGTAAAGGTTCCAGAGTTCTATCAGTGAGCTATGCAGTAGAAAGTTATTGTATACATCTTGTAAAACTTCTGTATGAAGGCTCAGAGCCCATAGGGTCTCAGTGAGGAGGAGTTATATCTGTTGAAGAGGATTCTGGTCTTTGATACTTTACAGTCTGTAATTTTCTCTCATATGTGTTAGTTTAATATAATATTTCACTTTATCTATTCTTCTTGTATCATGTTTTGGAATACGAGTGGCTCACTAATCTTGGCTATGGATTCATCCTAGTTGATGCCCATGATTGGATTAGTCAAGCGCTTTAAATATGGCTCATGCATGATATGCTGTTTCATGTTCCTTTCATTCACAGTTCTGCCATATTAGTTACTTTGGGTGGGTACTTTTAAAATGCTATCATCTTGTATGGATTCTTAGAGTAGTAAGCCCATGCTTGGTGGTATTGTATATCTGGGTATTAGCTCATAGCTAACTAATATCTTCTCAACCTTTCTTTTACTACATACACCTTCAGATAATTTATGTCTGTGAGATATTTCTGAATTGGCCCACTTCACAGTAAGCTGCCTCTAAACTGTCTGTTCCTTTATGCTGGAGTTTTGCATGCTGTTCCTACATTATTCTCATCTCTGTATCAGCTTCTGAGAGAGTTTGGTCCCATTCAAAAGTCAGTTTCCTTGTTTTATAAAAGATAGCAGGAGAGCCTTTTTGGATTGACACCCAAGTTATATTATGCGCTCCTTGCTATAATAAGATGTCCTAGGCACTGGTCTATGGCAACTCTAGGCTGTCTCTAGGAGCTACAACATCTTTCTGGTGCCGTTGCCGGGGATCGAATTTAAGAAAATCAGTTTCCCTGGGCCTTGACAAATTATATTCACTCTCTAATCAGGTGAGCACAGAGAGTTGAAGAGTTGTATATCTCTCACCTTGGCGACTCCACTGTTGTTTATTTGATAAATCTATTGATAGTCCTGGCTCCTCGTAAGCCACATTTGAGGTCAGATACATCTCAGCCAAAGACACCTTCCGTGTCTAACCCAAAAAATATCATTCATAGAAGAGTTTGGAAGGAGAAGAAATCAGTCCGTGCTGAAATCCATGAGTTTTCCGTAGAATATTATTTATCCTCTTCTTCTCAAGAAATTCCAGTATTAAATCCCAACTTCACTGAGGAAAATCCTGAATATTACTCAGATAGCCCACCCAGGGGAAGTGCTAGAACCAAAGAGATTTTTCATCCTACCCCTGAGGCCGAAGAAGTCAAAGAAGTTACAGAAGTAGCCCCTGTTAATCGTGAATTGTTTCCATCTACTCCTCAGGTTGTTGTACAATATATTCCCATCGTTATTCATACTCCACTTCCACTTCCTCCTCTTCCTCCATTTGTACATCAGATTGTTGCACAACCTCCTCCTCCTCCAATGGTTAATGTTCCAGCCTTTTTTTAAATAAATATGCTCCCTTGGCTTTACCACAGGTGCTGAATGATATGCCACAATATTATTTGAAAATATTTCCCAGATTCAATGGTGAGAATGAGATTGATGCTCAGAAACATCTTGAGACCTTTTTCTCTTTTGCAGAGAACTTTAATGTAGAACATTTGGATGTAGTCTTTAGACTATTTATGCAATCTCTGGATGGTGAAGCCATAAAATGGTTTAATACATTGGGAAATCGTTCCATAACCACTTGGGATGATATGGAAAATACTTTTCTCAGAAAATGGGGAGAGAGGAAAGATCATGGACAGTGTCTTACTGAGTTCAATACACTCAAGAAGAAACATAATGAAGGGGTGTCAGAGTTTATCAAGAGATTTAATAAGTTATATCTAAACCTTCCTGCAGATATGAAGCCTCATCAGAATGCTGCCAAAGTTGTTTTCGTTGCAGCCTTTGACTCAGATTTTGGTTTATCTTTGAGAGAAATAAAACCTGCCACCCTAGATGATGCTCAGTCAGATGGTCTTGAGTTGGAAGTTAATTTTGCCTCCACTGGAAAATTGAAAGGAAAAGCTGAACAGGATGCTAGAAGAAGAGGCAAAGAGGAAGTATCCACTTCCAATCAGGACAGATACCTTGACAAAATGGAAGAAATAAGTAAAATTATTAAGAAGTTGGTCAAGCTTGAATTAGAGGCAAAGAATCCAGCCCCCAAGAATTTTCAGAATGCTCCGAACAGAGGCTATAACCCTCAGTATAGAAGACCACCATTGCAAATATTGCCAAGGGAAGCAAAAGAGCAACAAGATCAGGTACCACATCCATTGTACCTGGAAGGTCCAGTAGATGATTCTACTGAAGATGCTACTTATGAACTAGAGGATTCAAACCTTGCTTTCTCAAACAATGATGAAATAGAATTCTCGTTGCAAGAAGAAGAAGCAGAAATTGATCATTATTGCAAGCAGTTTAATGATTTCATGCAAGCACATTTCAATAGAAGATATGATCTCAGGTCTTCCAGGAAGAGAACTCGGACCCAGGATCAAGAAGAAGAGTCATCCCAGAAGGAGTCAACAATGCAGAAAGCCACAAATAAAGGTAAGAGTCCTCTAAACAAGCCTTTTCATTCTAATGATCAAGCTCCCTCCTCTTAAAAGGTAGTCAGTCCTCCTAATGCTAAGTATATTTCAAAATAAGTCAAATCCTCAGCTGAAAATAAAGAGTCAAAAGAATTTGTAATAGAAAAGTCCCCTCCTACTTTCAATTTGCAAAAAGAACTTGAGAAAGTCAAGATCCCAGTCCCCTTGACTGAGCTTCTGAAGCAACCTGCATACCAATCTCAAGTTACTTCTTTTAGGTTCCCTCCTGAAGTACCAATAATTCCAAACAGTCTTAATCTTCAAGAAGAAAGACCCATGGTAGTTTTCGGCCCACATGTCGAGGAGATAGATCCCTCTACTCCTCCATTTTATGTGTCTCTAGTGATTCATGACCTACTGCTACACAATTGTATGTTAGATTCTGGGGCTTCCCATAATCTTATGCCTTTGTCAGTCATGGAACAACTAGGTTTACAAATCACACGTCCATATAAAGACCTATACTCATTTGATTCCAAAAGAGTTAAATGCTTGGGGATGATTAAATATTTAGTGGTCAATTTGGCCCAAATTCCAGCAAAAAGTGTGGTCATGGACATTGTGGTGGCTAACATTCCGGCTCGCTTTGGCATGTTACTGTCAAGGTCCTGGGGAACAAAAATTGGTGGGTCAATCAAGTTAGATCTAACATATGCAACTATCCCAGTCTTTGGTGGCTAGGAGAGGAGATTGTACAGAGAAACCAGATTTGTCAAGATGGTAACTAAGGCCGATAGCTCTAATAATTCCCCAGTATACAGTAGAGAAGGAGATTTTTCATGCTTGATGCTAGAAGAAGATAAATACTATGCTCATGAACCCTCCATCTATCAAATCAAGATTGAGCAGCCCTCAGAAGATAATGAAGCAGGGATCTGGAATTTACATTTTGACGGAGCAAATTCAAGAGAAGGTAATGGGGCTGGGGTATTATTAATTTCTCCTATAGGTAGATGGGTCCCACTGTATTTTAAATTGGAATATGAGGCTACTAATAATGTAGCTGAATATGAAGCACTTCTGTTGGGATTACAGACGGCTAGGAACATGGGCATACAATGTTTAAAAGCTCTGGGAGATTCTGAGCTGGTGGTCAGACAGATCAGAAATCAATGCCAAACTAAGCATCCTCGATTGATAGCATATAGAAATGAATTATGGGACATGGTGGAGAATTTCTTCTCAGCATTGAATATCCAGTTCATGCCCCGGGAGCAGAATAGAATGGCAGATTATCTTGCTGTGACAACCAGTACATTCCGTCCTCCTCAGAATCCTCTCTTGAGGTATGAAATCGAGGTATGTTATAGACCATCAATCCCTGATAATATCAAGCACTGGTGGGTATTTGAAGATGAGGAACAAATGAAGAGATTCCTGGAAATAGTGGGAGAATTCTCTAACATGGAGATTGATGATTGTGAAGAAGATGAGGCTGAGAACCTTTCAGAAAATAATTGGGAAGAGAAGATGGCAGGTAGTAAAGTGCTGCAGCTGAAAGGAAATGTCATACCTAGAGGGCTGGTGCCTCTGGAAAGGTTATTTGATAATAATGATGTCCCATTGCAGCCAATTAAAGTGGTGGAAGAAAATCAGGTAGAAGATCTAAATCTGGGCACTGATGTTGAGCCCAAAATTGTCAAATTATCCAAGAAGCTCCCAGATGAATACAAGCAGAAATACCTGAAATTATTTCAGTCATACAGAGATGTATTTGCATGGTCCTACCAGGACCTGAAGACTTTTGATATCAGTATAATGCAGCATAAAATTCCTCTGAGGGAAGGTGTAAAACCTTATAAGCAGAAGCTTAGATAGATAAATCCTCTGCTGCTCCCTTCCATTGAAAAAGAGATCAAGAAGCTGCTGAAGGCCAAAATAATTGTACCCTTAAGGTACTCCGAATGGGTAGAAAATTTGGTCCCCGTCCGAAAGAAGAATGGAGAAATAAGGCTGTGTGTGGATTTCAGAAATTTAAACAGAGCATCTTTGAAAGATAATTATCCACTGCCCAAGATGGACCATATTTTGCAGAAAGTGGTTGAAGCCTCCAAAATGTCAATGAAGGATGGGTTCTCAGGTTATAACCAGGTGGCTGTGTTTCCAGAAGATCAGAAGAAAACTTCTTTCACCACACCATGGGGAACATTCATGTATGCTAGGATGCCTTTTGGGATAATTAATTCAAGAGCCACCTTCAAAAGGGCTATGGATATTGCTTTTGTTGGTGATCAGGATAAATTTTTGGTGGTACACCTTGATGATATTACAATGTTCTCAAAGAATGATGTCGAGCACATTGAGCATTTACGCAAGACCTTTGAGAAATGCAGAAGGTATGGTCTTTCTCTTAATCCTCAGAAGTCCTTATTTGCATTAGAGGAAGGCAAGCTTTTAGGGCACATTGTGACTAAAGATGGTGTGAAAATAGACCCTAAAAGAGTTGAAGTTATAAATGGTATCCCTCTGCCTAGGAATAAGAAGGAAGTGCAGGTGTTTCTAGGCCGGATAAATTTTTTGAGAAGGTTTATTCCTAACTATGCTGAAATAGTTAGGCACATAACAGATATGTTGAAAAAAGGGAATGAAGTTAAATGGTCACAAGAATCACGGGAGGCTTTTGCTAGGATTAAAGCTGCATTTGCTAAAGCTCCTGTATTAGCTGGGCCTGACTATAACAAGCCATTTATGATCTTTTCATTTGCCTCACCCCATATAGTAGCCGGATTTCTGCTACAGAAAAATGAAGATGGATATGAGCAGCCTATTTCCTTTTTCAGCCAAGTGCTCCATGATGCAGCATTGAAATACAATATATTGGAAAAGCAGGCATATGCCCTGGTGAAGTCCCTCAAAACCTTTAGAACATATGTTTTGCAGTCTCACATCACTGCATTTGTGCCCACTGCAGTAGTGAAAGATATCCTTGTGCAGGGTGACAGTGAAGGTAAAAGAGGGAGGTGGATTGCAAAAATACAGAAGTATGATCTGGATATTCGTCCTACCAAGCTCATCAAAGGACAGGGGCTTGCCAAAATGCTATCAGAATCAAATTATCAGGCTCTGGGCATAAATCTATCTATGATAGCAAATGGAGAGTCTGAAAAAGAAAAAGAGCAGCAAGGGCTGGGGATGGCTACATAGAAGGTACACATAAAATTTCTCACCAGTCCTTGGTACAAAGAAATAGTTGAGTATCTTTTAACACTCAGTTGTCCTCCAAGTTGTGATAAATCAAAATACAAAACATTGAGGCTAAAGTCACAAAAGTATATAGTTGCCAATGGTCAGTTATATTGGAGAGACCCTTCAGGCATACTACTATTATGCCTCACAGAAAATGAAGTGGAAAATATAATGATAGAATTCCATGAGGGAATTTGTGGAGGCCATTACAGCTGGAGAGCCACAGCTCATAAAATCCCGAAGGCCGATTTCTATTGGCCAAAATTATTTGGAGATGTTTTTACTTGGGTCAGAGCATGTGATAAGTGTTAAAAATTTGCTAAGAGACAGAAATTGGCAGCTCTACCTTTGATTCTTGTTCATGTGGATGAGCCATTCCAAAAATGGGGATTAGATTTTATAGGAGAAATACATCCCCCATCAAGCAGCCAACATAAATGGATATTGACAGCCACAGATTATTTTACGAAATGGGTGGAAGCCATACCTGCAAGAAATGCTACAGATACAGTAATAATCAAGTTCATGGAAGAAAACATCATATCAAGGTTTGGCTGTCTTGCTAGAATTGTGACTGATAATGCACAGGCCTTCAAGTCTGCAAAATTTGTAAATTTCTGCCAACAGTATAATGTTGCACTAAATCATTCCACAGCCTACTATCCACAGGGAAATGGCTTGGCAGAATCCTCTAACAAAACTCTGGTGAGGGCCTTGAAGAAAACAATCAATGAAAATCAGAAGAATTGGGATTCCCAATTGAAGTTCTCTTTGTGGGCCAATAGAATCACCAGCAAGAGAGCAACTGGGAAATCTCCCTATGAGTTGGTGTATGGACGAGCAGCAGTGTTTCCTGTGCAGCTGGCTTTTCCAGTGGCACGTTTCATACAAGAAAGTCAGGAAGAACTTGATAATATGGTCAGGAGAATCAATCAATTGGTAGAACTAGAGGAAACACGAGACCAGGTGAATCGAAGGTTAGCTAAATATCAAGAGAAAATGAAAAACATATTTGATCAGCATGCAAAAGATAGGAAATTGCAGATTGGTGACCTGGTTCTCAGATGGGATGTCCGGAGGGTTGAAAAAGGAAAGCATGGAAAATTTGATCCCCTCTGGTTTGGTCCTTTCAAAATAGTAGAACAGAGAAGTAACAATACTTTTATGTTGGAAAACTTACAGGGTGATCTGCTTGACTCCCCTATAAATGGTCAATTTCTCAAGCCATATTTTCAATTTTGATTTAGGTAGAGCAAGCCTAATGTACCATATTGTATATAAGTTTTGTTTCAGTTTTGGTTTGATGAGCGTGTTGATAAATTAAGGAGTAAAATGCAAAGGGTCGAAGAGCAGAGTTCGCATGAAAGATGATCAGGTGGTCTGCAAGTTCTCGACATGTCCAGGGATGGACGTGTCGTCCCCAGGTGGAGCCAATATTGCTCATAAGTAGCTCCCCTATTTAATTTTCACGAGCAATCTGCTTGAAAACCCTCGGATCCTTTCTCTTTACCTTGTGAATCCATTTTAACACCTATCGTTACATGCCTTTGCTGCTAAATTACATTGTGCAAGTCTAAGGGCCCGCGTTCAAAATTATTTAAGGTTCATCCCTTTTGGCCCTAGCCCCCTCTGCTTTTCTGCTCTGCGCGACCAAAGGCTGTAACCATGCATCAGGCCAGAAGGCACTCGTCAAATGCGTTTCGAGCACACTCCGAGCCGTTCGATTGAATTTAGATCAACGGCCCATAGTATACCCTCCTTTGTGGTCCCCACCATGCCTTCCCTCCAAAACCGGCCTGTTTATTTCGCACCACCTTTGCTGGGCGGGCGGTATTCCGCAAATCGCAGTGATTCCATACGTTGCTTGCCACGCGTCCCAGGCCACTGTTCCAATACCACCCCATTTCACGCGTTAACGTCCGACCCAAGACGTGCAGTGAAATCTACGTGAGTCGTTCGATCTGAAAGGCATCATCCGACGGTTGCCATGCTGTGAAGATGTGCATGCGTTAAGCCCAGCGTACAATGTCCCGGGCCCACCTTTCCTATCGGTATCCAATACATCGTTAACCGTTGATCCTGTTTGTGGATCGTATGGTCCAGAATCATTTATAAGCTCCGCTGGTTGACCAAGTCTGCCTCCACATTGTCCCTTCCACTTAGCCTCTCATACGCCCATGTGGCATTTGCGTTATCCACCACCATTCATATACTCTGTTTATGTGTCATATTTCAGTGTTCATATTATGTACCTCCACTTCATTCATTCATCGTCGCCCACTGTATATTTTCATTTCCACCCTTAATTCCTCTATCACCCTGCGTCTCCTCATTGTTTTACTCAGTCCACATCACCATTCCGTGGCCACTGCCGCATCTGTCACCCTTGGGCCTGGTTCCTTTAACATGTTTGTAGGTTTTTGCAGGTTGCAATGACATGAAATTACCATTAATCTCCGCCTCCATTGCAGAAGTCGAAGATGCATCTAAGGATCAACTTGCAGAGGAAGAATTTATGAAGGAAAGCCCTGGGTACTTGCCGTGACATGACCCTCATTAAAGGAGCTATGATAAAAGTTCATCGAATCCCTAGAGCAATTCAAAATGTAGATTTAAACAGATCAATGTATAAATGTTGTGGCAAAGAAAATTAACGAAAGATTCAGGATTTTATTATTCAACATTGAAGATTTTAAATCTCAATCCAAGGATCTGAAGGCAGAGGGTGCCTAGCACTAAAAAAAATACCCTCCAGATTTTATTCCAGCAAGATTTCCTCTCAGAAAAGGACAGATCATTTAAATAATTTCATCCTTATGCCAGGCCCCAGAGAAGATTTTCACCCACAACATTTACTTCATGAAATCGGCAGCAGAGTACATACAGTACGTCATGTTTACTCAGCAGTCTGGGCACGATTGTTTTCTGCCATTTTTTTTTAATGAGATAATTAAATGTACATCACCTACCCCATTCTCTAGAGTTTTCTGCCTCTTCTATAAAACTCCAGAAGAAAGACATTGTAAAGGTTCCAGAGTTCTATCAGCGAGCTATGCAGTAGAAAGTTATTGTATACATCCTGTAAAACTTCTGTATGAAGGCTCAGAGCCCATAGGGTCTCAGTGAGGAGGAGTTATATCTGTTGAAGAGGATTCTGGTCTTTGATATTTCACAGTCTGTAATTTTCTCTCATATGTGTTAGTTTAATATAATATTTCACTTTATCTATTCTTCTTGTATCATGTTTTGGAATGCGAGTGGCTCACTAATCTTGGCTATGGATTCATCCTAGTTGATGCCCATGATTGGATTAGTCAAGCGCTTTAAATATGGCTCATGCATGATATGCTGTTTCATGTTCCTTTCATTCACAGTTCTGCCATATTAGTTACTTTGGGTGGGTACTTTTAAAATGCTATCA
The DNA here is from genome assembly GCA_034641835.2 of Pinus albicaulis. Lineage (NCBI taxonomy): Eukaryota > Viridiplantae > Streptophyta > Pinopsida > Pinales > Pinaceae > Pinus > Pinus albicaulis. Next base: position 1,255,243,769 of record CM076580.1, read on the forward strand.
TCTTGTATGGATTCTTAGAGTAGTAAGCCCATGCTTGGTGGTATTGTATATCTGGGTATTAGCTCACAGCTAACTAATATCTTCTCAACCTTTCTTTCACTACATACACCTTCAGATAATCTATGTCCGTGAGATATTTCTGAATTGGCCCACTTCACAGTAAGCTGCCTCTAAACTGTCTGTTCCTTTATGCTGGAGTTTTTCATGCTGTTCCTACATTATTCTCATCTCTGTATCAGCTTCTGAGAGAGTTTGGTCCCATTCAAAAGTCATTTTCCTTGTTTTATAAAAGATAGCAGGAGAACCTTTTTGGATTGACACCCAAGTTATATTATGCGCTCCTTGCTATGATAAGATGTCCTAGGCACTGGTCTATGGCAACTCTAGGCTGTCTCTAGGAGCTACAACATTTCCCATTGACCTCTTTTACTTCTGGACCTTTGGACACATGCACAGGCCTGTAAGGGAGCATTTATGAGCCTCTCGATGCGTGCATAATCTTACATGCTAGCATTCAGGGACTAAATTACCCAATGTTGTGTCAACATTCCCTAGATTTGAGCCAATTTTCAAGCCTAGAACCTGGTACCCCACCCATAACTTCATGACAAGTTCATAAATGAATTACAATGACCAAACAATGATATATTTACAAAGAATTTTATGAACAAGAAACTGAATTATTATTCATTATTATCCATGACTCCATATCCCCAAGTGAATTAGGCATTGGTAGCTCAGAAAAGGGTGGCAATTTCCCCTATTTTTCACATTTTCCCCTTTTCCCTAGGTCTATACCCATTAGGTTACCTAGGACATCAAATTCCCAGGAAATCTAGCCACAAGAGAAAATTGATCTCCTAGAGACAACTTCACTGGTGGGTCCCCTCACTCTCCTCCAAATTTAGGATAATTTCGATGGTGGAATCTCACGGTACCTCAAGACCTAGCTATGGGACCAAGTTTTTCCCTATGTTTCCCAAGGCTAGCACCTGGGAGGATCAATTTGACCTTTTGAAGTAGAAATTCTTGTTTGATCCTTTGCCTCACCTTGTCCAGGATAGGAGCATAATTGGTTGCTATATTCCATCCTCGAACCTGGACTGGGTCCACTTGGTCCTGTGTTGTCCCATTTAGTGTTAAAGATTAATCGTCACATACTATTTGGGAATCTAAGTTCTTATAGGATTTTAGGGATTTGGAAGTACCTCTACAATTTGCACCCTTCATCCTCATCCCCCTTCCCCTAGAAGATTAATTCCCTTTCATAAAATGAAAGAAAGTCTCATTCTTTATTCTATCCTAGCAGTTTCCCTCTTAGGAGCCCATTTTAGGTCCCCTATTTGTTTGAGTGGTAACATTTCTGGTACCATTGTTGGGGATAAGATGTGTTTCTTGCTCTCCATATGACATATTTATATATTATTTTTGGTTACTCCATTGGAAGAATGAAGCCCTATTTCTTCATTCAACTTCAAATTTAATGCTTGTATGGTGAAGCAAGCATCTATCAAGGCACCTATAATCACCTTGCCAACTCCATTTTCAATTATAACATGTTAAAATCATAATAAATGGACTATCTCGAGGAGAAGGATTTCCCCCCTTCTCCTTATGTTGACCTTAATACTGAAGAAGTTCTAAAGCACCATGAAATCAAAGCATGGATAAAATTTTAGATGCATAAATTCAAAGGGAGTTCTAACCAAGATCCCATATAACAAATTGACAACTTCTTTTGGGTCTTAGCCCCAATAAGGATTAACAATGAAGATAGAATTATGATATTATTGGCCTTGTCTCTTGAAGTTCAGGTTAAATACTGGTATGAAACTCTCCCTCACGAGATTTCCACTAATTATGACAGTTTTGAAGATATCTTTCCAAGAAGATGCGGTGGTATCCCTCATGAAGAATAGGAGTCTCTCAGAGACACCTCTGTGGAAAATATACGCAATGAAATGAGTGATATTGATCTTGGTAAAGGTGAGAAGGAGAACCCTCCACCTGTTACATGTGATAAAGCCCCAAATAAATATCTTTCCAAAGAAATTGGAGATAAGTTTAGTGATCTGGTTGACAAGTAGGAAGATGAGTCTTCATTTGGTCCACATGATGAAAATGATGATTTTTAGGACACATGTGTTGAGGAGGATGAGGATCTGGAAAGTAAAGCTGAGGTCAACCTTACCTTTCTCGAGGGTGGCACTCCTAATGACTCTCCTTTGGAGAACCTTGATGAAGGTAATCCCATGAGCTCCTTTGAAGATGACATTGAAGATTATTTTTGCATCAAAAAGGAGAAATGGAAAATGGTTGGGCCGCTATTTGATTGTGCTCCCATTTATGATACTAAAACAGAGGATGATGCTGAGATTTTTTTTCCCTTTCTCTCATGTGTTGCTCATGATGATATATCCATCAATACCCTTGGGAAGGAGAATTATTATTTTCCCTGGCCTAAAGAGGGGTAGTTGAAAGTAATTGACTCTCCTTTTAGAGAAGGCCAAAATTTTGATGCCATTAGTGAGGAAATCAATAAAGCTCCTACATGTCTTCCTTAAGATTCTATATTCAAATCACTTTATTTTGACGAAGAAAACCCCATTGAATATAATATTTTACTCTCCCCTTTACCGTTTATTCTTATTCATCATATTGAGCCTTCCACAAGTGATTCCTTTCCCCCTTTTGAGTATAGTGTCAAGGAATAGCCCCTTATTGAATATGATTTATCTCCTTTGGTGTACCCTCACAATTATGAGTACTCTATAAAATCACCTCTCCAATATTACCATAACCATGGGAAACCTATTTGTTGCACTCCTTCTTTCCCTCACCCTTCATTCTCCTCTCATCATGACCTTGTGGCACCAACAAAGCATAAAATTATGAGAAATGATCGTGATAGGGAGTTCTTGAGAGTGATAAATCATTCCACCATTTTGTGCTTTGAGGGAAATATTGAAACTTATAGATTGATTTATTTTCCCTCTCTTGGGGCTTCCTTTTACCTTGAAGGGGGATCATGTTATCTTTCCTAGTCCCACCCATTTCGTCTACCATGTGACTGTGTCCATGTTCGATTTGGGAGTTGTTACATAAGTAATCATACTCACAGGTATATGTGTATCAATATGATGATAAGTTGGTTCCATTGCCTTTATGATTACACTTGATGTTACCCTTGCCATATGCACATTAGGGTAGGATGCTTTCATGCTGATTTTTGCATTAGAACTAACCTCATATTATACTTCTCATGAGAGATTAGTTGCATCTAGATAAAAAATTGCATATTTTTATTGCTTGTTTATTTTATGGGATAACATTAAGCATGGATGATCATAAGACACCGTAAAAAACATGGTGCCCTGTGGCTTTGATCACTGACAAGTGAACATAAAAGTTCTACGTTGACCAAGAGATTGTTGGAGTTCTCGTGACCTACCATTTGAGTATCCTTTCCCACTTCTTCAAGAGATCACATCCCAGTTGGAGCAAGATATTACCCACCACTTCGTGGGTGATATCCCTAGGATAAATGTTTCTCCATGATGGACCTCAGCCGGCATCCAACAACCCCTTGCACCCTTATTTTAGATCGTTGTGCCATTTCTCCACCACCTAATCCATCCATGTGGTCCCTAACCCATCGATATTGGTTGTATGTTTGAAGGTGGGCCTCCCAAACCTAAAGGTATATATTCAATATTTGGTAATTGAGTATTGGGTTTACTTATCATGGGTAATTCTAGGCATGGATTGATGGGGGAAATTGGTAGAAAGAGTGGGCTTAGTTTGTGCTCATGTCCCCTTGATATATTTTGGATGTTACCCTTGGATCTTAGTCCTATGGGATCTCTTTTATTGCCCATTTGGCTCTACGGTGGTAATGCTTTGGAAACCTCGATTTTGGGAGTGTTGTTCCGCTCCTTTATTTGCATATATTACTCCCTTTCCACTCATTATACCCCCATTCATCATTTCTCCCACCTAGGTCCACATTGTCTCGCTAGGTCCACATAGGGTCAGTTTCTATATCCCCTTGCCCCCACCTTGGGCTAGGCCTGGAGTGATGACCCAAAGGTTAAAGTAGCTAAATGAAAAGTAAAAATCATAATTGGCCACATTTCACATGAAATTGTACCAAAAAATGCAAAATATGGTTGGGACAAAAATAATTAGTACGTGGGAAAAACCCAATACGTGAGATCTACACCATACCCATGGTCATCACCCTGGTTCCATAGGCCCTATATGAGCCTCCTTTATCATTCAAGAACCCATGATTGTCCCAACCCCTGGAGGGAAATAAATCGCCCTACCTAAAGAGGGTAATCACTATTATATCTTACACATCATGCTCTTATCCTTTGAACCCCAAGCAGTTAATTGAAGAAAATTCATAAGAGGAAAAAGGCATATAAATAAGGGTGGAAAAATCAAGGTTGGGTCACCTCATGTACCATGATTTCTCCCTCTTACACATTATATACCTAGGTGTGGACTTCCCCTTATCTAGCTGTCCCTATGCACCTATATGTGGCCCATGATTTTCCCTCTCATTCCCTACTCCATTTCACTTATCCACCCACATTAGATGGATTTACATTTGACATAATATCCCCTTTACGGTTTGAAACCACCTAATAAGGTACTTGGCTAACCCCCTTTGGAGCTTGGAGATAGTAGAACATGGAAAAACCAACTATGCAAGGGCATGCCATTGTGAAGTGACCACTTTGTTATCCATGGTTTGTAAGATATTTTACACAATTACTCTAATGGTTGTTGTACTAGAAGGCTAGGGGACACATTGGATCTTATATAGGATTGCAGGTGGTTTCCATTTGGGTTTGGTCTCCCTATATGGGGTCCTTACCCCTATAGGGATACATTGAAACATATAGGGTTTGTGTAAAGAGCCATGGGCTTCCATAGCAATAGAAAACACTCCAAAGATCCCCACCATTTTTTAGAGACTACTTGATATCCACTTTTAGGGTGATGATGATATGCTTCGTACACTGCGCTCAGTAGGCCCCACACGAGCACCACACTCTTGGAAGTTGTATGAGGCCTTGTACGATGTCATGACAATGTTCATTCCATCATTTGAGCCCTTTAAGAGGATCTACACGCATATTTGACTCATATGGAGGCCCATGGGGTCATTGGTGTGCCCCCACACCCATTAGGAGTAGCATAGGTCTACTACTTGGAGAACAAGGGGCCACCACATTTTCCATCATATTTTAATGATTTTATTCATAATTATGGAACTTCAAGATATTATTATCAATTTTAAGTGCCCCACGACATGAAAATATTATTATTTTACATTCCGAGAGGCTTATTATTCCATTTATGAGCTAGTTTGGCGGGCTTGTCACCAAAAGTTGTTTTATTTTCACATTATTTTATTTTTAGGGTTTAATGTAGGATCATGATCTAAATTGAACTCCTAAAAGGGGTATAAGTTGGAGTTAGTTGGATTCATTTGTATCATCAATGGACTAGGGATCTCTCTCTCTCTTAAGAGAATTTCACATTTTTTCCTTGGTGGAGATTTTTTGGATGATGGATGAATTTGGATGTATGGATTTGGGCTATTTCTATATTGGAGCCTCTTATGTGAAATTGTGATGATGGTTGTATATACTCTCTAAAATTGTAGGTGTAAATTGAATGTTATTTTATTGTTTTTTCATACTACTGGATTTCACTATAATTAGGACTAATTCTTGCATGATTGAAATGTGGAATTTTGTGTCTATTTAGCTTATTATATGTATGGGCCATTTTTATATGAATAAAATTTCCTACAGATCATTTTACCTCGATAATATTGCATCACTTTTATGAAGTATAAATTCTTGAAGGTCACTTTTCTTATCTTTCCCTTAACATTGGGCGAAGTTGACTTTCTGGGCCTCCTTGAATGAGAAACTGAATTCTTATTCATTATTATCCTTGAATCCATATCCCCAAGTGAATTAGGAATTGAATATCCATCACAAAAGGGTGGTCACTTTTCCCTATTTTTCACATTTTCCCCCTTTCCCTAGGTCTAGTGCAATTAGTTTACCTAGGGCATAAGATTCTTGGGAATTTAGCCATGGGAAGAATTTAATATCCAAGAAGCAACTGCATTGGTGGGTCCCCTCACTCTCCTCCAAATTTGGTCCAATTCTGACAGTGGAATCTCTTAGTACCTCAAGCCCTAGTGTTAGGACCAAGTTTTGCCCTTTGTTTCCCAAGGCTAGCACTTGGCAGGATCAATTTGACCTTTTTGAGTAGAAATTATTGTTTGATCCTTTCCACTCACCTTTCCTAGGATATGATCATCATTGGTTGCTATATTCCATCCCCAAACCTAGGCTGGGTCCACTTGGTCTTGTGTGGTCCCATTTGGTGCTAAAGATTATTCATCAAGGAATATTTGGGAATTCAAGTTCTTATAGTATTTTAAGGATTGGTAAGTACCTCTACAAGTTGTACCCTTCATCCTGACCCTCCAATCCTCACCCCCATTCCCTTAGAATATCAGGTCCCTTGCTTAAAAGGAAAGCAAGTCTCATTCTTTATTCTATCCTAGGGAAAGGGTTTAAGGGGTCATCTCTTACCAATTCATTAATATATCATTTATAGGTGGCTTTCCAAAACATCAAGACTCCTCCCATCAGTGAAAGTATGAAAAGAGCAGGGAGCCTTAGTTCTAGTGACAGTGTGCTAAGTCTCCACCATTTCCCTTAATCTAGTATTTTCCCTCTTTGGAACCCCTTTTAGGTCCCCTAATGGTTTGAGTGTTAACAGGGCCCTCTTTCCCTCTTGAATGTTAACCGAGGGGGATCCACATTATGTTTAATTTTCAACTAAACCCCCTGTATTTTGCATAGAGTGATCTATAGCCCTTAACTCAACTACAGTTAATCCAACAGTCCATAGTTATTGCAAGGCCCCCTTATGTTTGAGAGTTAATAGAGGGGGAGTCTACAATTTAGTTGTATACAAAAACAAAACCCTAACTTCCTCACTTATGTAAACTACCAAAATTTAAATATCCATATCTTATAATCCATGAGGAGATTTTTAGAGTGCCATATACCATTGGAAAGGGAATTTTTTTTTTCTAAGTTAGGTTAATCTATTAACAGAGGAAATGATTTACATCATGGCCGAAGCCAAGTCTTTGCCCAAAATTGTGGCAATCTTGACAAAAAAGACAGAAAAAAGACTGCCCTCATAGAGGGAAACCAGCCTTGAACAATTTTCAAACTGTTGCACTGCCCTCGCAGGGGTACCAACTATTGATGCTTCTGAAGGTTACTTCGATTACAACATTAAAAAAAAAAACTATAATCTGACACATTAAAATAAGCAAAAACAAGCTCGATATAATGGGCCGCAATGCATGAAAACTAGACAATAAGAAAGTAGTTACTCATCCGTCGGTTCTTCCATGATTCGACACCAGAGTGCAGACATGTCTCCATCTTTCTTTAACAGGTCCATGATGGAAGCAGCAACCAGCATGGAAGGTCCAAGATCTCCTTGTGCCATCTCCACGTCACGAATCCCGCTCGCTTGCCCTGGATCACCATGCACCTCCTTGCCCTGTGTGTGCATCGGCTCCGCCTGATGGCCCGAAGTCTGGGCTACTACTCTACTCAGACCCGCTGGACCAGTGCTCTATTCTTCCACCTGGGGCTTTTCATGGAAAACAACAGTAATTGAGGCAGTGACTCGAGGGTGGTTTAGAGATCAATTGAATGAGAAATGCGCTATGTGAGGTGTGGGAAAAGGCGGAGTGGTGGGAGTTGGAGGAACCAAGGAGCCCAAACGGTGGCAAGTTCCATGAACACGACCCCTTCCACTTTTGGTGTTGGGATAGCAGCCTGAAGAATAGTCACTGGAATGAGAAGATGAATCAGAGGTGGAGCTGGAAGGAGTGCGCAGGGGTTGGCTTCTAGTGCTACCCCTATGGAATTTCATCCATTGGCATAGGCGAGGCATTGGCTTCGTCTTTGCGGAGGGCACGAGAAGATGCGGAGCAAGACTAACAGAGGCTTGAGGAGAGCGCAAATTCAAAGAGACTGAGGAAAACAAACAAAGGCCATAATGAGAGAAGTGCAGATTGTCACCCAGGTCTAAGCAACAGCTCAGCGGGCTTCTTCTTCCAGTCACAGTGCGCACACTGGGGAGCCCATCAGCCAGAGAGCACCTACAATTCATCAACAGAGGAGCGTTTGAGAAACCAGAGGAATTCTCCATGTTATCAATCCAAATGAAATTGCATCGAAGAACACCCAACATTAATCACTCATTGATGAGAGTCGAAGGTCGAAGCATTAAGGCGCATGCAGAATCACATAGGGGAATGGAGGTTGGATCACGAACAACACCAGATGTAAATGGAGTTGATACATTGACAACATTTCTTAAATGCCATACTCTAGCCATGACTTGGGTGGGCAAGTGGCTCCACACTGTGCTGCACCCAAGTCCCATCGCATTAAATGTTGCCCTGTTCACCCACATCCAGGAATTGGAAAGGGAATTTTAAGGACTATCCAACCATGGAATTTACAAGAGCACCTAAGTTGATCCACTAAAACCAAAATTCATATAAATATAGTCTCCATAATTAACCTTAATTAGGCATCAAAATTCATAAATACTCTTTACCAGGGCTCCACACTCAAACTCCAACTCCAATTGAGAAGGAAACACACTCAACACTCCAATGTAGGTTGTCTCAACAATGCAAACACTAAAAATCAACTCATCCTATGATTGGTGTCATTAAGGTTAACATCAATTCCAACATAACAATTCTAACATCATTTTCTTCATATTTCAAACACATGTTCAAATGCTCATATAACAAACAACCATGACCTTCGTGTGCTCAATAAATATTTGCAACATCCCTTTGTCAAATTTTTTTTATTTTTATTTTTATTTTTATTTATTTATTTATTTATTTATTTTTTTCTACATAAAAAATCAGTAACTTTTATTAATAGAAACAAAAGGTACACTTTGTAATAACATAGATTGTGTATGCTAAAGAAGTATGTAAGAGAAATATAATACGAAATTGAGAATAAATGAGCATATCTGGAGCTATAGTATCCATGACAGTCCAAATATATGCCAATAAAAACAAGAAAAAAATAAAAGTAGTGGAAGAGGAAATTATGGATGATAAGAAGTGTTGATTTTTTCTTTTTTTCCCTTCCTTATTTGAACGTGTTGCCACCCATTTGGATTTGTATCAAGCATAACCAAAGTAAGTTATTTTCACTCCTCTAGATGAGGGGGTTTTGTATCTTAACCCTCTAGGGAATTTTCTCATTTGGTTCCAATTAGACCCATCGAAGGTTGATGTTCTTCTTATTCTAGACCAGTCGGTCTAGATCCATCCAGTGTCATAGAGTCTTCAAGCTCTTTCTCTACCTATTGTATCATACCAAGGGTCAGTTTAACCGAGATGTACCTATAATGGACATCATCATATATATATGTTCCATTAATGCCTTCTTGTCTTGAGTGGCATTCTTTTTTATCATCTTCTTCATCCTCATAAGGACACTGTTATGTGAACTACCATCCTTTTGGTCTATTTTATGGCCTCTCATTTTTCTTTGGATTCTTCCTTACCTAGGGGAAAGAAAGTTGTAAATGACCTATCTGATAACATATAGGGAACCTAAATGTCATGTTTTCATAATATAAAACTTGAGACCAACAAAATATTTGATGTTTTAGATTTATATGATTGACAAGTCATTTGCTAAGATCAATCTCCACACATATTATGGCATATGTGAATATATCGCTTTTTTATTTCCATATCAAAACTTTTGAATGTACCAAAAGTGTTACCAATATATTTATGTACTCTATGATTCCAAAATAGAAGGGAAATATTTGGGAGTCTTACCCAAACTGGCATAGTAGAAACCACCATATATTTTTCATCAAACTTAGCGAGCCAGGGTGTGATGAAAAGCCTGACTCTACCCCAAAACCAAGGCCCAACATGTAGAGAAAATTCCAAATCCTACTAAGTTACAAACTGAAAAATGAAAAATCCTTTTTAACATAAAAAAAAATTCAAAATTTAGTGTCCATGTTGAAACTATCCATTGTATGAGTGTTTTTGGTTTAGGCCAAAATCAAATAAATTTGCATATGGCTAATTTTGATTGAAGAGCGAATAAGAAGGAGCTTAGATGAAGAAGTTTTATTTCTATAGTAGGGAAATTTTCCATTTGTTAAACTATATATGACCTTGAAATATTTTTGGATTTTTTAGTAGGGGTTATAGCCTTTCTTTGAGAAATTTCTTTAAAGGAGACAGGAGCCCCATTTGCAGATTTTAAATGAGGAACCCTCCTTGGAGTCCAGTATTTAAAATAATGGTGGAATATTTTGTGATCTTGTATTATTCCAACTTAGAAGAGTATGTTAAAATTTCCCATTATATTGTATCCATTGATAACAGAGTGGAATTCCCTAAAACTAGGAGGAGCTATTGACCCAAATAAATTTCCAAATAAATTTATATTTCCCGTTGAAGTTTTTGATGAATATATGGAAAGAGAGTTCCCAATATATCCCTGACAGAGGTGAGTATGTCTTAGAATAGACCACATCTTGAGGGGTTGCTATTTTGGAAGCCACCGAGGGAGTCTCAGGGGAAAAATTTTCCTCCAACTGTGTAGAGAGTGATTCCAATCATGAATTCATGATGAGGTTGAGAGGAGAAAAGGATTTTGAGCATTCCTTAGAAGAAAATGTCTAAATGTAGACTCGAAATCTCCACGCATAAAGAACATATTCCATTGAAATGAATTTTGATATTGAATAATAGAAGTAGGTTACATTGCAACGGAGTGGTATTGGTTGAATAATATTCCATAGTTTCTCACATAGGACAATATCCTAGGAGGTATTGAAAACGCATATTCATCTATAAAGAAAAGTAGCAAGGAAACTTTGTCTTCAACCATGGGGAAGCCCTTAGTCCTGACACAAATCCAATGATGTAGTGTTTTGGGAGAACCATTGACCAAGAGACCTATGGTAGTGCCATGAGAAGAGATAACTAACATGAAAAACCTAACCTCCATCGCGCTCTCCTTCCTACATCCCTTTGCCAATTTGCAAAAGAATCCATCCAAAACCCTTTCTAAAAAATTACACTAATTTTGACCCATAAAAACATTACAAAAATTAATTGTTCAACAGATTGATCACTTTCAGTGCACATTCTACAAATTAGCCAAATTTTTCCAGGCATTCGACAAAATGGACATCACTGAATGGTTAAGTTTTCAAAATTTTGGTACTCCTTTAGTGTAATTAAAAATATAGAAAAATAATCTTGCCACCAAGCTCGAACCATAGACCTCATGGAGGCTACGCTATCACCAAACCAAATTTGTTTTTATGTTCCTCAGTTGAGATTAGAGTGCTAAAATTTAAATCACCAATGATATCTCCACATCATATTACATATGACCAATCATAGTGCTTCCAAGCCATATCGAACCATCCTCGTCAAGTCATAGAGCTATGAACAATCACAATGCTTCCAAACCACATCGAACCTTTAACATCATGTCATAGAGATATGAACAATCATAGTTCTTCCAAGCCATGTCAAGCCATCAATGTTAATTTATGGAGCTACAACCAATAATAGTGCTTCCAAGCCATGTCAAAACATCAACATTAATTTAAATAGCTACAACCAATCATAGTTCTTCCAAGCCACATCGAACCATCCACATCAACTCACAGAACTACTACCAATTACATTGTTCCCAAGCTATTTCAAACCATCCATGTCAAATATGTTTGCGCTAGTGACATATTTATCACCAATCATAGTGCTTTCAAGGTGCATCAAGCCATCTACATAAAGTCACAAAGCTCTGACCAATCACAATGTTTTCAAACCATCCATAGATTCATTAGGACATCATAATTGTGACAAAAAATCAATAAACTTAAAACTTATTTGACTTCACTTGATAAGGGAATGTAAAATAGCATACTATAATATGCTTTCTTTGAGACATTGTTGATTCCTTAGGCTTCCCCTTTGAAATAAATGACATTGTTTTTCATCAATGACAACACTATGTGCAGCAATCTCCCCCTTTTTCATTGATGGAAACACCAACATACATTGATGGTCATTAATGGAATTAAACCAAACTCCCCCTAACATGTGACTGGGGACTCCCCTTGACTAACTATGAAGATTCTTCTTGCCTGATCCTAGTTTCTCTCCTTTCTCTCTTCTTTTATTCTTAACGTCTGCATTCTCTCCCCCTTTGACATCAATGGAAAAGGGACCTGGTTTCCTACTAATGCTTCTTGACTATTCCCAAATATTCATGTGGGCATATCCTATTGTAAATGGAGTCTACCCCTAATACCCCGCTTCCTTTATGCATAATTTATTCATATGTAAGTTACTTCCAATGCTGTACAAATGTTCCTAAAATTTTCTTTCAACCTGATCTTTTGTAAATGAAGTCTCCCCCCTAAGACCATGTTACATGTCATGTGATTATCCCCTTGTCAGTAACCTCTCTTCCTGAAAATGTTATCTTCCATGTATATTTTCATTTTGTATCTTCAACAACTCTTCTTAATTTTATATAAGTGTCAATAACTATTCCCAATATGTCGAATCAAGTGCTACCCATTTATATTCAGTTCTAATGGTGAACTTGCTCCCCCTATGCATAAGCTTTCTACATGCCAATTTTCATATTGTTTCCATCATACGATTCTTGTGAGTAGGTTCCAAAACATCAAGCATGAGATATTATCTCCAAATAACCTATACAAAAACTTGACATATGTAGGTGTCCAATTCTTCTTATCCATCAAATGATCAGTATTCCTTGCAATATGATTTTCTTCTTCTATCAATAACTTATTTCCTACAAATGATCATCCAACCTACACAGTATAGCTTCTTCAAGTTTCAATTCAAACAATTATAATCTCGAATAAGCCTTGAAAGGGATTAGATCTAAAGGCTTAGATCTATCCTTGGTTCTTCTTGTTTCGTTCTCCATCCCATATTGTTCATTCTTGGGTTAATAGGAAGTCCTTTCTTGTGCCATCTCAAGTTGAGTTTGTAGTCATGTGTTATGTGTCCTTCATTGTGACATACGTAAAATTCAATATGGGCTTGAAAATTGGTAGAAATGGTAGATATGACCTGTTTCTAATTCAATTCATATGTCTAATCTTGGGTACTTGACCATATCCTCTATATTTGATAACATCATATGTTTTGAAAATCGATTCTTTGTGGCCAATTTTTTTGCATGAAAAAAATAACCAAAGAAATTATTTTGATACCTAGTGGCATACGAGGATATTGATGTGACATATCTTCTGAATTTGTTCCTTCGAAGAGCTTCATTCTTTTATTTATTTATGGCTCTTGCTTCATTGATGCTTGTGGGTAATTTGTAAATATTTTTTATCATGGAGGGTTCCATACTTTGGTTACTTCTCTTTTGTGAACTGGATGTACCCTGCTATTTCTTAGCATAATTTTGAGGATCATTATAAATTTTGAAATAAACATGCTTGGACTGATCCATTACTTGCTTCGGATATTCAAATGAATTTTGTAGGATGCAATGAATGTATGACTGAGCTTATTGGGATGATCTTATTTTGAAAGATATTTATCTTGGATTTCTTGCAAACTTCCCAATAACCGAGACCTATTTTTATGAGAGGAGATATTTGAATGTTGATAATATGATCCATGGACTCAAACTCTTTGAGAAGTTTTAATTTTTGTTTGTGTTCCAATTTTTCTTTCAAGAGAAAATTTTCTTCTAATATTTTACAAATTTTTTCCTTCTTATTTAATTTTTTTGATAAAAACTCTTTTATCATTTTTTCTTTCTATAAATGAACCTTATAATGATAATGAACTATTCATTTATATATTTTTATTAGAGTTGTTTCTATATTTTATGGACCCTCTTTACGGGTTTATATTTATTTTAATTCATTTCTAAGTTCTCCTTTATAATCTACTTTTGCTTCAGTTTATTTTTTTTCAATGAAGAACAATATTTCACCTATTTCATCCTTAGTCACACTTTCACTACTCTCATAATTGCTTTCCTCTTTTGAGACTAATTTCTTCTTCCCATCACCTCACTTCTTCTTTTGATTCTTATATTTGAATCTTGGGCTTTGTCATCACTATCATTCATTTTTACATAATGAAATTTAAAATAATATTGTCATATTCTCCCACATTTAATACATTTGAAAGGAAGATTTCCCTTGAACTTTCTAGTTCCTCTTTTCAATTTTTTGACAAACTTGGATTTTTCATCATCAAAATTAAGATTAGAGTCTACTTGATTCTTATGCTTTATTCCTTCTTTTGTTGATTCGAATGATGCTTCCTTGATTCCTATTTTTTCCTTCTTTATCCTTAGCTCATATGTTGAGAGTGTTCCATGAAGTGCATCATGTTCATTTTATCCATATCTGAAAATTATATAAGGGTTGAAACTTTGGGATTGAATCTTAATGGAAGAGATCTTAATTTTTTTCAAAGAACAACATAATCCTTGATTTCTTCTCTAAGGCTTGCAATGGAGTTGACAGTGTTACATACTTGAAGAAAATATGAAGTAATGTCGTCATATTCTTCCATTTTTGAACTTGCGAATTGAGCCCTATAAGATTCTATCTTATCTTATTTTACCTTTTTGTCCCCTTCTTAACAATTTTTAAGCTTGCTTCATACATCATGAGTCGACATACAATAGACACTTTGAAAATTTTTGAATCTGACATGCCTCTCAAAATGGCATGCATTAGAGGAAATTTCAACCTAAAAGTTCCCATGAAATTTTCACGTACATAATATGTAAACCAATCAAAATAATTTAAATTTAAAAAGAGGTAAATGTACATATTTTGTAGGGAAATTAATTTTGCATCCAATGAGTGTCTATACTTTGAAATTTTAGTAAACCTATAAGGAGATAAGCCAAAAAAATAATGAAAAAAGAATAGTTTTCTTCTTTTCCCTCCAAAATTCATAACTCTTATTTTATTAATTTTCCATTATTCATATTATTTTTCCTTCGGAGGCCACTTTTAGGCTGAAATTTCCTCTAATTCTTAATTTTTGTATTAGATGTATAGAGTGCCTCACCAATTGTATTTGTAGGAGGATTACTAGGAACATTACAAACAATCTCTACAGTTGTCCAAGAATCAACATCCAAGGAAATGAGATAGATCTCCATTCTTATCTTCCAAAAATAATAGTTGGATCCATCAAATAGAGGAGGATTTCCTAATGATATTATAGTGTCCATCTTTCCTAAAATTAACCTTCCAATAATTAATTGTTCCTAAAGGCACCTACTCTTATACCACATGTTAGACCATATATCACACTTAGAGTAGGGGTGAATCATGTAATGTTAAACTTACCATTTCAAACCATTTCTTAAATAATTAACCATGTGTATAATTAAAATAAAAATTAAATAAAATATTCATTAAGAAGCCATAAACACATTAACGCAAGAGAAAACATATTTTAATGTGGAAACCCTTGCAATAAAAAACCAAAAATTCTATTTTTCTTCTTCATCAATTCATTTACATAGATTGAAGGCACTAACCTACTAGAGGCACCCACCCCCAATATATATAAGAAATTACTTACAAAAGGATGCAATTTAATTAAGGCACCAACCTTGAAAATGTGAAAGCTTGCAATATGCTACAACCTGATTGAGGAAACATCCTCAAAAATGTGAAAGCACCCACTTGCAATGAGCTACAACCTAATTGAGGCTCCAAACTATAAAATATGCAAGATTTTACTTACTTTAGACTTAAACTTGATTAAGGCTCCAACCTCAGTAGAGGCACCCACCTCTTGCTTCAATCGATGTGGACCACTTTTCATAGTATTTCTGACTGGATCCACAAGTTCAAATCATAATTAAAATACTTTTCCTTTTCTTCGTATTTTAGATACATGCTGACATGCTCATATAACCAATGTCCATGACCTCCATGTGCTCAATTGTAGAAAATCCACAAAATTCTGACATGCTGGTAAGAACGATATGAAAAACACTCTCGTTTCTAACAAACACAAAATTTATCTGCTCAATTTGCAACAAAATTAGGGATAGAAATAAAAAACAATCACATAATTCAAGACACATTTTTTTTACTAGGGAACCCAATTATAAAACCCTCTCCTTGGCAATAATTTTACTCATGACAAAATTGACCAATAGATCTCTTACAAATACAACTCATTTCAATTTGAAAACACACTTGTATTTCTTGCTTGTTCTAAGTTTGAAACACTTGCAATAACGATGATCTATGTTGCCCTCTACAAACCTATTCACAATATTCTCTTGCACACTCTTCCTCTCACAAGCTCCACACACAAACTCGTGCTTCCTACTGCTTGGTCTCACCAACTCGTGCTATCCAAAAAATGATTAAACTTGTGCCTTTGTTCTTTCTTTTAAAGGAAATTTGAATGGTTAAAATTAGTGAGTTTTATAATTAAGGAATATTTTTGTGATTGATTGAGTTCTTATGAGTTAAATTATAATGGAACTTGTCCTATCGCTTTGAGACTCAATTATAAGTTCTTCCCCTCAATTAACTCGCACTAGAAAATCAAGAACTCGACTTTCAATTTCAACACATCAATTCACTGCATCCTAACCCATCCTAATTTTTAGGTACTAGTCTCTAAATTATAGGAAATCATCTTAATTTATAGGGAATCTTGTAATTTTTAGGAACTTGAGTCATGCAAAAGAAGGAACTCTTTCTAGCTCATATGATTAAGGCACAAATCAAGGAACCCTTTCTCGCTATTATTTTCAACACTCCCTCTTAGAAAGGAAGGTGTTCTGGGAAGAACCTTTTCCACCTAGATCTGTCTTCAAGTCTACCAATTTCTCTACTGCTACAACTACACCCTTTGAACTAGAAGGCTTCACTACTTTGTTTTGTGGAACTTGCTTTGAAGACCTATTCCTTCCTACCATGTTTTACGAGTCCATAAATCTACCTCCTAACAAATTATTAGTCCTTCAATGATCCTTATACACGAGGACTTCAAGGGCTACCCACTTGTCAATATTTTGGCTACTCCATAATGTTACTTGTAGGGAACACAAATCCGCCTTATCACTGTGGAAATCTCTCAAACCTGAAATCTTTGTGTTGTTCGATTCTATTCATAGCTCTAGTACCATGTAGAAAATGAAAAAATTTATGATATACTAATAAGAATAATCTAAAAAAACCTTTCTTTTCTTACAAACATAAAATTTCTCTACTCAATTTGCAATGAAATTGGGAATAGAAATAAAACAAAGTCACATAATTCAAGACTTTGTTGTTACTAGGGAATTGGTGAGCCCTGGTATTGCACCAAGAGTTCTGCAACTCCCAGAGCCTATTGAAATTTAATTTATCAACCCGGGGTTCATACAAACTTAGAGGTGACAATGCTATACTCACAGCAGATGAGCTCTACTAATGCCATCCTCATCTTAGTTCTACAATGAGGTGATAGTAACTAGGGTTACTCTAGGAAAGGAAGTATGTCACACTTCTAAATGAAATTTAAGACGGGAAATAGATCCTAACCATTATTCTATTAACAAAGAAATAAAATACTATAGATCACATTGATTCATCTAACTATTGTCTACTTTTGCAAGAAAGAAAGATTCATGCTTGTGCTAAGGCAAGAAAAGGAAATTACAATAAGTGGCATTCATAGTCTAGATTACTGAATTCAATTGTAGAAAAGGAAACTAATATAGAGCACACATGTTGAATAAATGACTAACTAATACCTATCTAACTTATGCTTAAATATTGTGTTTAATGATGCACCTTGCAATGGACTAATCACACTGTAAAATGGCTATGTTTTGCAGAAAAAGAAGGAGGTGCTTAGGTGGTCTAAGAGGGTCCCTGGACCAAAGATCCAGGGATAAAGGGCTATTGGTGGCTTATTTGGGCTCAGGTGAAGTGGAAGAATGATTTTTGGTTGAAGCAGAGTGTTGGAGCCAGGATTCTCTGTGAAGTAAAGACTCCGTAGATCGATGAGCGGAGCGCACAATGCAAAGTGTCTTTTTGGCCATAGGGGATTTGGGGTGGGTCAAAGCCCATTAATTAAGTAATGAGATGGTATTTTTTATGAACTTTTGACTCTTCCCATGATTTTGAACCATGGTATTGTAAAATATAGATCTATATAAGGATTCTAGATAGAAGCCATAGGTAGGCATGAAATACTTGAATGATGTATCTTTTGCAATGCATTTGGATGTCAAACTGAGTTAGAGTCTATGTTTTGGGTTAGAGGAAAAGGCTCCTGAAAATGTGTGCGTGTAGACCTTAGGAAGTACTACAGCTCTGTGCACAGGCCCTTGCAGTTGTGTGCACAGGGTAGAAGTGATTGTATGAGATAGATGTGGATATGAATGAATGAATTGTTGAGAAAATCATAGTTATATTGATGTGTTTTCATTTTAATTACTATTTATGAATGACTATTTTGAATAAGGGTTTGATTCTTTAACTAAATAGTGCATTCCATTTTATGGTTGTTTACTATGTTTAATGCTTGAATAATTAAGATCACACAGTCTATGGGTAAGTTCAATAGTTGTGTTGAAAAACACTAGTAATATTAATAGATTTGACCTGCAAAGATCTATGAAGAAGGAAAAGCCCTAGAAGCCACTTTCCTCTATCCCTATGGATGTAGAAACCTGGTTCTAGCATCCCCCCATATTACCTCAGGTGATAATTCAGTCTACGCAAGTAGATAGTTACCGAAAGGGCCGGTAATAAAGGGTTTTGTTAGACTACGCAAACTCTCTGAACCTAGGTCAGGGCCCCATAAAGCCAAAAAATGGTTCCGTTGTTTGGACCAAGATTTGATTGAGGGATAGCTGGATGTGGCATCCATCTATGAAAGAGATTGAGTATTGGATAGATCTGAAAGAACGAGAGTTTTTCGTGAAAGAAAACAGAAATTCGCTTATCTCTGTTGAACATTGGTTACAAAAGCATATCTATAAAGATGAGTATGAGCCTTTTATTTGCATTGTTTTCTAGTGAGTTGCACGAGTGGATCTCAAGGCTAGCTATGCAGATGGGGTATTTTAATAATAGAACTACTGTGTGGACCCCATATCTGATTGAGAAGTTGAAAAGGACTGATAAGGAGAATGCAAGATCTGTTGATTACTTGATTGATAACATCCTTGGAGGATTCATTACTGAATTTGGGATCGAGACATCTGTGTCCTATAGTGAAGTACAGTGAAATTTTTTTGAATGCCTGCAAGGTAAGTACCTAAATTCACTAAAGTTCTGGATTAAAATTTTATTGTGTGAAAAGTGTATATTGTGATTATGCTCAAATTGATGTGTGAAGAAAAATAACCTGGTGCTATGTGAAGTGGAAAAAGGTTTAGGACCAATTGGGGAACATATGTTTAATGAGAGTATAGACTGTTGTTTGAGACTAAAGGAGTCAATAGAGTGCTAAGGAAGTTCACCATCCTTCCACCCCCATCATCACTCCACTTCATTATGTTATTTCACTTACACCTCCACCTCTGCCATTCACCATGGTCTAGCCACTGAATATTCCTGTGTTCAAGGCTACAGATGACCTTGAAGAGTTCTGGTTTTTAATGAAAGTGATATGTAGTTCATAGAATGATATAAATTAAGGTATGAAGAAGGCGTAGTTGGTTACTACACTGGAAGATCGAGCATTGTCCTAGTACATGAAGTTTGTCTCAATGAATGCGACTACTTCTTTGGCTGCTACGAAGACTATGTTGAACGCTGAATACAATAAACCGAAGTTGTAATCCCAGTGTATCACTAATATCAAAGAGATTAAGCAGCTGACTACTGATACTATGTGGGAAGTAGATCAGAGTTTTAAGACATTGTTGAGTCAGATTAGCTTTAAGATCCCAGATGAACAACATAAAGAGTGGATTATTGTTGCGCTATTTTCGCATCTTAGATTTCCATTGTCACAACATAAAATTTCTACTCGGGCATAAACGATGGAGATAACGATAAATTTGGAGGCTTATTCGGTATTTTATGCAAGTGTAGGGGTGAAAAAGATTCATACTCAATTGGAAAGTTTGCACATAGAGCTTCAGGATCTAAAGATGGGAAATTAGATTCAGCCAGAGATGAGAACTGAGGTCTACTATATGAAGTGCAAAGTTGAGGGTCACTACAATGAGTAGTGTCTTGTTTACAGAGACTATTTGGGCATTGGGATGTTGATTCCATTAAAACCTGGATTGAGTGTAGGGCCAAGTGCAGGGCCTAAGGTATGGTGTAGTATATGCAAAGTTGCGGGCCAACATTCCACAATTTTTTTTCACTTATTGCAAACACTGGTCAGATCGCCAAAGTAACTGTTCTACAATTTCTGTAGTTTGATGGGCCACAATGAAAACATTGTCAGAGATACGATCTAATGGCGCAGAACAGTCTGGGTTCATATCGAATGCAAGTAGAAGGTCGCGAAGCTATGGGTTTACCAACTACGCGAGGAAGTTTTCAAGGCTGAGGGCTTGACTGAGGAGGAAGCATTGGTCAGTGGTGTATACATATCATTTGTTACAAATGTGAATATCCTGGACACTTTGATTGAGATTGCTAGAATGATACTGTTGTATCTCGTAAGTATTGTCAAGAATTTGGTCATGAAATAGAAGATTGTCCGGTATTGTTAGCTAAAGTGAAGGATAAGCGCAACCAGCAGCCAGCGCATAATATAGAGATGATGAGGGTTGAACTATGCCAAGGAGATCCAAGTGTCAACATAGTAACATGCAGTGGTGTGAATACTCGAGGAAACCGCGCAGATGGGCAGAAGTCTGTACCAGAGACATGGGTGGGAAAGGTTGAAGATAAGACTATTCAGTTTGATGTACAATGCGAGAAATGGACATTCATGGTAGCAAAGAGAGTGTTTATGACGCCTAAGACTGCATCAAAAACTGCGCAGAGACGATTGTTCCCACTAGAAAAGAAGCCTAAAGAGAATTCTAAAGAAAAGGGATTTGATCCTTCGATCCTAGTATCTTTCTTATAAACGTGCATGAAGTTGTTAAGAGACAAAATGGTTGTAGAATGATTGCAGGAGCTAATTGATAACTATGTTGGTAAAGATGAGTCGTGAATTGAACAACACACAATAAACAAAGTATACAATAATAAGAAGAGAATTGGTCGATAGATGTGATTAAATGTGTAGATCAGAGACTATGAGATGGACCAAGTCATTTTCGATCTAGGATCAGATGCTAATGTTCTTCCAAAATAGAGATGGGAGTGGATGGGAAATCTAAAGTTGCAGTGGTCACCAATGCAGTTGAGGTTGGCGAATCAGCTGAATATCATTCCTATGGGGCTCTTGCAAGGAATTAGCATAGATATTGATGGTGCAATGTGTTGGTTGACTTTGAGGTTGTCAAAATTTTTGATGATAGTAATCCTTACCCTGTGCTGTTAGGATTTGATTGGGTGTGTTGTGGATCATAGTCATATCCTTTTATTTTTCAAATATTTGAAAAAATAAAAATACAAAATGTGAGAAATATGTTAAAGTATTGAAGTCTTATACTTTAGCATTAAAAAAAATATTTATGTTCATTAAAGTTTAAGTTTAAATATTTAAACTTTATAACTGTAGGTCCATATTAAAGGTTAAATAGTGATTGGTTTGAATGGTGTAAAGCATCAATCATCAAAACATTTATCAAAAATCCCAACCTGCGGGCACAACTAGCATGAAAAATAACATGAGGAGTGCCTCTATAGTTGACCGGGTTGAATGTGGCGACAGTGGAGATCAATGACGGAGATCGAATACGGGGGCACCAACCAAAGTTTTCTTCCGTACCCCGAGAACCCCTACAGTGATGTAGGATGCTGAGTTGGTCACAACTGTCGTCCACGTCAAGCAGAGTTAACGTCTTGCTGGTGCGTCTTTTCAACATTTAATTCAAAACCTGCACCACCTATTTAAATATTTTTTTTTCTATTTTTCAAATTTACTTGTGAATTGTTGCGCTGCACCCCGTTTGAGCTCTCCGTCACCTGCAAAATTTGACCACCCTGTAAACAGTTTTCCACATAAGCTTTTAACCATGGCTAAAAGGTCATCCCTATCAGGTTCAACCAGCCATATCCCTCTCATGGATACTGAGAGGGATATTCAAGATACCGTTTGTTCAGTAATTCACCTCCCCTTTTACTTAAAAATTATTTTGAATGCGAATGCCTCTCTTGTATATTCTGCCATGATCAAGTCTGGAGTCTTGTCTACATGCATTCCTAAAACCCACCTTTTCCCTGAATTCATCTATTGGTTGGTATCTATTATGTATCCCAGGAAGTGTTTTGTCATGAATTCCCAAGGAGAATTTTTTTTACAGGTGTCTACCCTATTAATCCACCAAGCCCTGTGCTATGCTGAGTCAGAGTCATCTATTCAATTTTCTGACAATTCACTGGTTCAGTATTATGATAATATTGCAGGAGAAGAATTCAATCAGTTCATGTTTCATTTGAAGCCTGACATGAAGCAGTTTCAGCCAGATTGCAAGGAGTTTGATATGGGGGGTTTTGATACTGAGACTCGTCCAATATTGAGTCATATTGCAAGAATTCTGGGTAAGGATGATGATAATGCAGTTGATAAATCAGTTCTAGGAATTTTTTCCATGATGATGAAGCCATGAATGGTGCTTGATATTCCATCATATTGGCAGGAAGCAGTCAACTCACAGTTGATGAGCCTCTCATTAACAGGTTCCTTTAAATTTCCCTCATTAATTGTATATTTGTTCATATACCAGAATGTTGAAGAGTCCATGCATTTAGGCCTAAATATTATGGATGTAAATAAAAGAAGACAATCAGTGATATTCTGGACAGATATAGTTAAGAGGGAGAAAAATGAGGCTGGGTTGTTTGCTTTTGCTAGTTATTACATGCCAACTACATACAAAATATTGAATGTAATTCCTCCTCCCTGTTTCCTACCTAAAGCTCAGGAGTTTTTGTATTTAGGAAACAATTTTAAATATGGAGACTGGTTTGTTTTTATGAATATTATGAAATAAGGCTATATGGATCAAGTGTTAGCCTTACAGACACCCAAATTTTGTGCCAATGAGGCTTTTTTCTTTGGAATTCATTAGACAGAGTCTAAATGTTGATTAGGTTCATTTTGTGCCTATGAAGAAAGGTCACATGTACAAATTACCCATGGTTGTAGGCCCTTTCATAGTAAATATGAGACAGGCATTTGATGAAGTGACAAAAATGTTAGATGACATGTAGATGTTATTGGGAGAAAGTTGGGCTTATGACCCATATAGTGTTATTTCAAATAGAAGGATTGAGAATGGATATTCTACTTTCATTCATAAATGTAGGCCAGAACAAGTGAATATAGCATGTAAAGATGTGAAGAACTTAGTAGATTCTAACATTCAAACTCCTATTATAGTAGAGAAAATAGCTAAAAGAACCACAGAAATGGTGATTGATCTAGATGATGAGGAGCAAGGAGCCATGAAGAGAAAAAAAGTTACTAAAGAGCCTCCATCTACTGCTCCTAGTTTTTCTTTGCATTTAGGAGAAGAACAAAATGCTCCTGCCTCACCTAGGAATCATGAAGCTTCTCATGAATAGGTGCCCTTGATTAAACATATGTTTTCACAAATTGAAGAAAGAAATCAGAGGATGAAGACCAACATGGAGGCCCAAGATGAACATCAAATTACTATTGAACAAACAAGGTTGTTAACTATAATGGATCTTGAAAAGGATCAGTTTAGAATTTTCCTCTCAGATCCTACAGATATGTCAATTGGTCCTTCCAGCAATTTCAACACTATTAATGTGACTGCAGTTGTAAAGAAGATTCCTCTAATTGATAAAATGAACTTGCATATGCAAATAGGTCAATTGATTGTAAATGACCTCATAAAGACTAATCGATGGCAATAAAGGCAGAGAATATGTTTGGCAAAGTAATTAAACATTTGAAGTTAGAAAAGGCTAACTCAAGAGACTTAACAGTTCAAAATGAAGAATTGAAGAAGATTATTATAAAAATTGGCGTAGACCCTAGTGACAAGACTGCTATGCAAAAATTCTTGCAAAGTGTTGAGGTAGAGATATCTAAATTAAGGAAGAAATTGAAGTTACCTACTGGTGAACATTCAATGGCTACAGAAGTTGCAGAGGTAGAGAAGAAAAGGAAAAGTTGTTGCAACAACTCATGTAGAAGGATGAAGAACTTTCCAAAGTAAAGCAGACTACAATTTCATTACAAAATCATATTGATAATCATAATTGTACTTTTTTTTTTCCTGTAGGTGATGAATACCCACAAACACAAATTATTCAATTAAATACTAAGTTGCAGATGGCTAAAAAAGATTGAAAGAAAGCTCAAACAAATCTGGAGACTGTAACAAAATTAATGAAGGTCTAACAACCTCAACCATGATGATGGCTGGAAAATAAGCGACAAGTGGATTCCTATTCTACACCCCAAACCTACCTTAAATTAACTCCCCGTGCTCCTCGTTTTAGTATTTTCCTCCTCTAACCTTTTCATTTCTCTATACCTCTGCCTTGGTCCTCTACCTTGCCCCCCGTTTCCCCCCCTCCCCCCCTCCCCCCTTTTTTCGATTAGTTCTCCCCCCCACCCCCCCTTCTTTTCATTCATTATTCCCCTCTGTCATCTAATCTATTAATCTCATTTAAAATCTTTCATCTTAAATTAATAAAATTTTAGTAATATTTAATTTATAAAAACATCATCTACCCCTTATTCCGTATCCATTAAGATTTAGAGTTCTTTATATTCACATTCATCCCCTTTAATCTCTAATCTAGTATTAAAATAATATTATTATTTGACATTGTATAATAATTAAAAACTTAGTTATTCATTAATCATAATAGTTATTCACAATTAGTGTTTTTAAATAACTTTATAATTAAATATCTATTTAAAAATCAAAATATGTATTAATTAATCTTTACAATTAAAAATCCAACTTTAGAGTCTTTAATTAAAATAAGGCCTATTATTAGATATTATTCATTATTTAAAATTAAAAATCATCAATAAAAAAGAACATATATATTTATTAAATCAATAGTATTTAATTACTCATTTAAATTAAGATAAATATCAAATAATACTATCTCTTTAATTATAAAACAACTTTAGGGTCTTAAAAAGATATCTAGTAATTCAATTTAATTTATCTTTCCTCCATAAATCAAGGTCGGCCTCCTAGTTTCCATTCCACTCATTTTCTCTCAGTCTCCTTCATTTATACCCTATGATGAGATCTGATAGAATCCATTGATCTATCCTGATGATGAACCATAGAGGATTGGTTCGAAACGTCGATTACATAAAAAATGGATATGATTAATTAGGAAGATTCTACAAACAACAATACAAATCGCAGAAGCCTCAAATCAACAACTTACCTTCTTCTAAAGCAAACAAAGATTTCTTGGGATTTAATGATAATCCAAACTTTTTGCATTTCAAGAAAGCTTTCTTCAAGTGTTCTAATTTTTCATCATCAGACCCTGAAAAAATAGTAACATCATCAGGATAAATAACTACAAATTTATCACCCACAAAAGCAATATCCATTGCTCTTTGGAAAGTTTCTCCTGCATTCATGAGACCAAATGGCATCTTGGCATACATGAATGTTCCCCAAGGTGTGGTGAAATAGTCTTCTTTTGATTTTCCTTCTCCATAGCCACCTGATTATACCCATAAAAACCATCAACCATAGATAACCTGAATGCTCCAGTTACTTTCTGTAGAACAAAATCCATCTTGGGTAAAGGATAATTATCTTTTAAAGAAGCTCTGTTCAAATTTCTGAAATCCACACATAATCTTATCTCTCCATTTCTCTTCCTGACTGGTACTAGATTCGAAACCCAATCTGAATATCTTAGTAGAACTATGATTTTTTCTTGCAAAATTTTTTTCACCTCTTTTTCAATTGGGGCCAACAATAGTGGGTTAATTTGTCTGAGTTTCTGCTTATGTGGTTTAACCCCATCTTTCAGTGGTATTTTATGTTGAATAATATCCAAATCATAAGTTTTCAAATCTTCATATGACCATGCAAATATGTCCATGAACTGTTTAAAAAGGTTTACATACCTTTCTTTGCACTCCTTGGGAGCTCCTCTAAACAATTTGACTAATTTAGGCTCATGTTGAGTCCCTAAATTGCAGTCATCCATTTCTCCATCTTGGGATACTTTTTTCTGGTTCATTGACACATCATTAGCATCAAACAATATTTCAAGAGGTACCAGGCCTCTGGGAAAAATATTATCTTTCAACTGAATTATCTTCTAATCACCAATTGAATGTTTCAAATTTTTGGACATATCATTTTGACCACTTTCATCAACTTCTAAATTAATTTGCCTATCTTCAAAACTTCCAATCATTGTTAAAAACTGATTAATTTATTCATCATCCTCAAAAACCTACCAATGTTTTACATTACCAGGGATTGAAGGCCTGTATCTTAATTCAATTCCATATCTCAATCTTGGATTAATTGGTGGTTTAAATGTGCTAGCTGCAACTGCTAATGAATCTTCCATTATGTTCTCTTCTCTTGGAATAAACTATAAATTAAAAGCCTCAAAATAATTCTCAACTAAATCCCACACCTCATTTCTATAAGATCTCAATCTGGGATGTTTAGTCTGGCACCAATTCTTAATTTGTCTTATGATTAATTTAAAGTCACCAAAAACAAATAAAAACAGAAGTCCCGTCTGTTTAGCTGTCTGCAGTCTTAGAATCAATGCTTCATATTAAGCCACATTGTTAGTAGATTCAAATTCCAATTTGAAGGAAAAAGGTAAAAGGTTACCTTCAGGAGATATAAATATGAATCCAGCTCTAGTACCCTCTTTAGAAAATGCGCCATCGAAATAACACTTCCAAATTGTATTTGAACATAGTTCTTTATGCACATTGGCTAAAGCGAGCTGCTTTGGTGAATCTTCAACAAATTCTGCATCTTCATGCAGCATGAAACAATATAGATCCTCCTTCTCTTGGCCATAAATGGGGGAATTACCTGCATCTTTCTTGGTAGTAGTTTTCAAGAATCTAGTTTCTCTGTATAACCTCCTTTCCTCCCCATTAAAAACAGGA
The DNA here is from genome assembly GCA_034641835.2 of Pinus albicaulis. NCBI lineage: Eukaryota > Viridiplantae > Streptophyta > Pinopsida > Pinales > Pinaceae > Pinus > Pinus albicaulis. The sequence goes on from CM076580.1 coordinate 1,255,271,151, forward strand.
ATGATAGCATATGTGAAATCCAATTTCAAATCTCCTCCAAGCTTTTCCCCCCAAGATCTAGACAACAACATACCAAATCTGGCTAGGATATCTGCTACTACCACATCCATCATAATACTCTTAGTTGGAATTTGAGCCAGGGAAACAACCATATCCTTGATAAGACCCACACACTTCACCCTTTTTGAATCAAAGGAATAAAGGTCTCTATATGGTTTGGTGATTTTTAAATTCAATTCTTTCATCACAGACAATGGAATTAGATTATGTGATGCTTCAGAATCTAGCATACAATTATGTAAAATGAAATCATGCAACAGAACTAATATATAAAAAGTTGGAACAAAAGAATCTCCCTCTTCAAAAACCTCAACCGTGATGATGGCTGGAAAATAAGCGAAAATTGGATTCCTGTTCTACACCCCAAACCTGCTTTAAATTAACTCCCCTTGCTCCTCTTTTTATTATTTTCCTCCTCTAACCTTTTCATTTCTCTATACCTCTGCCTTGGTCCTCTACCTTGCCCCCCGTTCTCCCCCCCCCCCCCCCCTCCTTTTTGTTTTCATTCATTCCTCCCCTCTGTCATCTAATCTATTAATCTCATTTAGAATCTTTCATCTTAAATTAAATTTTTTTAGTAATCTTTGATTTATAAGAACATCATCTACCCCTTATTCCGTAACCATTAAGGTTTAGAGTTCTCTATATTCACATTCATCCCCTTTAATCTCTAATCTAGTATTAAAATAATATTATTATTTGACATTGTATGATAATTAAAAACTTAGTTATTCACAATTGGTGTTTTTAAATAACTTTATAATTAAATATATATTTAAAAATCAAAATATGTATTAATTAATCTTTACAATTAAAAATCCAACTTTAGAGTCTTTAATTAAAGTAAGGCCTATTATTAGATATTATTCATTATTTAAAATTTAAAATCATCAATAGAAAAGAACATAGATATTTATTAAATAATTAGTATTTAATTACTCATTTAAATTAAGATAAATAACAAATAATACTATATCTTTAATTATAAAACAACTTTAGGGTCTTAAAAAGATATCTAGTAATTCAATTTAATTTATTTTTCCTCCATAAATCAAGGTTGGCCTCTCAGTTTCCATTCCGCTCATTTTCTCTCACTCTCCTTCATTTATACCCTATGATGAGATCTGATAGAATCCATTGATCTATCCTGATGATGAACCATAGAGGATTGGTTCGAAATGTCGATTACATAAAAAATGGAAGCGATTAATCCGAAAGATTCTACAAACAAGAAGGTAAGTTATTGGGTCATATAGTTTCAAAACAAGGAGTAAAGATTGACCCTGCAAGGTTTGAAGCTATATAGACATTTCCACTGCCTAGAAGTAAAAAGGACATCCAAAGGTTTTTGGGAAAAATCAATTTTTGAGAAGATTTGTTCCAAATTATGCTGAAATTGTCAGGAAAATAACAGATATGTTAAAGAAGAATGCTGAAGTAAAATGGGATAAAGATGCAAGAGAATCATTTGGTAGAATTAAAGAAGCTCTCCAAGAAGCTCCTATCTTAATCAGTCCAGATTACTTGAAACCTTTTTAGGTATTCTCATTTGCATCATCTTCTACTATTGCTGCTATATTATTACAAAAAAATGAAGAAGGTAGTGAACAACCTGTATCCTTTTTCAGCAAAGTCCTCAGAGATGCAGAACTGAAGTATAATATCTTGGAGAAAAAGGTATATTCTTTAGTAAAATCATTAAAGGCTTTCATGACTTATATACTTCATTCTCAAATAGTAGCATATGTGCCTAATTCTGTTGTAAAGGATGTGCTAGTACAGAGTGATGTGGAAAGAAAAAGAGGAAAATGGATTGCCAAAATCCAGGAATATGACCTGGATATCAAACCAAAAAAGTTATTCAAAGGACAAGGACTAGCCAAATTGCTGACAGAATCTAATTTCCAAGCTTTGGGAATTAGTTTACTTGTGCCTATAGATGAAGTAACTGAAGAAATAGATTAGATTAAGACAAAGTCAGCAATTAAATACAAATTTCTCTGTTCAAGTTGGTATAAGGAGATCATTCATTATCTCTGTTTCTTTTCTTGTCCTCCTTCAATAAACAGAGCTAAGTATAGAGCTCTGAAACTCAAAGCTCAAACTTATGTTATAATTGAAGCTAAGTTGTATTGGAAAGATCCTGTTGGTGTATTGTTGTTATGTTTGACAGAAAAGGAAACCATGGAGGTGATTAAAGAATATCATGAATGCTTATGTGGAGGTCACTACAGTTGGAAGGTAATTTCTCATAAGATTCTTAAATCGAGTTTTTATTGGCCCTCTTTATTTGCTGATGTATACAGAACTGTTAGAAGTTGCCACAAATGCCAATTGTTTGCAGAAAAGAAAAGACTAGCTCCTTTACCACTTCTTCCTGTATTTATTGAAGAACCCTTTAGAAAATGGGGATTGGATTTCATTGGAGAGATTAATCCACCATCAAGTGGGAAATTTAAGTGGATTCTAACTGCTACTGATTATTTTACAAAATGAGTAGAGGCAGTTCCTACTAGAAAGGTAAATGATTTAGTTGTGATGAAGTTTCTGGAGGAAAATATTTTTAGTAGATTTGGATGTCCAGTAAAAATTGTAACTAAAAATGCTCAGGTTTTCAATTCATTCAGGTTCATAAATTTTTGTCAGACTTATAATGTAATATTATCCCACTCTATAGCATATCATCCTCAAGGAAATGGATTAGCAGAATCATCTGATAAAACATTGGTGAAAATTTTGAAGAAAATAATCAATGAGAATCAAAAGTATTGGGATTCAAAGTTGATTTTTGCTTTATGGGCAGTAAGGATGACTACTAAAAGATCCACTCATAAGTCTCCATATGAATTGGTGTATGGTGCTCAGGCTTTGTTTCCTACTCAGCTAGCAGGACCAGTAATTTATTTTCTTCAAGACTCTCAAGAGGAACCTATTGCCTTGATCGGAAGACGAAACTAGGTGATAGAATTAAATGAAAGCAGAAATAAAGTCAGAGACAATTTGATCATTTATCAGGAGAAGATGAAATCTAATTTTGACAGAAAGGCAAGAGAAATCGTGTTTTAGACTGGAGATCGAGTATTAATATGGGATACCAGGAGGGAAGAGAAAGGGAAACATGGCAAATTTTATCCTTTATGGTATGTTCCTTACAAAATATTTTAAGTTAGATCAAACAACACTTTCATGATGGAAAATCTTGATGGAGAAGCAGTAGAACTGCCTATAAATGGGCAGTATCTGAAACATTATTTCTAGCACTAAAGGCAGTTAGTTTACTATTGTACATATTCAGTTTCCAGTCATTGTATATTTTGCATCAAGTAATTTTTGACTCCATGCCCAAATTGAAGGCACTGATCTGCAGGTTCTTAGTGTTTTGTGGCAAAAAACACTATCCCCAGGTGGAGCCAGATGTTGTGGATCATAGTTGTATCCTTTTATTTTTCAAATATTTGAAAAAATAAAAATACAAAATGTGAGAAAATATGTTAAAGTATTGAAGTCTTATCCTTTAGCATAAAAAATATATATTTGTGTTCATTCAAGTTTAAGTTTAAATATTTAAAATTTATAACTGTGGGTTCGTATTAAAGGTTAAATAGTGATTGGTTTGAATGGCAGAAAGCGCTGATCATCAAAATATTTGTCGAAAAGCCCAACCTGTGGGCACAACTAGCATGACAAATAACATGAGGAGTGCCTCCACAGTTGACCGGGTTGATTGTTGGGACAACGGAGATAAAAAGTGGAGATCGAATGTGGGGGCACCAGCCAAAGTTTTCTTCCATACCCCGAGATCCCCCACAGTGATGTAGGAAGCTGAGTTGGTCACATCTTTCTTCCACGTCAGGTAGATTTAACGGCTTGCTGGCGTGTCTTGTCAGCATTTAATTCAAAACCTGTGCCACCTATTTAAAGAATTATTTTTCTATTTTTCAAATTTACTTGTGAATTGCTGCGTTGCACCCCATTTGAGCTCTTCATCACCTGCAAAATTTGACCACCCTGTAAATAGTTTTCCACGTAAGCTTTTAACCATGGCTAAAAGGTCATCCTTGTCAGGTTCAACTAGCCATATCCCTCTCATGGATACTGAGAGGGATATTCAAGATACCCTCTGTTCAGTAATTCACCTCCCCTTTTACCAACAAGTTATTTTGAATGTTAATGCCTCTCCTGTATATTTTGCCATGATCAAGTCTGGAGTCTTTTCTGCATGCATTCCCAAAACCCACCTTTTCCCTAAATTCATCTATTCGTTGGTATCTGTTATGTATCCCGGGAAGTGTTTTGTCATGAATTCCCAAGGAGAAATTTTTTTGCAGGTTTCTACCCTATTAATCCACCAAGCCCTGTGCTATTCTGAGTCGGATTCATATATTCAATTTTCTGAAAATTCACTGGTTCAGTATTATGATAATCTTGTAGGAGAATAATTCAATCCGTTCATGTTTCATTTGAATCCTGAAATGAAGCAGTTTCAACTAGATTTCAAGCAGTTTGATATGGGGGTTTTGATGCTGAGACTCGTCCAATATTGAGTCATATTGCAAGAATTCTGGGTAACGATGATGATAATGCAGTTGATAAATTAGTTATAGGAATGTTTGCCATGATGATGAAGCCAGGAATGGTGCCGGATATTCCATCATATTGGCAGGAAGCAGTCAACTCACAGTTGATGAGCCTCTCATTAACAGGTTCCTTTAAATTTCCCTCATTAATTGTATATTTGTTCTTATAAAAGAATGTGGAAGAGTTTGTGCATTTAGGCCTAAATATTATGGATGCAAATAAAAGAAGATAATCAGTGATATTCTGAACAGATATACTTAAGAGGGAGAAAAATGAGGCTAGGTTGTTTGATTTTGCTAGTTATTACATGCCAACTACATACAAAATATTGAATGGAAGTCCTCCTCCCTATTTCCTACCTAAAGCTTAGGAGTTTTTGCATTTAGGAAACAATTGTAAATATGGAGACTGGTTTGTTTTTATGAATATTATGAAATAAGGCTATATGGATCAAGTGTTGAGCCTTACAGACTCCCAACTTTTGTGCCAATGAGGCTTTTTTCTTTAGAATTCATTAGACAGAGTCTAAATGTTGATCATGTTCATTTTGTGCCTATGAAGAAATGTCACATGTACAAATTACTCATGGTTGTAGGCCCTTTCATAGTAAATATGAGATAGGCATTTGATGAAGTGACAAAAATGTTAGATGACATGCAAATGTTATTAGGAGAAAGTTGGGCTTATGATCCATATAGTGTTATTTCAAATAGAAGGATTGAGAATGGATATTCTTCTTTCATTCATGAAAGTAGGCCAAAACAAGAGAAGATAGCATGTAAAGATGTGAAGAACTTAGTAGATGCTAACATTCAAACTCCTATTATAGCAGAGAAAACAGCTAAAAGAACCAAGGAAATGGTGACCGATCTAGATGATGAGGAGCAGGGAGCCATGAAGATAACAAAAGTTACTGAAGAGCCTCCATCTACTGCTCCTAGTTTTTCTTTGCATTTAGGAGAAGAACAAAATGGTCCTGCCTCACCCAGGAATCATGAAGCTTCTCATGAACTGGTGCCCTTGATTAAATAGATGTTTTCACAAATTGAAGAAAGAAATCAGATGATGAAGGCCAGCATGGAGGTCCAAGCTGAACATCAAATTACTACTGAACAAACAAGGTTGTTAACTATAATGGATCTTGAAAAGGATCAGTTTAGAATTGCCCTCTCACATCCTACAGATATTTCAATTGGTTTTTCCAGCAATTTGAACACTGTTAATGTGACTGTGGATGTAAATAAGATTCCTCTAATTGATAAAATGAACTTGCATATGCAAACATGTCAATTGATTGTAGATGACCTCATAAAGACTAATGCAATGGAAATAAAGGCAAAGAATATGTTTGGCAAAGTAATTAAACATTTGAAGTTAGAAAAGGCTAACTCAAGAGCCTTAACAGTTCAAAATGAAGAATTGAAATAGATTATTATAAAAATTGGCATAGACCCTAGTGACAAGACTGTTGTGCAGAAATTCAAGCAAAGTGCTGAGGTAGAGATATCTACATTAATGAAGAAATTGAAGTTACCTACTAGTGAACATTCAATGGCTACAGAAGTTGCAGAGGTAGATAAAGAAAAGGAAAATTTGTTGCAGCAACTCATGCAGAAGGATGAAGAACTTTCCAAAGTAAAGTAGACTGCAATTTCATTACAAAATCATATTGATAATCATTAATGTACTTTTGTTTTTCCTAGAGGTGATGAAGACCCACAAACACAAATTATTCAATTAAATACTGAGTTGCAGATGGCTAAAAGAGATAGAAAGAAAGCTCAAACATATCTGGAGATTGCAACAAAATTGATGAAAGTCATAGAAAATGAAGCAGATAAATACAAAATGGATTTTCGAAATGCTTAAGCTGAGATTAATAATCTCAAAGAAAGAATGAAAGGTAATCTATCACTAATACAAGCTAAAGATATCATTTGGATTGATATCATTTCAGAAATGAAATCCAATTGGTGCTTTCTGATGATAATTGCAAAAGAAAAAAGCCTTATTGTGGAGTGTGAAGAACCAATTATGTCTGATAAGAAAAAAGGGATTAACAGAGCCATTTGGGCTAGAAGATTTATTGATTTTATCAATTCCAAATTAGATCAAGAGTTAGAGGAGAATGATATGTAGGACAGAATGTTATATGCAATGGAAATTAATAAAATGATTATCAGGAATGATCTCATAAAGGCTGCAGAAAAGAAACTAATGGAAATAAAAGAAGCAGTAAGTCAATTTGATATATCTTTTGATAAAATGACAAGGGTAGGCTTGCCATCATGTTGGGGAGCTGAAGGAAATCTTTTGCCATGGAGCTCTGATGAGAATTTACTGGTGATGAAAAAAAGAAATATTGATAATGGGCATGAAAAGACTCAGGTGCTTAAAGGAGAGACAATGGTCAACTTCTTGCAGAGACATTTTCAACTCTTGTGGATGGTAAAAACTCTTTTCTCTGAAAGGCCTTCTTATGACCGAATTACTGCATTCAGATTGGAATATCACAATCTGACACATTCATCCAGGACGAAGGTAGGAATATGGAAAAGGTATAGAGCTTGGAAAATTGACCTACCAAAAGGATCAACAAAAAAGAAATACAAATCAGTTGACCAAGGAAAAGAAGCCACATCATCAACAATTCCTATAGATTAGGATATTTATTTTATGTTATTTTCTGAAGACAATGTAATTGTAATAAGACATTTTCAGGGCATGTAATAGACAACTTTCAAAGTCTTGAAGTAGCTTTGGTAGTTAGGATTGGTTACAGTAGTTCCAAACTGCTTTTTACTGTATTTAATGTAATTTTAAAGAGGAAGAAAGGTTCCGAGTTTTGGACCTCCAAAAAAATATTTTTGTACTCAAAGATTCAAAGATTAATGAATGAGTAAGCAAGTTTCTGGCATTTTTTTAATGTTGAAATGTATTCCAGTTTTCATTATGCATTTCCATATATGAATAAAACAAGGTTATGAGCAGCAGGTCTCTTCTTACTTTTATGTATAAGAGTTAAAAAACCTTAATTGGTGCTCCTTTGTTTTAACTATTTCTTTCACATGTTTCTTCTAGGGTTTGGAATGATATTTTCTGTATAAAACAACATATCAGTTTGGAGTTCTTCTTAAATTTTCTTCTAGGCACTTCATTCAACATCAACAGATGGTAGCATTGTGAAGCATTCATAATATTTAATATTTAGGAGTTTTATTATAAATACTTGAGGGTTAATAAAATAGAGACATAAAAATTTGTGACATAATCATAAAATGTCTTAAGCACTGATTCCTTATCACAGCTAAGGGATTGTCTCTTAAGGTACAACAGGGTGTATGATACAAATGCTTTAATAAACCTAAATAATCATTAGATAGTGTTTGAAAAGGATGGTACCCGAGTTTTTGTGCAATTATACCCTTCTGAAGGTGCATGTTATATAGAGATTGTCCAACATGCATATGGAGATGTTGCGATTGGTCAAATTTATCAGTTGACTACATAGGATGAAGACTAGATTAATCCTACTGTAGATGGAATAATATGTTGGGAGCATGATAGTTTGTGTGTGTCTGATTCAGATGAAGAGTTGGAACAATGGCATAATAGATTGCATGAAGTAACCACGAAGCATTGTAACAGGGTGAAAAAATATCTACGTTGTGTCAAGGCAGAGGTTCACAACTTTCCATTTTATGGTGGAACAGGAAATTTTGTATTGTTCTTGGAATATTTTGAGCGAAACGTGCTGAAGAAATAGAGGTATGAGGAATTGGACTTCACACTAAGGTCCACTCAAGCCTGATGGTGGGGTGTGCACAGAGAAATTTTAGGAGGTTGTCTGGAGTTCTACAAATTGATAAGGTTGATATTTGGGCAAGTTGATACGAAGATTGTGAAGAAGTATGATGGCTAGAAGGACCCGCATGAACATTTAGCTCCCTAGAGTACAACTTGGGGAGTAGAACCTCAGCCAAAATTGGTGCACATGTTCTTTCATTCTTTGGAGATGATACCTCATGAACGGTATCTTGAAACAGAGCTGCGCCATGGAAATACAGATTGCGATGTGATGGTGGAATTTTTTTTGTTGATATATAACTTTACGGATGGATGTGAATGCATTAATGAAGCTCTACAAGAAGTGAAATCAAGAATTTTCTAGATTACTAAGGAACCAAGAAATATAGTACAACTTTATGGGGTTGCACAATGGGAAAAGGCTTGCAAAGGTTGCCCACTATTTTCTTGGGGAGACATTATTCCCAAGACTGCATTGGGGGAGGAGGTATGCGGACCTCGAAGAGAACCAATGCATACCGATTGTGTAGAAGGATGTCTCTATCGCAGTAGGGGTACTACATAACACACATAATCAAGGTGTAGTTGGAGGGTACTGCACCATGGGAAGAAAAACTTCGCTGAAGGGTCGAATCTCATGAAGTTCGCCTAAAATATTATCGTTGGAACAATTAAGCGTGAGTGGACAATGACGTGGCTATTAAGAGGAGTGGGAGGAATGAAATTAATGGGTATATATGAGAGGATCTACTTCCAATTCATCATTTATGTAGATTATCTAGTGGAAATAAGGCGATTTGAATTCAAAATTTGCTATAGATAAAATATCTCACTCCCCATTCGAACACTTTGCATGCTAAGTGTTAGAAGAGAGAATTGTTTTCTACAAGAGTTCCGAGCAAGCTGTTGCATGTCAGATTACAGCTTCAAAGCAGTCAGAGTGGTATTCATCTGAGCAATTCTTAGACACATGATCTGGCCATGTTTCGATACACCAATGATGGCTAAACCTCTAGTGACTGTCACAGGAACAAGGTCTCCCAAGGCACAAAATTTTGGAGGAGCGGATTCGTCTGCAAATCCTAAGAAACTAGTAGTGCAGTACTCACCCAAGAAGAAATACATGAAGGAACATCAGAGTAAAGGAGCTCAAGAATGGTGAAAGTAATTCATTATGGAAGTCGAATCTGATGAGGACGAGGAGGCAGAGGAGGTACTGGAAGAGATTGACACTGTAGATTTTGATTCTCTCTCTAGGCTGCCTCCATATATTCCTCCTTGGAAGCAAGAGGCTAAGAAGCCGATAAAAGGCCCTGACATAGTGAAGTATAAGGTATTCACTCTACTGATTCCTGACGAAGTGGTAATTGAAGGAAATATATTGGAAAAAGTGCCCTAGTTAAGAATGGAAGACTTGGATTTCAATGATAGAAGCAAGTACCTGCAATTTGAGCCCAACCAATATCTGTGACAATAGAGCTTCTGAGGAGGAATCATCAGATTGGAACTAATGAAATGGTAAAGGATATCAAGCAGGAAGGGATACTGAACTTGTTGTACGTATCGTACTTTGGGTGAAGTACCATTAATAATATTTGTGTGTGCCAACTACTGGCCTTGGTGCATGACGGTTTCTTATCACTAGGGAAGAAGATCCCCATTACAGAGATACTGATCAGGAGAATTACAACCCTTCCCTGTCAAGGATTGGACCCCACAGAGGCTTTCCTGGGAAAAAACCAAGACAAACAGCTTGTAGACCAATTAAAGAATGCATATAGACTCACGAAGGGACCTCGGGGGTACCTCATTAGTTCTATCTCTGACAGAACTGTGTGCTTCGTTGCACACATATTGGCAGGAAAAATAATGAGGAAGAGCCACAGAGAGGAGGCTTCCACATTTGTAATTTATTTAGCTACAGAGTGCGCCAAGGGCATGGTATACAATTGGGCTATATTTTTTTTAGGATATCCTTGAAGATTGTAGGGCTGTGTAGGAAGAAGGAAAGTAGTGCCACTGCACATGGATCCTACTTTTTATTTCCTTGATGGAATGGAGGGAACCTAATGTGTTGCAGTTCAATGTTACAAACCCTAATATCTGTGAAGCAACCCTAAATGCTTTGGTATGGCATTAGACAAAACCAGCGAGGGTTTTTTCAAACATTTTTTTTGAGTCGAAGTGGAAATAAGCTTAAGAAAAATGATCAACCAACATCCTTGGTTGTCCCCTAGGATCATGGAATAGTATAGACAAATTGTGGAGTTCAAAGAGGACTTCCACCATATCCACATTCAAGTGAGGTAGGACCTCATTGGTGTTCGGTACGAGTTACCATACATGGTTGAAGAGGAAGATGTAGATGCCATCATCAGTTGATGGTTGAGTGATTATTTAACCATGCTAGATGAAGGCACGAAGAAGGCAGGAACGAGTGGGGAAAAGCCCACTATGCCAATTGGGAAAAAGTATATTTAAGTAGAGCTCTCAAAGATTGGATGGGATGATACTATTGGTGGTGATCTGGGCATAGATCCATCTGTACCCTCTAAGAGAAGGCTTCCACAGAAGGGTGGCGTGCAAAAGAAGGTTAAGTTTGATAGATCCATTGGTCCACAAGACATGGTCCTCACTTAAGTGGTCATTGACAAGATAGGGGATGTTATGCGATAGGTAAATGAAGAATTTTGGGCAACATTGAAGAGAAATACCATAAAGTTCTAGAAGATGTCCACAAAGGGTTCCAGGGTTTGCAGGTGCAAGTGAGCATGTTACAAGTAAGTGTGTTTCCTTCGAGTGGTGTGCAGAAAATTAAGAGTACAACTGCATAGGAGTTGGCACTAACTGCAGATACCCGCGCAGTTCCTATCTCTACAGGAACATTTTTCTTTGATAAGGTAGAGCAAAGGAAGCTGGTAGTTCTCTAGAAAAATACGATGCTTAATCTTGCCATGAGGCCATTACAAGCATTGCACGTATTTCACTAGGGCATCACTGAGGAGCTCAAGGTACGAGAAAAACATGCCCTTTTGGTTATTTAGGACACCCATTAGGAACACCATCGCATGGCTGCAAAGAAACATGTTGTTTTCTAGGAGCATGAGGTTGAGGCCGCATAATGCCAAAAGTTACAATAAGTGATCTTGAAGGTGTGTAGTGACCTAGTAGAGCTCAAGATTCAGGTTGTTGCTGTGCCTGAAGAAAGAGTGGCCAAGATGGCCACAACTGTCAAATAGTATCAAGCCAAAGTCGACAAAGTTCAGATTGAAATGGAGTTGAAACTTACTTAGCTACAAATGCAATTGCAACCTACCACTCCCCCCGATATCCAAGATCAACGAGCCACATAACTAAAAGCATCTACAGAACAGATTGAATCCAAGATATACGAATGTGCATCTGTCTTTTGGGAGGTTCTGGATGTATGGTCCTCATTGTGGGAGGACCCTGAGGTGTAGAAAATCTAGGCCGAAGTGCACAACAAGCTTGAGCAACTAGATCAGATTAATATCACTATGAAGATGTTAGCACCAATGCAACGGATTAACCGTCTCAAGGAGGATAAATCCTTGCAGGAGCGAGTTTCCACATTGCGTAGAAAAGAAGAGCTACTTGTAGCCATGATAAATCCATGTGAAGCTGAGGTCAGTAAAATTTTCCAAACCGTCGAGTTGAAGATGAAAAATATGCATGAGGCACAAAAAGGACTAGAACAGAGAGAAACTAAGAAGGTCATAGAGACGTTGCTTTGAGACATTGGAAAATTTGAGAAATAGTGCATTGAAACCATTTAACCGTTTAAGGATTCCTTGAGAGACATTAGAGAAAATATTGATGGCACACCACCATTGTGACTTGGGATGAGTCACATCTTTTTGTTGGGGGTTTTTTGGAGCTAGGATCCCCTGTGAAGTAAAGACTGCACAGATCGATGAGAGGAGCGTGCAGTGAAAAGTGTATTTTTGGCAATATGGGATTTAGGGTGGGTCAAAGCCCCTTAATTATGTAATGGGATGGGATTTTTGATGAAATTTGGACTCCACCCTATTGAGATTGCAACAAGATGATGAGCTTAGTGGAAAGAAGTCGCCTTCACTAAGTGGGCCCGCAGGCTATTTTTGGCACAAAGTCTATTTTTAGACTATGTCTATTTTTAGACATATGGATCATGTTCTATGAGTTGTAGGATGATATTTGTGGATGGTTGGTCAAGTCGGGAAAAAATAGATAGACTTCTATTTTTAGACATATTGGGCGGAATCTATTTTTAGATTTCCAGTCTAAAAATAGATATGTCGAATATTATTATCTCTTAATAATATTTGGACTATAAACATTATCATATTCTCTTGGAGCACTTTAGTTAAGTGCACAGATGTGGCACAAGAGCCGACAGAAGGAATTACGCTATCCCTAAGGTTTAAGTGGAGCTATTGCATGGATACTTCAGTTAGAACTCATGTGACAGAGTTTGGTGGAGTTGATTGAGGAGTTAATGGAGTTGTGTTCAGTTTAACTAATCTAAACATAGTTGAGCTATTTGTATCTATTTTAATTGATTGATACAATTAGTGAGAGTGGTGTGAATTAATTATTAATGAATTCACTAATTATAAACTCATTAATCAACTAAATAATACATCAGTTAACTTCAGTGCATGGACAGTTTCAGTGGAGACCAGTGCAAAGATAGGTGAAAGAGTAGGTTAACTATCAGTTGTGACTATATTGTTGCATATTTGCAACAGCCAGTGATTGGAGAAGCCCATGAGGATTGTGCAGTACAAGCCAAGTGGTTCAAGTTATTTAATGAGCCATCCTATAACATTGATTACGCAATAGACGCTGGCTATCAGGTGGCAGAGATTGGAGCATGTGTTTTGCTAGATCTAGCTTGATTAGTGTGTAGCAATTGGAGGTTGTGCTGAGAGATTGTGAGGAGGTTTGTACAATGATTTTTACATGATATCTATGACATATAATATACAGATAGTTGGGGGTTTTTAGCTTTAAGCTTTCCCATGAAATATTGTGTTCATATGTGTGATTGTTTATGGTTTTAATGTGCGCATGCAATTGATTTTATTTCCGCAATTAATGATCAATGGTAGAAGAGATTATGTATTGTGCATGAAGATAAAATAGTGTGTGATCAGGAGAATCTCGGTGAATAATATATCATTTATTCAAATTTCTACATGGTATCAGAGCAATATTGATCATTGGAGCAATTTCAAAACATTGAAGCGGTTGAGTTTTGTGCTGGTGGAATTCGAATTTGCAGCAGTGTTTTCTTGGTGTCTAAGTTGATGTGTCTTTCAACAGATTGCGATTGGAGTATGCCCTTGAGGACAGCTCAAATTATATTTCATGGAAGGACAAGATGGAGGCGGTGCTAGATGACAATGGGTTGAAGGAGTTCATAGATGTAGAAATTCCAAAACCTACTTCTAGTGATGCTGCCGTACTTGACGCATGGCAAAAGAAGACAACAAAGTGTCGAAGGATTCTATTGGAAGGCGTAAAGGATCACATAGTGTCTTGCCTTCATGGTAAGTATTCTCCATTCTTGATGTGGAAAGCTTTGACAGATTTATTTCAAAGCAAGAGCGACTAGAGGAAGTTGGCGCTCAAGGATAAAATCAGGAACATAAAAATGGAGATGAGCATGCCCAAGTACCTCACGAAGTTCATCTAATGTAGGCATGAGCTAGGAAGTGTGGGGGTGACTGTTGATGACAAGGACTTGGTGAGCTTGGCTCTCCTTGGGCTTCCGAAGAGTTGGCATTCCTATCAGGACTCTGTCAATGGTCAGGAGAAATTGCCAGGATGGGAGCGACTTTGGTCAGATCTTGTGCAAGAGGAGATAAGGCGAAGTACCAAGGACAGATCTTCATCAAAGAAATATGATGAAGAGAATTGTGCTTTGGCTTCAAAAGAAAAGAAGGGGAAGAGAAATAAGAATTCTTCCCAATCCGGTGCGAAAGGAAAGAAGCAGGACATGTCCAAGGTGAAGTGCTTTCACTGTCACCAACACGGACATTACGCCACTAGTTGTCCACAGAAGAATAAAAATAAGCAGGTTGCTGGATCTGCAGCTGGAGAGGCCTTAGCCTTGAAGTTTGAGATGGATTTATTGCTAATCACATGCTTGGTCTCAAGTGTGATGGGTTCAGTGTGGTTTCTTGACAGTGGTGCGTCTTTTCACATGACAGGAGATCAAGATTTGTTTACTGATCTGGATGAGAAAGATCTTGGAGTGCACATCGAGATGGGCAATGATGGTAGATACAATGCAATCGGTATCAGTACCATTTCCTTTGAGAGGGAGTCTGGTAAACCCTTTGTATTGAAGGAAGTGATGCATGTTTCAGGATTGAAGAAGAATCTGATCTCTGTGGCGATGTTAGAAGGCAAGGGATATGATGTTGTCTTTAGCAAGGGAAAGGCTTTCCTATGTAGTAAGGCAACTGGTGAGACCCAGAGGATAGGGTTTTGAGTTAAGAACCTTTATCAATTACAGGTAGATGGCTACGCAGCAATGGCAGGCAAGGCAGAAGGAGTGGTGAGCTAGGATGATGGCGAGTTGTGGCACCAGAGATTGGGCCACCTTCACCATGGAGCTTTGAAGATAATGCAGCAGATTTCTACTGGGCTTCCTAAGGGTACTCTTCCGCAGTCAGATCAGTGCAAGGGATGTACCTTGGGAAAATTTGTGAAAGCCACCTTTCACGATAAGGATAGTCGTGCCACGATGATCCTTGAGAGAATTCACACAAATGTGTGTGGACCTTTCTCAGTAGCTTCGACAGAAAATCACAGGTACTATGTGATATTTGTTGATGATTTTTCTTGTAAGTGCTAGATCTTCTTCATGCAGAAGAAGAGCGAGACATACTCAAAGTTCTGTGAGTTCAAGGCACTGGTTGAGAAAGAATCAAGGAAGCAGGTGAAGGCTCTTAGGAGCGACAATGGTGGTGAATTCATCTGCAGCGGCGAATTCAAAGACTTTTAAAGCACGAGAAGGAATTTGAAGGCTCACGCACCTCACCCGACGAATGGGAGGTTCTGGCCGGTGGTAGAACGAGAACGATCGTGGGTGTTGCACGGGTGATGTTGCATGATCAAGGCCTTCCCATACACTTTTGGGTTGGAGCTTGCAACACTACGATTTATGTGCAAAACCATTGTCCTCATAGAGTACTTGGCATGAGTACACCCGAAGAGGCGTTTTCTGGTAAGAAGCCTGATATTTCTCATTTGAAGATTTTTGGCTCACCTGTTTACATTCATGTGATGAAGGATGCCGGGAAGAATCTGGAGCCGACTGCAGAGGTTGGGATATTTGTGGGGTACACAGAAACACCCCACAATTATCGTGTGTATTTACCCGACAGCCCGAACGGTCGCAGAGCTGTTGTGCGACGGGATATCAAATTTCATGAGGGGAAAGCCATGAAGTGTTTGCTTGAGAGGGAACCACACTTTCATGCAGATGAGGAGCTATTAGTTCCTAAGGATGAGCCTCAGGATGTGGATCAGCCACAAGAGGAGGTTCATGGAGTGGAAGAGACCACTCATGCAACGCCAACCATCAGAGGGTGGAAGCGCACTACAGAAGCTGAGCGACTGGCTCAAGATGCAGAGAAGGTTATAGGAGCACCTACATCATAGCGTAGACAAAGACAGTCACCTGATCGGTATACTGGATACATGGCTCTTATGAGCAAGTGTATCGTGACAGACCCATCCTCTTTCGAGGAAGCTGTGGAGGATCCCGCATGGGTAGATGCCATGGTGGAAGAGTATGATTTGATTGTTAGAAAAAATGCATGGGAGATTGTCCCAAGGCCGGAAGGGAAATCCGTGGTGGGTTAGAGATGGATCTACAAAGTGAAGCAGGCAGCTGACAGGAGTGTGGAGAAGTACAAGGAAAGATTTGTTGCCCGAGGCTTCTCACAGATTGAGGGGATCGATTATGAGGAGACCTTTGCACCTGTCACAAGGTATTCTTCCATACGGATGATTCTTTCTCTCTCAGCACAAATGGGGTGGCATGTTCATCAGATGGATGTGAAGACTACGTTCCTCAACGGGGTGATTGAGGAGGAGGTGTACATAGAGCAGTCTGAAGGTTTCGAGATCTTCAGCAGTGAGTCGCATGTGTGCAGGCTCAAGAGAGTGTTGTATGGGTTGAAACAAGCACCTCGTGCTTGGTACACACGGATAGACAGTTATTTCACTAGACTTGGATTCTCCAAGAGTGAGGTAGATCCGAACCTATACCAGATTGTGGTGGAGGGTAAGTTGCTGATCATTGTACTTTATGTAGATGATTTGATTTTGACAGGTGATGAGCTGTTGATACTCTCATGCAAGGATGATCTTGCAAAAGAGTTTGAGATGAAGGACTTGGGCCTCCTTCATTATTTCCTGGGATTGGAAATTTGGCAGTGCAATGATGGACTATTTGTTTCTCAAGGCAAGTATGCCCGGGAGATACTGGAGAAGTTCAACATGCATGGCTGCAAGCCTGTTGATACTCCTCTTCCTGGTGGATGGAGGAAGGAGGATGCTACTTCGGTGGAGGTAGTGGATGCCACTGTTTATCGACAGTTGGTGGGGTCACTTATGTATCTGGTCAATACACGACCCGACATATGCTATGCTGTGAACCAGCTTTCACAAGCTATGGTTAAGCCTACCAAGCTCTACTGGAAGGCAGGCAAGCATGTATTGAGATATCTCAGAGGCACATCGGGATATGGATCATGGTATAGACAAGAGGATGAGTTGAGGTGGCATGGCTTCACGGACCGGTATCATCATATTAGAGATTGTGTGCAGCGGAAGATCATGTTACTTTCATACATTCCCACAGAGGATCAGGATGCTGATATCTTGACGAAGGCGCTCACCAGGAGAAAATTCGAATACCACAGAGGCAGGATAGGGGTGGCAGATAATCCTTATCTTGTTGAGAGGGAGTGTTGAGATTGCAACAAGATGATGAGCTTAGTGGAAAGAATTCGCCTTCACTAAGTGGGCCCGCAGGCTATTTTTGGCGCAAAGTCTATTTTTAGACTATGTCTATTTTTAGACATATGGATCATGTTCTATGAGTTGCAGGATGCTATTTGTGGATGGTTGATCAAGTCGGGAAAAATAGATGGACTTCTATTTTTAGACATACTGGGCGGAATCTATTTTTAGATTGCCAGTCTAAAAATAGATATGTCGAATATTATTAGCTCTTAATAATATTTGGACTCTAAATATTATCTTATTCTCTTGGAGCACTTCAGTTAAGTGCACAGATGTGGCACAGGAGCTGACAGAAGGAATTACGCTATTCCTGAGGGTTATGTGGAGCTATTGCATGGATACTTCAGTTAGAACTCATGTGACAGAGTTTGGTGGAGTTGATTGAGGAAGTTAGTGGAGTTGTATTCAGGTTAACTAATCTAAACATAGTTGAGCTATTTGTATCTAGTTTAACTGATTGATACAATTAGTGAGAGTGGTGTGAATTAATTATTAATTAATTCACTCATTAATCAACTAAAGAATACATTAGTTAACTTCAGTGCATGGACAGTTTCAGTGGAGACCAGTGCAGAGATAGGTGAAAGATCAGGTTAACTATCAGTTGTGACTATACTGTTGCATATTTACAACAACCAGTGATTGGAGAAGCCCATGAGGATTGCGTAGTACAAGCAAAGTGGTTAAAGTTATTTAATTAGCCATCCTATAGCATTGATTACGCAATAGAGGCTGGCTATCAGGTGGCAGAGATTGGAGCATGTGTTTTGCTAGATCTAGCTTGATTAGTGTGTAGCAATTGGAGGTTGTGTTGAGAGCTTGTGAGGAGCTTTGTAAAATGATTATTACATGATCTCTATGACATATAATATACAGATAGTTGGGGGTTTTCAACTTTAAGCTTTCCCATGAAATACTGTGTTCATATGTGTGATTGTTTATGGTTTTAATGTGCGCATGCAATTGATTTTATTTCCACAATTCATGATCAATGGTAGAAGAGATTTTGCATTGTGCATGAAGATAAAATAGTGTTTGATCAGGAGAATCTCAGTGAATAATATATCAGTTATTCAAATTTCTACACACCCATGGTTTTGAACCATGGTATTTTAAAAGCTATATCTATATAAGGAGTGTATATAGAAGTCATAGGTAGGCATGAAAGACTTGAATAATATATATTTTGTGATGAATTTGGATGTCAGAATGAGTTAGAGTCTATGTTTTCGATTAGAGGAAAATGCTCCTGCAGCTGTGTGTGCAGAGACCTTAGGAAAGAATGTAGTTGTGTGCACAAGCCCTTACAGTTTTGTGCGTAGGGTAGAAGTGATTGTATGAGATAGATCTAGATATGAATGTATGAACTATTGAGAAAATCAGAGTGATATTGATGTGTTTTATTTTTATATAATGTTTATGAATGACTATGATGAATAAGGGTTTGATTCTATAACTGAATAGCGCAATTTTGTTTATGGATGTTTACTATGTTTAATGCTTGAATAAGTAATATCCCATAGTTAATGGGTAAGTTCAACAATTGCGTTGAAGAGCACTGGTAATATTAATAGATCTAACTTGCAAAGCTCTCTAAATTAGGAAAAGCCCTAGAAGCCACTGTCCTCTATCCCTCTGGATGTAGAAACTTGGTTCTAACACCCTCCCATATTACCTGGGGTGAGACTTTAGTCTGCACAAGAATATCGTTGCCGAAAGAGCCGATAATAAAGGGTTTTGTTGGACTACGCAAACTCTCCGAACGTAGGTCAGGGCCCCATAAAGCCACTAGAGAGGGTTTTTAGCATTGATATAAGATTTCCTGTAGTGCTAGAGGAAACAAACCGAGAGGAGATGGAGGCCAAAAATGATGAGAAGAAGGTTAGGAGAGGTGGGGGAAAGGTGTATCCCTGTAGATGAAGGATTTCCAACCCCTTGGCCAAGCTCAGAGCTCTTCAAAAATCATGCCTTGAACCCATAAGGTTTCTCTCAGTGATGTAATGGTGACCTCAAAAATAAGGTTTTAGGTGACTTGGATGGAAGGTGTCTGATGAAGGGTGAAAAACTCAAGATGATGGTGCTGAATGGGGCCTTCCTTGCTGCTCTATCCAAACCCGCAATCAATATATTTGTTCATGAATTCATCATTGAAAAAATTATCATAAAAATGGTGGAAAATATGAGTTGAATCTAGATAAATATACCTATGCAATTGAAACACA
This sequence comes from Pinus albicaulis, assembly GCA_034641835.2. Classification (NCBI taxonomy): domain Eukaryota; kingdom Viridiplantae; phylum Streptophyta; class Pinopsida; order Pinales; family Pinaceae; genus Pinus; species Pinus albicaulis. The sequence goes on from CM076580.1 coordinate 1,255,290,866, forward strand.
TATTTACCTCTAAACTTACAACATGTTTGTGATAAGAGAATTAAAAAATATATAAATTTTCCAAGAAATCATAAATTGAAAATATATTTAGTCTATGGTGGAATATCTTCCTCGTCAAGCTCCAATGGAAGAGGTGATAGAGGGAGGCCTAGCACACACTTTTAATGTTTTATATGCTACCAAAAGGTAATGAAAGAAATCAAATACTAAAACATTCAAGAAAGGAACATGTACACAAGAGAGACTAAGGCCAATGGATTGGGCCCTAACCTAGAAGATCACCTCCCTGAGATCAACTCAGTGGAAAAGAAACCAAATTCTCATCTTATTTCCTAACCAGTATTTTATATGAACAATGAAAGCCAGAAATTTCTAATACAAAAGCTAATAAAGCTCTACTTGTATCCAAAATTTGAATCCTAGTGAGCTCTTGCTCTGGCTTATTTATGCTAGAGGGTAGCTACCAAAAACTCCCTAAAAATTAGGTCTTTTTTCCCTTGGAACTTGAGAGAAGTGGATCTTGGCTCCCTTTCATAATTCACTTGCTTGGCTACCTCTAATTTCGAGCTATTGGAGGAGAATCTTGAAGAGATATTGGCTACCTATAGAAGTTAAGAAGGTGGTCAACCTCCCTACTATTTCTCATTGTCTACTCCGAGCCCTGATTATGCAATATTTCTCAAAAATGGTATTATTCCATTCATTTTCCTTCATTTAAACCATATGAGGCCTCAAATTATGACAACCCTTAATACACCGTTCTCACTAAGAAAAATATGACAAAATGAAATTAAATGTGAGAGAGAGAAATTAAGCTAAAAAGGTGACAATTAACTCCTTAGAGTATACCAAATGATGGTGCTCATCATCACCCCCCTACTAAATGATTGTTCATCCTTTGAGAAACTCAGACCTCTTTCTTGATTTCTTTTAGAGCCCTTGTGTCTTCTCTCACATCCCAAGGTATCATGGAAGGAGTCTGTTCAGGTGGGTAAAACCCTGCATTCTTTTCTGCCTCTTCCATTCCTTTTCCTCCTCTGTTTTATCTTTTCCTTCCGTCAGTCCCAAAAACAAAGGTGGACTGAGCTTTAATCCAAGGCACTTGATCTTCATTGTTTTCATGACTCTTTTGTACAAGGGTGCTCTTTCTAGGGCAACTCTCAATCTCTCTAGAGTATGATTCTCCATATTTCTTAGGCTAAGTGGGAGGCCATTCGATCTTCTTTGACATACATTCACACACTCCTCTCCTAGTATTCTAGAGATGTCATCATAATGTGAAATTTCTAGTGATTGGGTGTTGAGATATATGTTTTCAAGGTAGGCATCATTGGCTATCATTTGGTGGTTGTTTATGACCCCTCTAGGGTTGATTAGCTCTGCCCTAATTTGGAGAGGCTCTTTTCCATCTCTCTTCATCACCTTTTTGACCTCCTCTGCCTTGGCTTCTTCATTGGCCATCCAAGAGGCTAGGGCCATCAACTACATATATCCCATCCTAGAGTTTGGGTCCCAAATGTTCATATCAATTAGGACAATGTTATGCATGTAGAACTCTACCAATTTGGCCCTATCTTCTATACTGGACCGACTGCAAAAATCAATAAATTTCCTATAATTTTGGAAAGGAAATGATGATTTTTATGCTAAATTGTTTATTTGTAATTGTAGGCACTTCTATTTAAGATAAATAGCATAATATTTTGAAGGATGCCTATGTTGTATTATCTCCATACACAAGTATTCCATAGTGGCAATTTATTTTTATTTCTGCTGCAATTGGCCATTCAATCTTTCAGTTTATGCTTGTGCCTCTTGCAACTTCTCTTTTAACACTGCCTCTCTAATTCTGATATCACCTGAATATCTCCCCATCTCAGAGATTTTCTCTTCCATGATCCCCACATCTTCCACATTCCTAGCTTTGGCAATTTTCATCCATTGGTGGGTGTGCCCTCTCTCTTTTTCTAGCTCATAGAATAGGGGAATGGGGAGAGTTTGAGGCATCAACTTCCCTCCTTCAATGAATTTATAATAGGATCTTAAGTTTGGCTGTGGGCTAGGATGTTGAACTGTTGTAATATCTTTTGGGACAATTTTTAGAGAGGTTGGATCCTCTTTTGGTCCCTCCTCTTTTGATTCTTTTTTATCAACTTGGGCATCCTACCCCCCAACTTCTACCTCTTTTTCATCACCCTGTGCATCATACCCTCCCAATGGTGCCTTTTTTTCTTCCCCTTGGAAATTTTTCTCTTCTTGTAGAAAATTATGAGTTTCCTATAGCACTGTTTGGGTTTCTTGTAGCACACTTTGTGTTTCCTATAGCATACCTTGTTTTTCATGTTGTATCTCCTTTTCTTCTTCTTGGAGGCCTGTGGGTGGTTGTGCTTGTTTTATGGATGCTAGCCTTGAGGAGTGCCTTATTTTGTAGGTCATAGTTGTCTATTTGGTTGAAGTGACCTCTTGAATATCGGCCTCCTCCGGCCCTATTTCTTCTTTCTGGATAGGTGACTCCTCAATTGTGATGGAGCTCTTGGTTGGAGTTTGAGGCATCCCCTACCTCACCCTAACACTTTTCCTGGTCTTGAAACACATGGGGGTCTGCCTCTTTATTTTTGGTTTCACAGGGGTTCTTAGAGTGGCTAAAGTGGCATCCACTTCCTTTTTATTGGTCCCCGGTGAAAGGCTAGTTTTTTGAGGCGAGATGTCAATGGAAATATTTGGGTCTAGGGTGTCATCTTCTTCTATATTTTAATCTTCCTATTTTTTTTCTTTCTCTTCTTCTTCTTTCTCTTATTATTCTTCCTATTTATCTTCTTTCTCTTCTTCTCCATCTTTTGTGGTTTCTACCACTATTTCCATTTCCTTTTATTCCTCTATCCTTTTAGTCTCTTATTCTCCTGCTTTAATACCCCTTTCTCCAAGATTAGAGGCAGGGGTATCTCTAGGGGTAATGGTTTGTGTCCCAATGAAGGCTTCTCTGTCTATGTCAGTGAAAGTGGACAAAGGTACAAGGATGTTGAGTCTATTTAAAGCATCTTCCACTATGAGTTTGATGAGACCATGATGAGCTAGGTGTTGATATTTCCTCTCCCTTACCCTCTAGCTCATATCTATGATTGAGTCGAGGAGGAAATATGGGATATTCAGTCTCTAATATAAAGGAAGCTACCCTTTGAACCTAAGTTCATGCAACAACCTAAAGTGATATCCATAGACCACACTTCGTCTACCCTCACAAGAGATATACTTTATGATATGGTAAGCTACCTCGTCCCATGGGTACGACATAATTTCCCTTCTTACGCCATTCTTATCTTCAATTTATTCCTCATTGGGAACGAATAAACTCTTCTTAGAGGTAGTACTAGAGAATTTTTCCTTTATGTTCCATTTAATTCCTAAAGGTATGGTGATGACTTTGATGATGAGCTTAGGGGTTATGGTAATTGCTAGTCCTGTTACCACTATGGTGGAACTATCATCTGCTTGAGAGTGAAAGACCACTGCAAAATATCAACCCACTTCATCATCATACCAGTTTAGGAGCTCGAATAACGCCAACCACTGATGGTTTCTGAAGATGTCTATGACAGGAGGATGTAGCCTAATTTTCTTGGTGTCTATGGGCTCCCTTCTATTTGATATAATGTTATGCAGTTTGTGTTAGAGAGATGGTTGTCTGTGGCTTTTTTCTAAAGGCATAATGATATGGGAACTTAAAGCTTTTAAATTTTCTCAAAATGTGGTTTTTTAATCCCCTATTCCTTTAACCAACTCTTTAATTTACTGAATTACAGCTTGACTGTGTGAAAATTACCATTATAATTATTGCAACTTGATAGGGGTGATGGAAACATACCTCTGTAATTATGATGTTTCTGAATTTAAGAATGGTTTTTGATTGCTAATACATTGTGATGGTGGCTTTCATTTCACCTCTTAGCCCTCTGTGGCTTCCTTGGAAACTTCCTGTAGCAGTAGTAATTTTTCTTGTAGCACGGTTGGAATGCAAAACTTAACCATGGATTGAAGCTCCTCGGTGTCTCTTGCCTTTTTCCTTTGTTGACTGATCTCAAAATGATAAATAGAGTGAGGGGAAATGAGCCTCATTACACTTTTTATTATAAATCAAGTGGGATTGGAGTGTATTGGTGATGTGGATTTGGCAAGAGTTTCCATATTTGGAGCGTTGGTCCCACTCAAGCCTATCATTCCATTTTGCCTCATAATCAGCTCCCACTACTCATTATCCTTATCCTAACTAATGTGAGAGATCCATGTGGCATGCAACTCCCCCAAATTTTCACTTTAACTATTTGAGGGTGGCCAAGATAACTAACCACCTTTTTTCCTATTAAACTCTATTTTCTCGAAATTTGTTCATTTAGTCAAATGATGCATAGCGAAAGCATGTGGGAGACATACTTGAGTCTACATGATTGCTGATGAGTTATAGGATTCTTTGATGCAGGGAGTTGGAGATCTATGATGGTCACAATGATGTGTTTTATTTGTTGTGTTTTTTCCCTTTTTTTTATTTTCTCAGTGAGGTGCTTACTGTGTTTTTTCTTGTTGTGTCGTCTATAGGTATCTCATGGAGATCCTAGGATGCTTCTGTTGATGTAGATTCCATTTTTGGAGTCCCCTAGTGATATTCAAGATCAGATATTCATCATTCATCTCATGCCTTTGATGTGTTGGATGCATGCACATATGTGCTATAGGAAGTGACTGTCTTCCTGTAGCAGTTTTCTTGTTACAATTTTGGAGCTCAAAATTTCATGAGGAAGGAAGAACAAGAGTGTAGAGATGCTATGGGTGGTGTTAGGATGTGGATGGATTGGTGTAATTGAGGAAAACATGAGAGAAGAGGCCATGTGTGTATATTTAACAAAAACTGGCTCACAGTGGCAAAATAGAGGGTTTGATGAGTGAGTCTTCATGCATTGGATAAGTGACAGTTAGGGATGGTAGAAATAGGTGGAAAAAAAACTTCATGCCTTTTTTACGGTTAGGGAACCTTGGGTGAGATTTTTTTTCCTTGGGTAGCTTTCCTGTAGCATTATAGGGTTTCCTGTAGCACTACAGGAAATCCTGTAACAGCCTAGGACATCCTATATCACTGCAGAGAATAAGAGAAAATTGGGATTTTCCCTCCCGTGGTGGTAGAAATGGATGAAGGAATGCATGTTGGGGTTGGACATGGAGTGAATAGGTAGAGAGGAGAGAGATATATGGAAGGAATGTTTCTCCCTTTGTCAAAATTGTCCCTGTTCAGCAACTTGTAAAACATAAGCAGGTTAGTGCATAGGTGTTATTTCATTCTTTTGGATATTTTTCTCCATTTTTCTTCTTTTTTCTTTTTCGTTTGAAGATAGGTGGGCTGACTCAGCAGAACTTTTCATCTGTTATGGGAAATGTTACCCTAAGGTACTGGGTTGATAAACCTCATAGAGCAGGGGCATGTCAGCACAATAAGGACTCAAATTACCAACTTCTATGCTTTAAAGTAGAAAGTGAGGATTGCAGGTTTATCCTTCATTTGTAGTAGATCCCGTAGGGTTCAAACCCCCTGCAACTCCTTGTGCTTTGGAACCTACAAATCAGCAAAGAAGCAAAAAAACCTAGTTGTACAACATATATGTCCTAGATGTTAGCAACATAGCATATATAATCTCATAAAGATAAAAAGAAATAAACTATTCAAGATTATTAAGCATGTATAAGAGATATATGACACATGAACATCAGGACCAGGATGGTACTTCTTTTATTGATAACATGTACAAAAAATAATAGTGGATAAATCACCTGAGATCTGCCTCGTCCTTGAGCAAAACCGTCCTCAAGATTCGTCTAGCCCTAGCCTCACAAAGCTTCTTCCATGAATAGTGTAAAAAGGATGTCACATAGAATGAAGGTGATCATCACAAGGAAACAAGGGTTTCATGAAAATATGGGAAGTACAAGAGGCACAGGGGAAATATCAGACTTGATAAGGGCTATAACAGGCTATAATATCTATAATTCTCTCAGTCCTCTTAGGCCATTCCCTTGAGGGGTATTTATACTTCCTCAAATTAGTTTTTTTAGTTGCGGAATAGTTAGGCTAGGATATGGGGTGGTTAAGTTATAGGAAAAACTGTAAATCCCCCCTTAATAATAGGGAAATTTTATATTTTTTAATATTTTAAATATAATACACAGGTTCGCTATATATGGACCTATGTGTATACACAAAAAAATCTAGGCAAGGTCGCGTATGGATTTTAAAACACTGTTTTTTGAGAAATATGACCAAGGTTGAATGGCAGGGCTGCCCAAGGCCAATGCATAAGTCATCAAGTACATAGAGGTGATAAATGATGCTATAACATATTCCCCCTAATATATGAGGTCAGAAGGGGTACATGATGGCCGAAATGTATTATGTGCATAGAAAGAACCTTACAAGGGCTATAGAGGACTTCACCAAATTTTAGCCTGCCAAAAACCAGTGATAGAAATAAAAAAGATAGCTCATTTCTGAGGCAGGCATACCCATGCTCAGTGAAAGAAAAGCATGTCTTCGTATGAAGTATGGAGCAGATCCAATATGTATACAAGAATAACTGAAATGTAAAATACGTAGTGAATCATCTGATCACTGCGCAGAAGTATAAGTCAAGAATCACGTCCAAGTATCAAATATAGAATACTGATCAATCATGCTGCTCAGATATCTGATCACTGAAGTCACAACTGAGTCTCGAAGTACCAAATCATAAGTGGTGGAACAAATGGTACAACGCACAACTCGGGTGCCAACATATAAGATGATGTTGTGATGAAAATGCAACATACAAGGGTGGATGGTATCACTGGTAGAAAACTGAAGGAGTTGTCAAAGTGAACCAAAGCATGCTAATGCAAACACGATGTCTTCACCGATCACCATGGCACAATTCTACACAATGAAAATAAATGAGCTGAGGTCGACCATGTGAGAAATTTTTTGATTACTGGTCATTGATGTATACCGTTAACAAACGCGAGGAAACCCACTGATAATGATAATGAGTGTCAAGGTGCCCTATTACAATCCAACAAGTGAGAATGAATGAGTTGAAGTCAAACACTTGAGAGAATCTATCAATCCGGAGACATTGATGTATTATCACTGTCGATAGCGAAGGAGTCTACCACTAATGACTGCAAAGCCTAAGGTAATGAAAAAATGACTCTAGATCTTATTCCCAAAAAAATGAGTCAGAGTTTATGGGAAAAGATCGCTAGAAGGAAGGCATTAAGACATCCCACATCAGTCCATCACAAGTATAACCCATAGGCAAAAATTTGGAAGGAATCGGACGAATCAAAGTGGAGTAACCAACCCGAAGTACATTTCTGGCATGAACAAAATTTAGCTAGCACAAAATAGAAACCCTCTAAACCAACCAATAATGAAAGCTGACAAAGAGGCAAGATATCCACCGATAGGGTCAACTGGAAATCAAGGTACTGCATGAATCCCAGGTGTGATAATGTAAGCTGAAGTTGAACGCAAGGGAAACCACTCAGTAAAATACCCATGATGTTGATCAAATGTTGAGAACAAGGTCACCTATCAATGATGTAAATAGGGCCAGGGTGTGGCTCTAGGTTTACTCTTAGAGCAATATGTCGTAGTCGATAAGAGACAAACCCATTGGCAAGAAGTTAATGGAGACCTTCTCAAACCAGCATGAGCAAAGGACCAAATAGCTGATGTGATAGAACAAGATACTGACAAAAATCGGATGGCTGACTGGAAAATGAGTCAAGAGACATCGCAGAAAGGCCGACTCAGGTTAACTTCCCTTGATCAAAAGCATGACTCATTTTCGACTATCGCAGCAAATGATAACTTTGTATAAGTTTATCATGTAGGAGGCACAAACAAACCCTCCCTACGATTAGAAGAGATAACCAATCAGGGGAGTAATAACTCAAATAACAAGGTTATGGTTTTTCCTAAGTCAAAAACTAAAACCATCCCAAATGGAGAAAAGACTTAGCTTTTTTGTGCTTTGTTCAAGGGTGATACAATTAATACTGTTGCTGCCATCAAGTATGGAAGTATTGTCTCACTCCTGCTCTTTTTCAAATATTTTTTTTTTCTTTTTCATATTGCAAATATCAAAAAAGAATAAAATAATTCCTATAGTACAATGGATAGAATGAGTTTCGGTAAACAGATGCACTAGTTCTTGGGATAGGAACAATCCTATGCTTAGATGCACTAGTTCTTGGGATCGATTTCTTGAGATTTTGATTGGTCATTGAGAACCAGATGAATATTTCTTTATAATGAATCATATGCCATTGAGAATAGAGCTGGAAGACATATATTTTATCACTGGACTCTCCCGAAGGGGAGACCCAGTTGATTTTCATGGTAAGCCCACTGGAGGGCTTAACATAGATGACTATGTCCAGGTCTACTGTATATATGATGCAAAGAAGGTGGGGACTTAGATCCCATTCAAAGATGTATGGGATTTGTACATGAATATCCTTATCTTTACTATTGGTAGAGTACCAGGATCAACTTCTCTACACCAGGCCTCACGCACTCATATGAGTATAGTAATGGAGTGTTTGACTCATCTTTATGATTGGTGCATAGCCTTATTAGCTAATCTGAAAAAACTATTGAATTCTACCTGGTGGACAAAGACAAAACACTTTGGATATGGCACCATTCTGTTGAAATTATTCTTTGAGAGAGTCCCAGGGCTTCGGCCCAAGATTATCTCTACTATTAGCCGCTTAAGGGATCCAAGGATAACTCGATGAGAAAAGGGTTGCAATGGGTGATCAGAGGAATATCCCTGTCTTTAGATAGATTTTAGAGAATCTTGACTGGGCTTCTTTCCTTCAGTGATGCTTTGGAAGTGAAAATTGGTAAGATTACATAATGATTTTTTGATTATATGATTTTTATGATTTTTCAATTTATATATAGAATGAAAAAATGTTTTTAATAGGAAAATATGGCTTACAAAATTTAAATGATCATGATGCATACATGGGACCAATTAGGCCCGAGGATTACCCAAGACATAAGCACCGTAGAGCAGAAGCGAGAGATGATGAAGACCCAGGAAGAACCCTCCATGTGGTCCAAAGAAACTTGGAGAGGTTAACTCGCCAAGTACCCATGGCAGCCATAAAGGATCTTCCTGAAGCTATCGAGAGGCAGGTAGTTGGAGTACCATGAGACTGGGTGCGGTTATTCCACCGTGTATCTATTGCTATTCTATTCTATCGAAGCACAAATGTTGGGCACGTACCTCAGGAGTAGTTTTAGATTTGATCGGATGACTGTAATATTTTTTTATGAAAGACATGATCAGGCATAAGCCCTAATTTTGTAGGACATGATGTCTGATTTTGTATATTTTGAACACTCTAGTCTATATATATATATATATATATATATATATATACATAGCGATTTTATATGATGTGATTGTCCCAAATGTACAATGATGAATGGTGATTTTGAAATTTCTAAAGTATTGAATGATTAATGTGCCAATAAAGTGCTTGATTAGCTAATGAGTCTGCTAACCAATTATCAGATCGAGGAATATGAATGAATGTAATAAGTTGAAATGAACATTGTAACAAATGTACCCTTAGGAATAATCGATGCAAAAATGGGTATCTGACATGATAGGTGTTGTTTAATTGTGAAACCACCAGTTGTGAATCCAAGTAAACTACTAACGAATCAACACCAAGAGATATTGCTTCCAAGAGTAGGTTGACTACTGCTGTGTATTCTGCCACATTTCTCAAAGCAAGATCAATGCAGACACCTATTGAAACTAACAACTGATCAGATGGATAATGGATTACCTAAGCTGCAGAAGCCAGGTTTCAGGTATGTCCACTAGCACCATCGGCAAAGCCAAAATGACTCATCTCATCCAATAATATATGCCAAAGAAGATCAAAAAATCATCAGTCACACCAAAAAATCGAAAAACATATATGTACAAAAATACAATGGATACAACAAAGAAGATGCTAGGCTGAAGCTTAAGCATAATACTTCTTCTAATAGAGCCCATTTCTAGGCTCCGCTAGCTCATTCCCATCAAAATCAACCAAGGCATAAGCTCCCCTTTTCAGGACTTTTTTGACGATAAAGGGGCCATATCACATAGATTTGAATTTTCCTACCCCCAAGGCATCCTTCTCTTGGGAATAAACCAAGACAAGGTCACCTTCAGATAAAACCCTGGGCTTGAATACCTTATCATACTGACCCTTCACCTATTTCTAATGCTCCTCATTCATCGTAGCTGCATCTCGATGCTACTCATCGAGATGTTCTATATGGATAAGGCATTCTTCGAGACTAGAAGTGTTAGGAAGAAGCTCAATTTCTAGCTTAAGAGAAGGAATTTCACATTCAATCGGAAACATATATTCGAACCCATACACTATTTGAAACAGAGTGAAACCAGTTGCAATCTTTATAGACATTCGATATGCCCAAAGTGTAGGGTACAACATGACGTGCCAATTCGATTTTACTTTATCAATTGTCCGTTGAAGAATTGTCTTTAAGGATTTGTTAATGGATTCAATTTTCCCATTGGCTTGAGGATAATAAGGACATGAATGCTCCTGCTGAAAACCCAATTTGAGAGCCAATTCATCCATCATACTGTTCTGAAAATGACATCCATGGTCAGTGACAATATCTTTGGGGATACCAAAGCGAGAAATGACTTGATTAAATAGGAACATGGCTTTTGTCTCACCATCATTCCCAAAAGTAGGCATAGCCTCAACCCACCTCGTAAAGTAGTCTACATCTACAATAATGTACTTATGACCCTTAGCCAAAGGCATGTTAAAATTAGTATAATCAATACCCCACTTTGTAAAAGGACCAACAGTGATGATAGGAAAGAGTGGAGCTGGATGAGCGCACATCTTCCAGGTATAAACTTGACAGGGATGACACTTTTTGACTGCTTCAACACAATCTTTGAAAATCGAAGGCCACAAGTATCCTGCCTGCAAGATATTTTGGGCTATAGCAAGCCCAGATAAATGACCACCACAAGCTCCACTATGGCAATCATTCAACACAACTTCAAATTCTTCGAAATTTAAGCAACGTCTAAGGATCGAATTGACCCCGCGACGATATAAAGTGTCATTGATAATCAAATAACTTTTAGCTAAGTGATGCAAATTTTGACACTCATCTTTCAAAAAAACTAAGGAAAACTTTGCAATCTGGATGTAAACAATGAGATACCCATACCAAGGATCCTATGAAGAAATGTGAAAAATATGTTCATCGGGAAATGATTCTTCATAAACTATTTTTTTTCCATAGAGAAACTCAAAAATGAACTCCGTAAATACAAATGACTTCTTGGATTAGACAAATAGAAATTCAAGATCAAATTCTTGAAAAATAACAATCCATCGATTTTTTTTGTCCCCAATCACTCACCTACTAAGAACAAACTGAAATGGATTGACTCCCACTAAAACATAAGTATTGCAAAGGAGGATATAATGTCTGAGTTGTTGGACAACATGGACAGCTGCCAAAGAAAGTTTCTCAATCAGAGAATACCAGAGTTAAGGACCCACCAAGCCTCGACTAAGGTAGTATACAACATGCTCACAAAGAGAATCATCTTCCTGAACCAGAACCATACCTATGGTAGATTCTGATGCAGTGAAATACAAGAGGAAATCCCTGCTATAATTTGGTGGACTCAGTAATGGGGCAGAGGTCAATGCATTTTCCAAGGAATCAAATGAATGTTGAGCAAATTCATCCCAAAAAAATGGAACTCCTTTCTTTAACAACCTCATAAATCCCTTTGTAATTTCTTCATAATTCACGATAAATCTTCGTAAGAAATTGGCTTTACCTTGTAGACTTTTAATTTGATGGATTGAAGATGAGGGAGGCAACTGAACTATTGCCTCAACCTTGAAAGGGTCTACCTGAATCCCTTCTGTGGACACGGTTAATCCCAACAACCAACCTGATGTGATAGTGAAAAAACATTTATTAGGGTTCAACCGAATTTTATAATACCAACATCGTTCAAAACCTTGATGAAGGTGTGAAGGATGATCAATTCTCTTGCGAGAATGAGCAGCTAAATCATCCAAATATTCCTCGATAATATGTTTGATGTCGTGGAAAACATAAGACATTGCCCACTGAAAGGTAGCTCCATCATTTTTAACATCAAAAGGCATATTATTGTAAGCAAAGGTACCCCAAGGACAAATATAAGCAGTCTTATGCTGGTCCTCAGGATGGGTAGTGATCTGATTATATCCAGAGAAATCGTTCATGAAGGAGAAAATCACATTCCTTACACACTCATCGATGATATGATCTATAAATGGTGTGGGGTAATTATCTTTAGGACATGATTTATTCAGTTAATGGAATGGGGTATATGAAGCCTTCCTTAAGCAACTTCTCCACCTCGGCTTTGATAGTTGCAGCCTTCCTATGGTTGACCAGATGAATCTTCCACTGAATGAGCTTAGCATTTTCATATGTCTTTATCTTCTTTTGGACAATAGATGGATCTATACCAGGCATTTCCTCATAAGACCAAGCAAACACATCCCAAAATTCTCGAAAGATATCAATGTAAGTATGAATTTCTTCAGGGGAACATTCAACTCCAGTTAATACATTCTCAATAATGTTGGGATCTCTGGAGATTTTTAACAGGGTAGTAGCAGAAATGACAGCCATGTTCCCTTCAGTAAACAACTATGCTGGTGCTAAGGGGTTCAAGACTGGGTGAATAGGACGAGAGGAATGAAGGCTAGAGAAACTTGATTCAACTTCTCGTAAGTCTGGTAAAAAATAAGACATATGATGCAAATTATCCCATGGTATCTCTACACCAATCATTGCTTCAAGGATGGCCTCTTCAGATGGAAGAGTGGTATCAAGGCAATCCTAATAGAAGATGAACTAAAAGTCCAAGTTGGAGCCACATGAGCTCCATCCAATTCCTCCGGTGAAAGAGAAATTGGCATGGAATCTGCAGAGTCAACAATAGATCTATAGGAAATCTCAGATGCAAACAAAGGAAATGTCATTCCACCCACTTGACCTTCTTCTAATGTGGAATAAGGAGAAGCTATGGTCCAAGGGTCTGAAAAATAATGAGTTTGAAAGAACTCTCTCCAAGTAGGAACCTTGGAGGATGAAATAGCATTGATATGAACCGAAGGAGGTGAAAAATCAAAAGTACCCATCAAAAAAGTATACATTCAAGCCCCCAAATTCTCAACAGGATGCTTGGCCTCATTCACTAAGGGAACAGTCGAGTCATTAGATGCATATGAATCTATAGGAGAATAGTCAATCTGATAAATAGTGATAATCCTCCCTTCGTGAGGGAAACATAAAATGTGAAATAACGAGGAAGCAATAGCATCCATCTCATAGATCTAGTTTCTCCCCAACAGAAGTTTATAGTCCATATTTGCATCAACTATCTCGACCTCGATATTGACAGTTTTACCCCCAACACAGATGGGTAAAGCTAGAACAATGCCATGTGTCCTATGAGAATGACCATCAAAAGTAGTCAAAATAGTAGTAGAAGGGACAGCTGAAGGAGATCCAATAGCCTTCTAACATGTGAGAGGCATCACACACGTGGAAGCACCATCATCGATAACAACTCGAAAGATACTGAACTTCTGATATGTAGACTTAACCTGGAAATCATATGATGAGGAAGTCTCTTTTTTAAATTCGACATGTCAAATGTGATCATCAGATAATTATTTCGATCTACAGCCCCAATGGCAGTGAGCAGTGCACTCCTTTATGCAGGACATGACTGGAGTACCTCCAATGCAGACATGGCATAAGGACTTTGAGCCAGATCTTCTACAATTGAGTAGTTATGGGCAACATTGGAATTAATATTAATCGTCGTACGCTTTATAGATCCTTTCAGCATTCGAGGTATAGGCTCTACTGTAGGCCTCTCTATATGGAGTGGCTCAACATTAGTAGGAGCACCCTTAGTTTTCTAAGACTCAGCTTCACTAAAATCATGAGATCTCGTAGTGATATCTGTGTGAGAACTCATCATGTATATGTTTGATGGATTTTCCCCTTCCTGGTTGCCCCTAGAGGGAGCTCTAGTATTCACATTAACGCCATAAAGTAACTGTTGCCCTTGGGGAAAAAGGTTTGTCAGTACAACCAGGGAACTAGAAGAACCCTACTGAGCTAAAAACTGTTGAGCATCCTGAATTTTAGAGTAGAGGTGAGTAAGATGGTCTCCAGTGCATAGATTGCATGGAAACTTAACCTTCTTTTTATTATCCCTCTTACCCTCTCCAACATGATCGTTGGATATGTTGGCATTTCCGTTCCCATCCTTGTCTTTTTTCTTATTATTTCGTTCCTTCTTCTTCCCATAGGATTATTGATTTCCTTTGAGGTTAGAAGTTTTAACGGCATTAATAGCCAAGGGCTGAGAAGGAGTTGACACTGAAGGCGTAGCCTGACCAGAAGGAGCAAATTCTAAAGACAATTATTGCAATTGATTTAGCAAGTTAGCCATACTGCTATCGATCATACAGATAAGTCTGTCACCATGAGGACCAGGTTTAGTTTTGGCTAAATCTAACTTGGAGTGAGGAGCATCCAGCAAGATTTTATTAAGGACTCCAGACTGAGAATAGATTAGTTCTAGCTGTTGAGCCCTAAAAATAGCCTGCTCTTCATAAAATACCCCTGAAAGGGATACATCTTTTGAGATTTATGGCTGTAGAGATTTCAGAAACCATTCAAGAAGGAACTCATTTTGAATCTGAGCTTTTATTAGCCTCTTCCTTCTCCTCCATTCCTGAATATCATCAGAGGTGTGAGTTGCTTTGTCCTACTGAAAATTGGCCAGAAGATTAGTCCCGGTGTCATAACGGAAATGGAACTGAAATTTTTTTAAGAACATAGTAGCCAACTCACCAAAAGTAGTAAAACTTCCCCCTGTCAACTCGATATACCATTTTGCTACATTTCCAGTTAAATTTCAATGAAATAATCTCAACCTAATCGAATCGTCGATAAGGGAGTTTGAAGAACACCATAAGTGGAAAGTGGTGACATGGTCCGTCGGATCTTCACTATTCTTCCCTTCAAACTTTGGAATGTCTGAGGGTAGTTTAGTGGGGACCGGAGGCCAAAACAGACTATACCGAATAGGATCGTTAGTCAATTTTGATAGATTTGGCAAGTTTAAAGTTGCCAGGAATGGTAAGCGTGAAGGAGCCTGGGAATTCCATCCCTCGTAGGAAGGGTTTCCCAAATTCTAAAAAGAATAGCCTAGATTTTTTGAGGCACTAGGTTGCCATATGTTTTTGGTAGCAAATGTTGAGCCATAAGAGAAACCTTGTGACCCAAAATTCGGAGAAGGACCCCTTCCCAACATAGGGTTTCTATAAACAGGGACATTCCCTCCAACCGAGGTATTGAATGAAGAATAAACCCCTTGGTAAGGGTTCCAAGAATTTACAAATAGAGAAGAGCCCTGAGAAGCACCCACTGTAGTGAAAGGAACATTCCCTTGCTGACCAGAGAAAAACTGACTCCCAGCTCCCAATGCTATAAAATCAGGGTTCCATCTTGAAAAAAAATTAGAGTGCTGACCTCTGGAAAAAGGATTGAATCCTTGATTTTGAAAGGTTAAGGGCAAGGATCCTAAGGAAGTGTTATGTTGGCACCTAATCCTAAGGGGTTGGGTGAGATTGTATATTATTGTAATTTAGTAAATAAGGAAGGCAAAGAGTCATTGGGAAGTGAATCCCAATAGCCTCACCTCCATGTATAAGTACACACACAATCTCCATCTAATACATTGAGTTTTTTGGAGTTACCTCCTGGTCTGACATGGTATCAAAGCCAGTCCCATTTTTGTCATTCCCGCCTTTGGTGTAACTCCCTCATTTTTTTATTTTTTGTAGACTTTCATTGTGCATTCAATTTTCTATTTACTTCTCCTGCTATTCTGTAATTATGGAAAATTCTGAGTTTTTTTTTACTGCAAATTCTGTAATTTTTTTCTGCACATTCTGCCTATTGTTTCTACACTCCACTGTGCAATTTTTGCTCAAATTTTGAGCATAGTTAAATTTACTGTACAATTTTTTTTTACTGTTCACACTCATTCCTATTCATTCCTATTCATTGTAAAAATTACAAACCCTCACTTCCATGCTCACATCGCTCAAATTATAGTCCCTCACATCAAAACGCCCTCCCCTCACATCGCTCAGCCCCCTCGTCCGCTCCATCACCCTCACGGCCCTCCCCCCACATCGCTCGGCCCCCTCACCCACTCCATCACCCATAACTCCACCTTGCCCCCTCACATAGCTCACCCACCCCTCACCCCTTACCCTTCGCTCCCCGCTCACTCCCGCATAGCACCGCGCCCCCTCACCCCTCGCCCTCCCCATCCACCCACTCACTGCACTCTCACCCCCTCTCCCTCTCCCTCCCCTCCCCACTCACTCTCGCATAGCACCCCGCCCCCTCACCCCTCAACCTCCTCAGCCGCTCGCTCACTACCCACCTGCCTGCTCACACCTCGTCCTCCCCACTCCCCTCTCACGGCTGCTCGACCCTCCGTCCCCTCCCCTCCCACGCAGATTCTCTGCATTCCCTTGATTTTTGGCCTCTTATTTTAATTTCTTTTACAGTTTGACCTTCCCTAGAAAATACCTTCTCCAGTAACCACCTTCCCCAGTATTCACCTTCCCCAGAAAATACCTTCCCTAGAAATCACCTTCCCCAGAAATCGCCTCCCTCAGATAATACCTCTATTTTTTCCCCAATTTTTTTACAACCAAAAAAAAAAAAAAAAATTGTAGAATTGAAACCAAAATTGAGTTTTTTTTTACCTTGACAGAATGCATTCTCTCATATCTATTGTAGGATTTGTTCTCTCCGGCAAGGAGAAATATCCTGAATGGTCTCAGAAAATCAAACACACTCTCATTTTTAATGAGCTATGGAGAGGAATTTGTGAAGGAGAAGAAGACCTTCCACCAGCAAAGCCTACTTCAGACAAGGAGATCACCATTTGGGAAAATGAGAACTGCAAGGCCTATGCCTTTATTGCAGCTTCCATAAATGAAGAGGTGAGTCACCATATTACACCATTTTAAAATGCCTATCAAGCCTCGATCAAGCTAAAAGAACTATATGACTCACATTCAGAACTTGAAATTGTTCAATTAATGATTAAGCTGTTCAGTCTAGAATTGAAAAATGATGATCCTCTTGCTTTAGCTTCAAAAGTAATATCTATCATGCATGGCATTAAGAGCACTGGTGAATATGTTGACATATCTCTCATAGCATATGTTAAGGCTTTGTATCCCACTTACTCACACTATCTTGAATCATTGCAAGCAAGTGGAAACCTCATGAAAAGCACTTTTGAGTCCTTGAGAAAAAGTTTGCAGAAAGAGAGAAAGCTTTTGGAAAGATGACAACCCCTCTATCTTCTGAAGAGGTTGTATTCTTTGCACATAGAGAGAAGATTCATGCTCAAGATTATTCCAGAGGAAGAGGTGGCTGAAGAGGAAGAGGAAGAAGAAATTTCAGAGGAAGGGGGGGCCAACAAACTCAAACTGAAAAATCTGATCTTCATTGCATACGCTGCAATAAATACTAGCGTGATGCATCTACAAGAAAGCTACCCTGGGATAAAATTGAGCAGCAAAGGAATCAAGAAAAAGGTAAAATTAATGACAGAGACAAAGGTAAAGCACCTGAATCTGCTCATTATGTTGTAGCACATTGTAACAATGGAGTAACTGAAGACTTGTTTGATGTTTCATTTACTTCTTGGAGAAATGATTAGTTGCTAGATTCAAGAGCAACATGTCACATGACATTTAGAAAATATTTTTTTGAATAATTTACTAACAAAGTTGATGGAGCAGTATAATTCGCAGATAAATCCAATCTCAAGCCATCAGGGCTTGGCACAATCAGGCTTAAGTTGCCTGGTCTTCCAGATCGTCTTCTACATGAGGTTCTATACCTCCCTGAGTTGAGGAGAAACTTGCTGTCCTTGGTCCACATCTTCCAGAAAGGACACTCCATTCACATGTTTGATGGCAAGGTTGAGGTCAAAAAAGCATCAGATTGCTCACTTGTCATGGAGGGAATAGAAGAAGGTAGACTCTTGAAGCTGCAAGGTTCCTTTGCTCATGCACAAATCTTTGCATTCAATTCACATCATGATGAAGGTACATTCCCATCAAGTATTTTATGGCATGCTAGATTTGGACACTTAAAAAACTATGAAAAACTTCAATTATTGAAGAAAAATGGTGTTAATGGACTACCTACAATTCCTAGGAAACTTAAGCAATGTGATGCTTGTATTCTAGTAAAGCATAGGAAACAACCATTTCATGATTCACATTCTAGAGCACATAGAAAAATTGAGCTTATTCATTTAGATTTATGTGGCCCTATGTCTGTTGCTTCTGCAAAGTGAAATAAAGATATGATGAAATTTATTGATGATTACACCAGAATGTGTTGGGTTTACTTATTAAAGAACAAGTCTAATGCTTTTTAAACATTCAAGAATTTTCATGCATGGATTGAAAATGATGCACAAACTCATATTGGCTCTTTACGTACTGATAATGGAAATGAATACACTTCAAACGAATTTGAAAATTATCTTCATCAACATGGGATCAAACATCAAAAAACTGTGCCCTATAATCCCCAACAAAACAGTGTAGCTGAAAGAATGAACAGGACAATTTTAAATATGGTTTGCTCCATGATGTTTTTTAAGAATGTAAAATTGATGTTTTGGGCTGATGCAGTTCTATGTGATGTACACATAAAGAATAGGTGTCCTTCAAATTCAATCAGAAACAAAACTCCTTATGAAATTTGGCATGGCCACATTCCTTCGATAAAGCATTTTAGGGTCTTTGTTCCACCTGTTATTCTTTGATACCCAAGGTACAAAGGAATATACTTGGTGCTAGAAGTAAAAAATGTACCTTCTTGGGGTATTCCAATACCTCCAAAGGATATCGTCTCTATGATGAAGTTAATAAGAAGTTTGTAATAGCAAGAGATGTCATATTCCTTGAATCTTCCAAGACTAACAATGTTGTCGAGCGGCAACTTGATCGCCTGGATAGATTCACACATGAAAAGTATTTTCAATAGTTTGATAATCAAATTCCACGTCTTGAAGGGGGGATTCCTATATTGAATCAACCTGTGGAATCATTTCCCGAAGCACTCTCTCCCCCACCTGAGGAACCAGCCATGGATGACACCTTGAACGATGTGATTGACATAATTCAGAGATTGAATCTTGATTCAATTCCAACTCAGTCAAATGAGCAGCCTGGGCCATCTCAAAAAGGTCCCCCCAAATGGCTAACAAAGACACTAGAAAATTTTCATCCCAATGAGGTTGGAAACATAGGAACAAGAAGTTCCACTAGACAAAATGAAGGTGATGTAGATAATTCTAATTCACCTGTTGATATGCATATTTCTTATAAATTTGAATTGATTTTTTCTACAGATCATGAACCAAATTCCTTTAAAGAAACTGCTTCTCATGATGAATGGAATGAAAAAATATAAAAGGAGTATGATGCCTTGATAAAGAATGGCACTTGGAAGCTGGTTGATCCTCCTTTGGGAACCAAACCAATTGGCTGTAAGTGGGTCTACAAGAACAAGTACAAAGTAGATGGCTCACTTGACAAGCACAAAGCCAGGCTTGTGGAAAAAGGTTTTGCACAGAAAGAAGGGGTCGATTATAAGGAAAATTTTTCTCCCATAGCAAAATTGGCCACCATCCAAACTCTATTTTCCCTAGCAGCTCAAAAGGGATGGAAAGTCCATCAGATGGATGTAAAAACCACCTTTTTGAATGGAGATCTAAAGGAGAAAGTTTTTATGTCCCAGCCAGAAGGATTTGTTGTGAAGGTTCAAGAACACAAAGTCTGCAAGCCTATAAAATCCTTGTATGGCCTCAAGCAAGCATCGCGAGCCTAGTATGAGAAATTAACTGAGCATCTTCTGAAACTTAACTTCAAACATTTTGATCTTGATGATGCAACTTTGTTTGTTAAGAAAGTTGGAAAAGTAGTTGTATATATTGTGGTGTATGTAGATGATCTTTTGATGACAGGGAACAATGAAAGTTATATTGCATCCATAAAGAAAGAATTGAAGAAGGTTTTGAAATGATTCATTTGGGCTATGTTCATTACTATCTGGGTATTGAAGTAACTCAAGATCCTAAATTTATATTTCTTTCTCAAAAGAAGTACATTGGAGATATTTTTAACAAGTTTGGCATGGATGAATGCAATCCCTTAACCACTCCAATGGAACAAAACTTGAAGCTCACATCCATTGAAGGGAAGGAATTCAAGGATGCAACGAAGTATAGACAGCTTGTTGGAATTCTTATCTACCTGACTACCACCAGACCAGACATCTCATTTGTTGTTGGAATCCTCTCCAGGTTTATGCGAAAACCTTGTGAAGGACATTGGTCTATTGCAAAAAGATTTCTAAAGTACTTGAAGGGGACTCAAGACTTTGAACTCAAATATACACAGGTAGGCAATTTCAGCTTGATCGGATACTCTGATTTATACTTTGATGGGGACAAAGAGACTAGGGTGTCTACTTCAGGTTATACCATGAGTCTTGGATCAGGAGTTGTCTCATGGAGATCATGCAAACAGTCAGTTCCAGTAAATTCCACAACCGAGGTAGAATATGTGGCAACAGCTGAAGCAACACAAGAAATTGTGTGGCTCAGGAAAATCCTAGAAGATTTGTAGACGAAACAAATGCATTCAACACCACTCATGATTGACAATATTTCTGCAATAAAGTTGGCCAAGAACCCGAAGTTCCATGATCGAAAAAAGCACATCAATAAAAAATACCATATGATTCGACATCATGTTCAACCCATCTACATCATTGTTCCACAAATGAGCAGACTGCAGACATCTTCATCAAATCACTTGGAAGAGAAAAGTTTGAAAAGTTCAGAACGATGCTTGGACTCACTAACATCCCTTTAGATTAAAGGGGGGAATGTTGACAACTGATCCTAAGGGGTTGGGTGAGATTGTATATTATTGTAATTTATTAAATAAGAAAGGCAAAGAGTAACTGGGAAGTGAATCCCAATAGCCTCACCTCCATGCATAAGTACACACACAATCTCCATCTAATACACATTGAGTTTTGTGGAGTCACCTCCTATTCTGACAAGTTCGAATGAGGAATATGCCCACTTACAAAGGGGAAAGCTTGAAATGAAGCTGATCCACTAGCCATAGAAGGCATAGGCATAGAGACAGCTGAGACAACAGAAAATGAGACAGAAGGAATTCCACTAGAAGGCATTCCAAAAGAAAAGGGGATAGATTGAGAAGCATATGCTTGGGTGCTTCTACTTGAATATGGAATAGAAGTAGAGCCAAATATAGAAACACTAGAAGTGATTGTCGAAATGGAAATAGTGCCTCCTCCTTCGACTAAAAGAGGATTATGAAAACTTGCAGTGCTCATAGCCGAAGCTTTGTTCCCAGTCGTGGCCATCGAAAGAAAGGGATATGATGGAAAAGGACTAGTTGGTCTCTGAGACTTGGGCCCAATGTACAAAAGGACGTCAGGAAAAATAGCAGGAAGAGGAGATGGAGGAGTCTCAGGAGGCTGAGGAACCTCTTCAACTTCAACTTCTTCTGTTGGAAACAAGACTCTAGAGATGAGTGGAGTACTCCTCTCTACAATAGTACTAGTACTAGGAACACCCACAGAAACAACACACCTAAATGGAGGATCACTCTCTGTTGCATTCAAAACCACCGGATAAAAATCACCCACTTAATTACTCCTACGTCTTCTTGAAGAAGGCTCGGCACTCATAGGAGAAAGCCCATGAAGCCTCGTAGATCTTCGAGGCGATCAGTCAGCCACTTTATGAGATTAATTAGACTCAAAAAATATAAGAAGCTAAGAATCTAGGAGCAAAGAGCACACTCTAAAAAGTTCTTAAGATACAGTCAATCAAGCGGCCTTTAGGTATTTCTGCTCTGGGTGATTAGGATTGGACACCAAAATACAAGAAAGTGAAATAAAAGGACCTTTCGAAAATACTCTGGGGTAATTATGCCCCAGGCCTACTAGCGAAGGTAACATAAATAGTTACGCTGACCTCCTGACAATAGCCTTTGCCAGTGCAAGTCCCCGAGCTTCGCAAGGGCACCCTCCAGAAGTACAAATGAAAGTGATGCAATGTCTATCTTAGGTACCACGGGTATTCCCCCTTGCAGTCGCCTATGTGGTCCCTAGGAGAGGCAACTAAGGGCACCAATCCGTATTAGCAGCCAGACGGAATAGTCTTAGGTCAAGATTCAACAAATAGGAGAGGGGGCACCTCTCTTCTCTACCTTCACTCTCCCTCGCGCTTAACTCTCTAGAGGTAGAGATTTCCCGTTCCACTTAATGGAATTGGATTTCACTCATTAACAAACTTTCTATGTTTAACAGTTTGAGCGGCCTTGGAGAGTTAACTCTCCACTAACCTATTCCAAGGCCCTACAACCTAGCTAGTTGGTGTATGATTAATAACAATAATTAAAAAAATTCTAGTTGACTTTAATTATGGCGCTTGATTTTAAATTGGTTGTTACTTAAGTCAAAGGTATACGAAAGTGAAATTGATGGTGTTTATCGATGCAAAAGAAATCAATGAAAACCTACTACATGCAGATGCAATATTTTTCTTTCGATTGAAAGAGATTTCTAAATGGGTTTTATGAAACTAAATAATAAAAAACTCATTTTTTCTTTTCAGTTACTCACTCTTCACACACTTTAGAAAAATATAAAAAATAATAAAATGTTTTAATGCAAATAATGCAAAAACTACCAATGATATGCAAATTCTAGGATTGCTAACTAATGAAGCAAAAAGAGTTTCTAAAGAGGAATGGTTCAATCACTTTTGACAGAAAAGAAAGGTTAGTCCCAACAAGGACTCCTATGCATAGAAAATGCCAAAATGTACTTGATGTAAAAGAGAGAAATATAGAAAAAGACTCCTTTCAATACCAAGCAAACAAACCAAAACAAGAAACTAATCAAACTGCTTCAAAATCGTATGAAAACTGTAAAAATGAAATCAAATAAAAAGCAACGGAAAACAAGAAATGTTTTTTGGCTTTTCACTTATAAGGGAAAGAAAAATATTTCAATAAGACAAGCACAAAACTACTCAAGAACCAGAATCAAGAAAGTGAGTCACAAAGAGGCCTTAACATGCATAAGCCAACTATGCTACTTTCATAGCGGGACTCAAACAAGAAATAAGAAGCAAAAGACACAAAAACTGATTCGGCACAGTAGCACACCTTCTAGTGAACAAAAACTCATGAAACCAAGAAAAGGTCACATCAAGATTCTCTAAAAAGGCTAGTCCCTAGAAGTCAAGAAAACCAAAGAAGTCAGAAGAGGAAAAAACCAAAGGAGAAGCAATGCATAAGGCCAAGATGAGTAGACAAGAAGAGGCTCACTATTCTGAATGGTTAGAACAACCAATAACTCGAGGAAGAGATCTTGGGGCTATAGCCACAACTATTATTTACAAAACAGGCAAACTATCAAATGACTAGGTTTTCACAAAAACAAGAGATAAATGGACATAAAACCACAATAAACATAATCTAGACACCTAAAAGGCACCATAGAAGTGGCCAACCACAAATAGGAAAGAGTGATAGGGCTTAAAAACTCAAATTTTCAAATTTTCCCAAGCATACGCGGTTTTGTTGTATGCAACAAGTGTGTATACGACACTATAACCAAATAAACTCACATATATGTGGGTCCTTTTGGAGGATACAGAAGACATACGCGATTGTGTACAACTGACATATATAAATAGAAATAAGGAAAGAAAAAAAATCAAGCCTGATCAAGATACCAGGACTTTTGTCTAGTTGGGAAAAAGGCTTACTAGACTGTAAATGTGATTAACCCGTCAGGGGACCTACAAGACAGATAAAAACAACCCTAACTAGGAATTACACGGATGTAATCCCTAGCAGAGTCACCAGTTCTATTACGGGCAATGTTACCCTAAGGTCCTACGTTGATAAACCTCACTGAGTAGGGTCATGTCATCATAAGAAGGACTCAAATTACCACCTTCTATGCTTTAAACTAGAAAGTGAGGATTGCATATCTTACCCGTTTATCCTTTTTTTGTAGTAGTTCCCATAGGGTTCAAACCCCCTGCAACTCCTCATGCTTTAGAACCTACAAATCAGCAAAGAACAAGCACAAAAACCTAGTTGTACATCATATATGTCCTAGATGTTATCAACATAGCATACATAATCTCATAAAGATAACAAGAAATAAAATATTCAAGATTATTAAGCATGTATTAGAGATATATGACACATGAACATCAGGAACAAGATGGTACTTCTTTTATTGATAACATGTATAGAAAATAATAGTGGATAAATCACCTAAGATCTACCATGGACTTGAGCAAAACCATCCTCCGGATTTGTCCAACCCTAGCCTCACAAAGCTTCTTCCATGAATAGTGCACAAAGGATGTCACATAGAATGAAGGTGATCATTAGAAGGAAACAAGGGTTTCCTGAAAATATGGGAAGTGCAGGAGGCACAGGGGAAATATCAGACTTGATCAGGGCTATAACAGGCTATAATATCTATATTTCTCTCTCTCCTCTTAGGCCATTCTTTGAGGGGTATTTATATTTCCTCAAATTAGTTTTTTCAGTTGGGGAACAGTTAGGCCATGGGCTGGGGAAGTTAAGTTACAGGGAAAACCATAAACCCCACCTCAATAATAGGTAAATTTTATATTTTTTAATATTTTAAATAGCATACATTGGTTCACTATATATGGACCTACATGTATATCCAGAAAAAGCTGGGCAGAGTCACGTATGGATTTTAAAATACTATTTTTTGAGAAATATGACCAAGTGTGAATGGAAAGGTTGCCCAAGGCCAATGCATAATTCATCAAGTATATAGAGGTGATAAATGATGCTATAAAATCATCCCACAAGCCTTCCTAGGGTGCCTCAAAGAGGTTTTCACCCAAAGAACTTTTATTTCTCTGTTTGTTTTCTTCTTTTTTTGTGTTTTTTTGCTCCATGATTGCCTCGTGGAGGTTTCAACCAAGGAGTTGTCCTTGGATGTCTCAGAAAGTTTTTCACCCAAGCCTCTTTATTTTTTCTTTTTTCCTAGGAAGGTGAAGGGCTGGAAACTATGAAGCTTCCAATTACATTCACCTCTCTTTTTATTGTATTGATAAATTCAGCCTCCAACAGGAGCTTCTTATACATATTTACCCTGTAACCATTAACAAGAAGAGGGATCCCCTCATCTATGGTCCTGATATGAACAAACCCATTGTCATGGAATTTCTTGACTTGATAAGGTCCTATCCATATGGTCATTAACTTTCCCTTGAAGTGTTTGAATCCAGAGTCATAGAGAAGAGCCCAATCTCCTTCTTGAAATTTCTTCTCTTTGATGTGCTTGTCATGCCAAACTTTTCTTTATAGTTGGATTACATCTATGTGAAGGAGGGTGTACATTCTAAATTCATCCAAACCATTTAGCTGAAGCAACCTTTCTTTCTATGCCTTTGGGATTTCCAAGTCCAATTGAGTTGTCATTCTAAGGTTTTTATACTCAAACTCAATGGAAAGCAAAGATTTCTTTCCATAAACTAGATCATATGGATTAAACCCTGTAGTTGACTTCCAGGTGGTATTGTAAGCCCAAGTGTTATCCACCAATTTTTCTACCCAATATTTTCTGGTTTTGCTTACAACTTTGGTGAGGATGTTCTCCAAAGCTCTATTTGTCACCTCCACTTTCCCATTTTCTTGAGGATGATGGGAGGTTGAAGTCTTGTGCTTTATTTTATGTTGCCTCATGAGTTTCTCAATGAGATGAGATGTGAATTGAGCATGTTGATTGGTGACTACATCTCTGGGGTATCCAAAATTCTAGAACACATTCTCTCTCAAACACTCGGCCACCTTCTCTTTTGTTGTTGCCTTTACAACCCTTTTTTTAGCCCACTTGGTAAATTAATCAGTGGAGACTATGATATACTTCTTCTGCTCGGATGGTGGATCAATTGGTCCAATGAATTCCATGTCCCACTTGTCAAATGGCTCTAAAGCCACTCGAGGTTCTAAAGGAATTTCATCCCTTGGTGTAGGTCTCCCCATCCTCTAACACTAATCACATCTACTAGTGTATCTCTTGGAATCATGGTGGAGGGTAGGCCAATAGTAACCAGCTTGCAAGGCTTTGAAGGTTGTCCACTTGGTAGAAAAATGAATCCCATAGGGACCATCATGAAATGCTGATAGGATGTCAAAGACCTCATCTTCCCTCACACATCTTCTGAGAATTTGATCCGGGCCTGATTTGAAGGAATTGCCACCAATCCAAGTAAAAGGGACACTTTTTCTTATACTTATGCTCTTTTATTTGGATGAAAGGTTTGGAGGAAACCTCTTAGCAACCAAGTACTTGGCTATGTCAAAAAACCAAGGAGATAGTGTTGAGATAGAAAATAGGTGTTCATCCAGAAGCTTATCATCCACCATCTCTTCCTCATCTGCAGATAAAGTTAGTCTAAATAATAAATATGAAACAACAGTTTCTTTTCCAAGTTTATCAACACTTTTCAAATAAAACTACTACAATAACAACAACCATCTAATGATTCTAGCATTGACATCAAGTTTATTCATTAAGTACTTGATTTTTTCATGGTCGGTATGTGCACAATTCTGATAACAAGTAATATAGTGCCTTAATTTATTTACGGAATGGACAATAGCTAAGAGCTCTATTTCGATGATAGTATAGTTTAGTTCAACCTTGGACAGATTATTTCTAATGAAATAAATGGCATAGGGTAATTTATCTTCCAATTTTCCCAAGGCTTCCCCCATAGCTTTATTTGATGCATTTGTATGAATGTGGAAGGGCAGAGCCTAATTGGGACCTCGAAGTATAATCGCAGTGTTAGGTCCATATATTACAAGTGTAGTCCCTTATTATTGTTAGTGTTGCCACAATATTGTTATTTTTTTACCCATGTATTCCCCATATTTTTATTATTGTGCCACATAAACCCCCACTATTGTTATTGTTGTGCCCTTACATTATTATTAGGTTAGGTAGGATTATATTGTGACCCCATGGACTCCTATATATAGAAAGGAGTTTTTCTCATTTGAATGATCCAATAATTGTTCATTTATGTAATATAAATGAGGTTTCCCACTCGAAGTGGCTCATTTCTAAGGTGTTGATCTCTCTTTTATTTTATTTTTGGAGCTGGTTTCATAACATTTGGTATCAAAGCTTTGGATTCTAGGGTTTCATTGATTCAAACAGGTCATCGTGGAATTTTCGCTATGAATTTTTTTATACGAAGGTTAAAAAGTTAAAACAAAAACCCATTTGCGAAGAAATCTAGATGAACTTCGTGTAAAAATTTCAGATCTTGGTTAGCAATATTTTCGGAGATATGATTTGTCGAAGTTAGGGTTTTTACAGGCTCCTGAATTTCATCTCAAAGAGGTGACCTTGGGAAAATCATCATAAATCTCTCTCTGAGCATCAGATTGGAATGTTGTAATATGTGGCTGAAATTAAATGGACTATAGTTTCTTGTGTATCAATTTCAGAGCCAAAAGAGGAAACAGTTACATGTGGCACGCCGTACAAGTTTTCTCTACTAAACCAGTCCATAATTAGGTCATTGTGGGATATTGAGCATAACTTTTTCTCGAAGAATAAAAATTAGGTTAGACATGTGGCATTGGAAATAAGACTCAGAGGACTAATACAATACCAAATATCAATTCTCAGGGATCCGAATTACAGAGATACATCACTTTCAACATCAAGCTCCTCAAAAGAAAGAAAAAGGTGTGTGTTTTTTTTTAAATTGCATAAGTCTTGTTTGAAAAATCAGTTTGAAGGGATTCCAAGGGAATATTGAAGCATAGATATCAGTATTTAGTTCTAAAATAGACCCTAAAAATAATCAACACCCATTAAGCCCTCAAAAGGCTCTACTATCTCTCATGAAGAGGAATAAGTGCAACATGATATATCAAAATTACAAGACAAAGTATAACAAATTTCGCGCTAGCAAAGACTAACAAAAAATTAAATTGGTGTTTTTTTAATGTAAGAAGGAAGAGTCATTTGTTTTGAAATTTGTCAAATCAAAGGAAAGTATTTACAGAAATATATTTGTGAGAAGGAAATGTTGGCAATACTACATGCACTAAAAAAAATGGCAACCTTACCTAATGGGAAGACACTTCATGGTAAAAAATGATCATGATAGTATTAAATACTTTTTGGAACAAATAAAATCTTCAGAAGAGTAGAAAGAATGGGTGACAAAGATGTTGGGTTATGACTTTGAAATCATCTACAGAAAAGGGAAGCTAAATGTTGTTGCAGATGCACTCTCAAGAAAGGATGATGAGGTGGAAGCATTTCTTTGTGCCATTTCTATTATCCAACCCGATTGGTTAACCGAATCAAGGGAGGAATGGAAGGATGATGAAGAAGTGTGGACACTCATTCAAAATTTGCAACAAGATCCCATTACATCTGATACATTTAGATGGAAAAATGACTCATTATGGTACAAAGATCGCTTATATATTTGCAAGAATTCCCAACTAAAACAAAAGATTCTTTTGGAATTGAACACCTCTCCCATAGGAGGACACTCACGATTTTTAAAAACTTACCATAGGGTGAAGAAAGAATTTTTTTTTGGGATGACCTTAAATATGATATTCAAAATATTTTGGCAGAATGTTTGGTTTTCCAACAAAATAAAGTTGAGACAATTAAGACCCTGGGTCTGCTACAACCTTTACCCATTCCAAGTCAACGTTGAGAGGAGGTTTCAATGGATTTTATCATAGGTTTACCTAAGGCTGAAGGAAAGACTGTCATCATGGTGGTAGTTGATAGACTTACCAAGTATGCACACTTTTGTGCATTATCTCATCCATTTAAAGTAAGTATAGTTGTTAATGCATTTATGGAAGCAATTCAAAAGCTACATGGAAACCCAAAGATTATTGTAAGCGACAGAGATCCCATTTTCACTGGAAATTTTTGGACAAAATTATTTTCTTTTTTGCATACTCAACTAGCCCATAGCTCATCTTATCATCCTCAATCCGATGGGAAAACTGAGATAGTGAAAAAATGTTTGGAAGGATATCTTCGTTGTTTTGTATCTGATAAAAAAATACAATGGGTCAAGTAGTTACCTCTAGCTGAATAGTGGTATAACACTTCCTTCCATACTATAGCAAAAATGACCCCATTTATGGTACTTTATGGATATCATCCACCATCCATCACATCATATTTAAGAGAAAATTCTAAGGTTAAAGTAGTGGAAGATCACATTGAGCATCAACAAAAAGCTCTCCAACTCTTAAAGGATAACCTAAATTTGGCACAAAATCGAATTAAACAACATGCAGATCAACATCGCAGCGAGATAAGTTTTAATGTAGGAGACTGGGTATTTTTATGGATACAACCATACAAACAAATATCCCTTAAGCAAGCTAAGAAGGATAATAAATTATCACCAAAGTGCTATGGTCCTTACAAGGTGTTGCAAAATATTGGTACTATGTCATACAAATTGGAGCTTCCTGCTTCTTCTCGAGTGCACCCAGTTTTCCATGTTTCATACTTAAAGAAGGTTATAGGTGACAAAATTCTAGTGCAAACAACATTGCCAGAACTTGATGAGGAAGGAAAAATCATATTGGAACCTGAAGTAGTCACGGAAACAAGAACTCGACAGCTACGAAATCGATAAATTTCAGAGTATCTCATCAAGTGGAAGAACTTACCCACTGAAGATTCCACATGGGAGGATGAGAATTTTATACAGAAGCATCCATAGCTACTCAATCATTGAGGACAACACTTTTTGGAAGGAGAGGGGAATGTTAGGTCCCTATATTACTAGTGTAGTCCCTTACTGTTGTTAGTGTCACCCCCTTATTGTTATTGTTGTACCCCTGTAGTCCCCATATTATTATTATTGTGCCCCATAAATCCCCACTATTTTTATTATTGTGGCCTTACATTATTATTAGGTCGGCTAAGATTATATTATGACCCCATGGAATCCTATATATAGAAAGGAGGTTTTTTCATTTGAACTATCCAATATTTTTTCATTTATGTAATGTAAAGGAGGTTTCCCCATCGAAGTGGCTCATTTCTAAGGCGTTGATATCTCTTTTCTTCTATTTTTGGTGCTGGTTTCATAACAACCAGTGGTTAGTTTTTCCTTGATGAGATCAAAAGCCTCCTGAAAAATAATAGACTAGAAAAACTCAGAATACTTGGCTAGCAATCCAAATAATGCCGAAGCCACTTTGCTAAAGTCCTTAATGAACCTCCTATAGTAACGAGGCAAACCTAGGAAACTTATGATATCACTCTTCTTTTGAGGAATAGGCACCATTTTTATGATGGTGATTTTGTTAGGGTCTAACTATATTCCTTCTTGTGATATGGAGTGGTCTAGGACTATCCCTTCCATTTTAAAAAATTCACACTTTTCAATACTCAGGGAGAGATTCCTTTCAATGCACTACCTGAACACTTTTCCTAGATTGGAGAGATCCTCTTGGAAATAATACCCATAAGGTTTGAAATATTCGATATAGATCTCAACGGAGTTATGGACTAGTATAGGAAAAATTCCATAGGCCAAAGGGAAGGACTCTGTAAGAGAAAGTGCCGCAAGGACATGTGAATGTGGTCTTGTACTGGTCTTTAGGGCTAATCTAAATATTGGTTATACCCACTGAATCCATCCAGGAAAGAGAAAAAATTCTTTCCTCCAAGACCATGCAGGACTTGACTAATGAAGGAGAAAGGGAAATGGTCTTTCTTAGTGGATTTGTTTTGTTATCTATAGTCAAAATAGATTCACCACTTCCCATTTTTATTTGGGACTAAAGTAAGAGGAGACACCCACTCAATATTTGATATGGGGTAGATGAAACATGCATCCAACAACTTCTGCAATTCCTCCTTCACTATGTCTTTTAAGGTTGGGTTCATCCTCCTTTGGGGTTGTCGCACGGACTTGCATCCCTCTTTAATATAGATATGATGTGTTCACACTGAGGGATGCATCCATTTCATGTCCTTGTAGTCCCAAGAAAAAGAATCTAATTTTTCCCTTAGGATATGGCACAATTTCTCTTCTTCTTTGGCTGAGAGGGATAAGTTAATCTTTTGGTATTTGGATGGGAAAAATTCCACAACCTTGGTGGCTTCATAGGTTGAGTCAACTGAGTGAAACTAAATCTAAGGGTGGCTTTAAGATTCTCTCACTAGGTCATACAGTGGAATGGAAGTGAGGGGCTAGCTTTGAAGGATGTGGTTAATGAGATCATCCTCATTGGGTTTCCCCCCTCTAAGAATAGCATCTATGGTACAAATGGTGTACGATGTGGTATTGTACACTTCATCATCTTCTTCTTAATCCTCCAACCACAACGTTAGGTTATGGTCAATGGAAGGCTAGGAAGGAGAGTATAATACCAATTGTTTGGAAAAGGGCCCATTCTTGATAGTCATGTTTCTGGGCCAGTGACCAACAAAGGTTTTCCAAAAATGAGAAGGTGTCTATTAAACTTGGTTTTTGGCTGAAGGACCAAGAAGTCTATTGGGTACTCCTAGGAGTTAATCAAGACCATAACAACCTCAACAACTCCTTCTGGAGCTACTATGGATATGTCTGCAAGTTGCAAAACTGTGGTGGTCTTTCTCAAGGCTCCTTGAAGGTTGAGTTTAAGCATGGTTTCCCTGGTCATCACATTAAGGGCAGCCCCAAGATTAATAAAAGTGTGGGACAAAATGCCACCATCGATGTGTACATCTACTATTGGACTTCCAAGGTCCAGGTACTTCAAGAAGATCACCCTTCCCAACATTAAGTCAGACAAATTCCCTACAACATTGATGGTGGGCGTGTCTTTCTTATTTCTCCCAGGAGTTTTAAATCAATTTTCTTTGATGAGCCTATTTTAAATATGAGCATACTTAATGGCCCGAAGAAGGGGTATTTTCACACACATATTCTTCAATTCTGCAAAAAGTTCGGTCTCTTATCAGGTGTGCTGACTAGGCTGGATCAGGAGCTCAAGAAAAGGAGGTTGATTATTTTGAGGGTTGCGTTCTTCCTTTCTTACTCAACCTCTACAGGTGGAGATGAAGGATGATTGTATAGGGGTACTCTTCCAAACGTGAGGTTAATTTCATGTATCTCCACAACATAAATTGGATAGGACATTTCCCCAATGTAAACTTGTTGCGCCTGCTTATTGTTTGGGTTTGGATTAGGCTAGGCAGACATCTGAGACAAATTAGGTGGAGTAGAATGGTTGAGCTGAGGTTGAGGTTGGGGTGGAGGCATTAAAGTAGGTGGTTTGTTGTGTTGGGCCTCCACCCTTGTGATGGGTTGCTCCACTAAGGTGGATGAGGAACATACTACTCTAAGGGTTGATTTATAGGTTGAGGGTGATATGGAGGGGCATAAGGACAAGTAGGAGGTGTAGGCCATGATGGAGGAGTTCAGGTATACCAAGACTACATAGGTGCATTCTGGTTTTCATGGTAGTAGGAGTAAGGTGCACCTTTCATGCCCTATTAACATGACCAGGGCCCTTAAGGCCTTCTCTGATTTATGAAACAAATTTTCTCTGGTCCTCCTTCCCCACCTTGATATATAAATTTGAGACTAGGTAAGGAGGAAAATTTATTTGTGACATGATTCTATTCATAGACTAAGCAAACCTCTATGACATTTAGTGGACATTCATTTTGAGGGTGTTTTATGGTACATCTAGGACAGAAGATAACTAAGGCCCTCTCTAATTCCTCATATTTCCTTCTGATCTGCATTATGTCCATTTTCATAGCAAAGGTGTTAAAAATCTCACTTTTAAAGTCCTCTAACGCGTTTCCAATTGCATGCTTGATGGAGGTGGAAGAGGAGGGGGTGTTGGCCATGCTTTGGCTAGCTCTACCTTTTTTCCTAGATACCCTAGATTGGTTTCTAATTACATTCTTGATGTCCTCATAAGCTAAATGGTATATATATCCTTCGGATAACATATTAAGGGTTTATATCACCTCTTCCCTCATCCCTTAGAGAAGTACCAATTTAAGTGATACAGGATTAAGGGTGAAGTTGACTCTTTTATAGTTCAGTTGGAACCTTTCTTCATAATCCTCCAGGGATTCATCGGGTCCTATATTCATCCTAAATATCTTCTCTTTTGCCTCTTTGGACTTGAAATAGTCTCTATATTTTTTGTTGAAGGATTCTTGCATCTAGGACTAGGTAGTGATATTTCTACCAAGCAAACCCATGAACTATTGCAAGGCTACATCCTTGAGAATGGATGGGAACAATTTTAGCTTTAATTCATCTAAGGCATAGTTATAATTCCTACAGACAATAGAAAACTCGAACATGAAGATGTCAGGATCCTTAGAAGGCCATGGAAATTTGAAATGGCTTAGGGACTGATGTTCTTCATACTAGTTTCTCCATTATTTTCTATAATGGAAAAGACTCCTTGGGCCCTATTTTCAGCCATGGCTTAAATTGGTGAGGTATGTTCATCAGGTGAAGCAATTTCCTCTTCTTCCTCAATAAGTTCTTCAAACTTTTCCAGTGGCTCACCTATAGGTTTTTCTATCTCACAGTTGTTGAAGAAGAGTGAAGGGTGATTGTGTGGGGATGTGGGGGTTTTTGGTAAGAATTCTCGTTGGTTTTCCCTACTCCTACGAGGCATGAAAGTCAAACTATATTTATGTCTTTCACTATTTTGGAACTGAATGTAAAACAAAAAGAAGAAAAGAATGCCTAAGCAGAAAATAAAATCTACTTAGACACCTTCCCGACAATGGTGCTAAAAAGTGGTGAGCCCTGGTATTGCACCAAGAGTGTTGCAACTCCCAGAGGCTACTCAATATTACTTTATCATCCCATAGTTCGTACAAACTTGGATGTGACAGTTCTATATGCATAGCATATGAGCTCTACTCATGCCATCCTCATCTTAGTTCTAGAATGAGATGCTAGTAACTAGGGTTACTCCACGAAAGGAATTTTCTCACACTTTTAAATGAAATTTAAGACTGGAAATAAATCATTACCATTATTCTATTTAAAAATAAAGAAAAATACGATTTCTATTTATGGGAGCTCTGCAACCTAGGGTTTGTTCTGAGCACTGTTTGCATTATTCTTCTGACACTGGTAGAGGGCAGTGCCCTGCTCCAAGATCTGCGGCAGAGAGGGCTGGCCTTGGCCCAACGAATGGGAAGGTTGGGGGCCCCAAGGGCCCCTTATTTCAAACAATTTATGGTTGACAAAGGAAAACACCCGATGGAGGGAGTGAGGATCACGGGTTCGGATTTTGCAACAAATAAGACAAAAGAGGATGATAATACCAAGGTGATTCTACCCCCTAACTAGCCAAAAGTTATCAAAAGGCTACAGGAGCAAGATAAACTATATTCCACCCGGGCAATGAAACCACAAGAAGAGGAAGCAGAGACCCAGGAAAATGAAGCAAATGGAAACCCCGACCTATACAACTCTGATCCGAAAGGGTCAGCCGACAAAGGGGTCCAACAAATGAACCAGGGAAGATGTAAGCCGAAAACTAAGGAAAGCCTCAGGGTGGTTATCAACGACTCGAAACTACAAGCCTATAGGGATCATATGACCATTCATGTGGTGATCTGCAAATTCATAGGCTTTTGGCCCAATGAAAAGGCCTTATGTCAATGGATCAAACAAGTATGGAAGCCGTGGGGGGATGTACAGTTACACCTTGGTGCTAAGGGTTTCTTCACGGTGGTTTTTGCTAGCCTGGAAGAAAAGGACCGTATCTTTGATGGAGGGCATTATTTTTACGCCTCAGCTAGTCTCTATATGAGGCCTTGGAAACCCAAATTTGCACTGGAACAGGAGACATTCACACATGTTCCTGTATGGATTCATTTGTTTTCCCTGCCAATCGACTATTGGAAACCAGTGGCGCTGGAGTAGATAGGCAACACACTTGGGACTTTTGTTCGAGCCTTTGAAGCCACTATCCAAAAAAGGTACACTTCTTATGCTCAGATCTATGTTGAAATGGATGTGTTTGGGTCTTTGCATGAGGGTTTATGGTTGTAATATAGGGATGAAGTCTATTTTCAAACCATAGACTATGAGCAAATACCCTTCAAGTGCTGAAAATTCCATGAAAATGACCATTTAATCTAGGAATGCCCCCTAAACAAAACTATTGAGCAAGCTAGGGAGAAGTCTAGTTAGGCCCTGGATGGTTTTGTCCAACCTACCGAAAGACACCAGGCCAATAGGAAAGCCCCACCGAGTTGAATGACCAGTTCAAGGGAACTTTAAACACCTTTGAGATGCTTGGATAGGATCTCCAGGTGGAAAAGCCTACTCAGATCCCAGCCTCTAAGTAGGAAACCACTAGGATGGCAGAGAAAAGCACCCAACCAAAGATATCGATCATGTTCAATGACCTGCTTCTAGAGCCCACTTTTGGGAAAGATACGGAAGGAGATGAGGAAATGGCCTTAAGTGAAGTCGACATAGAGGATCAGGACTTAGGAGATATCCTTGAAAAATAAGGGCTGGACCTCAACTCCATAGTTGAGCAATGGAAACAGAAATGAATTGACCAAATCTCAAAGGAAGAAAACGACAGAGTCAACTACCTTTTCCTTTCAAGGCAAGAAGTAGCATTAAAAGGTCTGAAACGAACCCGAGGGGCAACTAAAGGCCTAGGTATTAAGGCACAGAACCTACACCACACATAGGCCAGCCTAAAACACAAAAAGAAAAGAGGCAGAAGATCCAACATCGATGCACTCCAATAGCTGGGTCAGATGTTGATCAACTTAGGTAAAATGAAAGCCCTTAAGGCTTTCTCCTTCTCCTCTTAAACTTGTTTAATCATGAAAGTCCTCTCATGGAACGCAAGAGGGCTGAGCAGCCAAAGGAAACATAGAATCCTAAAAAAGAAAGTCACTCAAGAAAAACCGAACATAGTTTTCCTTCAGGAAACTAAATGTTCTAGAAAAAAGTTGGAAGAACTAGGCAAACACCTAGGAAAGCGTATGGAGCACCTAGCAGTTGAAGGAAGTGGTATTGGTGGAGGCTTGGCCATTTATTGGAATTCTGGCTCCCTTCACCTCCTAAGTGCCGAAGCGATCAGGTATTTCCTTTCCCTTGAGATGCAGATCTTGGGGGAGAAAGGCACCTTTCTGTTCACTAATGTATATAGTCCACAACGACTACAAGAAAAGTTACTGTTGTTGGAATATCTCACCAAGTTGCATCTTAGACATCCCAACTCCAAATCCATCTATGGAGGGGATTTCAATATGATTACTTCTCTCGAGGAAAAGAATGGAGGTATGTGGTCTCTTAACAACAATGCAAGGTCCTTCATTTCTTTCATCAAATATGCCAACCTGGTGGATATTCATCCTCGGAATGGCATCTATACTTGGACCAACAAAAGAGGGGGAGATAGACATATTGCCTCCCGACTTGATTGTTTTCTAGTTTCTGATAGCATTCTTATGAAGGGGGTCACTATTGATTCTAATATCCTCCCCTCCGGGGGCTCGGATCTCTGGCCCATTACGCTAAATGCCACCATCCTAAGTACGCACAAAAATAGACCATTCTGCTTTGAAAATTTTTGGCTCACCCACCCAGATTTTTCTGCCAATATTAAGTTGTGGTGGAAGGATCCCCTTGAAGTCAGAGGAACTAAAATGTTCAGGCTCTAGGCCTGCATGAAACATCTAAAGACCAAGCTGAAAGCTTGTAACCACGAAGTTTTTGGAAACATATTTGAGGACAAACAAGCCCTGGAGCGACAAATGGAATCCATTCACAATACCTAGATTCAAGGAATAATATCTCAGGATTCCATTAACACAGAGAGGGAATTGATGCAGAAATGGAATGAAAGATGTAACCAGGAAGAAATTTTATGGAGACAAAAATCCTGCATTCAGTGGTTGAAAGAAGGAGAGAAAAATACAAAATTATTCCATAGATCTGCCATGGATTACAGGTGTAACAATAAGATAACCAGAATTAAGGATGAGCAGGGGAATTTCTTCCAATCACACCAAGAAATCACCTCCATCCTCCGGAATCATTTCAAACTCATTGCCACAGAACCAAACTCTGACAGATAGGAGGTTATCAGTACAGTCACCTCATCCATCCCTAAGCTCATTACAGAAGAGCAAAACAAGGCTTTTGACCATCTAGTTTCCCTCCTGGAGGTAGAAGAAGCAGTCAAAGAGATGGCCAATGGGAAAGCCCTGGGCCCGGATGGTTTCACCATTGATTTTTTTAAAGCTTGTTGGGATGTTATAAAGAAGGATATTTGGGAGGTGGTTGAGGACTCTAGACTTTCTTCCTCCATTCTTAAATCCCTAAACTCCACCTTTATCACCCTTATTCCCAAGGAAGAAGGGGCTTGCACCCCTTCCAAATTTCAACCTATAGCGCTTTGCAATGTTTTGTACAAGATTATATCAAAGGTTATGGCCAACAGATTAAAACCCATTCTACCTCTGATTATTTCTGAAGAACAGTCGGGTTACATGGAGGGAAGGCAAATAATGGACAACGTCCTTTTAGCTCACGAAATGGTCCACACCCTTCAATCCCAAAATAAAGCTGGTATGATCATACAATTGGACCTTTCAAAAGCTTATGATAAGGTCAGTTGGAGTTATCTAGAAGTCATGCTTGTAGCTTTCGGTTTCAGCCCAAGATGGATTACATGGATCCTAGCTATGGTAAAGTCTCCCAACCACTCCATCCTGGTCAATGGTGCCCCTTCTGAGCCTTTCCTGCCATCAAGAGGCATTTGGCAGGGGGATCCTATTTCTCCATTCCTCTTTGTTATCCTTATGGAAGGTCTCAGTCGATTCATCAAATCCGCCAAGGATAAGAACATCATCAAAGGTCTCCAGCCCCTGAATAATATGTTGGTAACTACTCATCAACAGTTTTTTGATGATACCTTGCTTCATGGAATGCCCACAGTGAAGGAAGCTAAAGGTTTCAAATCCATCTTAAACCTGTTCATTCAAGCCTCTGGTATGGATCTCAACCTTGAAAAATCCTCTATTTTCTTTTTCAATACTCACTTATCAATCCAGAAGCACTTAACAGATATTCTGGAATTCAAAAGATGTAATTTACCTTCCAAGTATTTGGGCATACCTCTAACGCATAAGCCATGGAAAAAGTTACACTAGGAAGGTCTACTCTCCAGGCTAGAGGATAGGAGTAACCACTGGACCAATAGAGTCCTAAATTTTGCTGGCCAGTTGGTTATGACAAAGGCAATTCTCCAAGCCATACCCCACTACATGCTCTTGATTCTACCAGCTCCTAAAGGAGTACTTCAAAAAATAAGATGCATTCAAAGGACCTTCCTCTAGCCTGGTTAGACAGAAAAACCTAAATGGGCGCTGGTGGCTTGGGATAAACTTTTCAAACCTAAGATCCTGGGTGGTCCGGTGTTGCATGATATGGAGTCAGTCAACAGAGCCTGCAGAGAAAAAATTTGGTGGCACTGGCTCAAGGAGCCCCACACTCCTTGGGTGAGAACCTGAAAGGCCAAATATGTAGAGCAATGGAGAACTGAGGAGCTTATTAGAATGACTGAGGCCCATGCAGGCTCCCCTATTTGGAATCTTGCTAGGGCTAACAAAAATATCATCTAGAATCATTGTTTCTGGGAGCTTCGTAATGGTACCGATGCCTTATTTTGGGAGGATGTATGGCAAAAACTCCCGAAGCTAGAAATTCCTGACTCACAACCACTACAAATATGGTTTCAGACCAATGGTACGCTAAAGGTCCATTAGTACTGGGTAGAGAACGATGAAAATCAGCAGTGGCGGAAATGGAACCTAACCCCCCCCCCCCACCACATGGGCACTTATCGGAACTCCTACACTCCCTCAACACTGCCCTAGGGAAAAGACTGATATGGGCCATGAAGGGGCAAGACCTTCTATGATGGGGTAAGCTCAACGGGGGCACCTTCAATCTCAAGGAGGCCTGGAATTACATAGAAAACAGGGACAATGAAGACAAGGTTGCCTGGTTCTCTAATGTTTGGGACAACAACCTTTGGCATAAAATTAAAACCTTTCTCTAGCTTCTTATGAATCAAAAAATTCTCACCTGGGAGAATTTAGTGAAAATAGGGTTCATAGGACCTTCTTGATGCCCCCTATGTGAGCAACAGGAGGAAACGATGAACCATTTGCTTAATGATTGTGCCTGGACCGAAAACCTATGGGAATGGATAAAATATCTCTTCAAACAAACTGACCGAACTAGAAGTTCCATTCAAGATAACATTACCAATTGGTGCTCTAACTACTCAAACAGCAGCATGTTTAATAATATGTGGAGGATGAGCCCCGATTTCATTTTCTGGATGGTTTGGAAAGAGAGAAATAATCACATATTTCAGAAACAAGGAATTAGGCAGCTAGATCACATCAAGACTATTATCATGCAGGGCTTGAAAGAAATGGTTCTTACCTGTTGCCAAATAGAGCAGGCCGACTTGCTATCTCCAAATGATGTCCGCATTCTGGGGTTGTTTGGTATTTTTGGGTCGGTGGGGCTAAGCGCTCAGGAAATTCACCTTCATCCAACTCCACCCTTATTGGTCCAGCAAGCCCCTATCCTAGGCTTTTGCAAGCTAAATTTTAATCGGGCCTCGAGGGGCAACCTTGGTCCAGTAGGGCTAGGAGGTGTCCTACGAGATGAGAAGGAAGAAATTCTTCACATTTTCTGCAGGGAATTGGGCGAGGCTAAAAATAATGAAGCTGAATTCACCACTCTAGAGCAAGGGCTCTGTATCCTAATTCATCTTGGCAAAGGCTCAGCCATAGTGGAGGGCGATTCCAATCTAGCCATCAATGTCATAAGGAAAATACAGAATGGAACGAAGCCTGGAAAGGCCACGAAGCACTGGCATCTGGCTGTAGTAACTAAACTAATTGCGGAGCACCTAACCTCTCTAAGTAGCATAATTCTTCAGGTTGTGCGCAGGAAAGATAATGCGCTAGCCGATTGTTTGGCCAACTATGCCATTGATCACCTGTCGGAAATCCATGACATGTGCTGGCAAAACTTAACGCAAGACGAGCTTCAGGATAAATGCTCCATCATCTCAAGTAGGGACATCACTGCCGGCTTGAATGTGGAGGACAGCTAGTAGAGCATAAATCATTAATAGCAGATGTGGATCCCCAATAAGATTAATTACTTCAGGTGGCACCATCTAGAAATGTCCTATGGTATGCTTTGGGAATGGCAACATACCGTCTATAAGGACAACCGTAGGATCAACCAATCCTTTTGGCGGTTGATGTGGAGCCTTCAAGCATGAGAAAGGATCGACCTTAAGGAGCGGATCTCTAATCGCAGCTCGGGCATCATTTGTTGGATCAGATAGAAAGTTGTCGTTTATTATGGCAATAAATGGCATTCGACCTGATTATCATCCCCCCTTATGGCCTATCACTCTATATATTGATCTGCCTGCTTTCCCTTATTCATTTGCGTCCAAGCTTCGAGGTTTTTGTGCTCTGGGTTGAAGCTCGAATATTTTGATATCTGGAAAATCGCTGTTCTCTTTCATCTGCAGTTGATGGCGGATCATAACCTCCACAGTGTCAAAGCTTCACAGGCCCTTAAGAGGGCTAAGGATTGTTATGAGACCTCAGTTTCCAAGAAGGGTAAGCACAAAATTGATCTAATTCAGGAGGAGGTCGACAGGTCTAGAGCCAAGGTGGATGATAACATTGTCATCGAGGAGGTGGACTGGCTAGTCGACCCGGGTACACCCTCCACACGAGCCACCCAATTCCTTCAGACCTGTTGAGATTTATTTTTTATTATTTTTGGAGAAAATCTCATGTAGATGACAACAATAGGATTTGTTGCTACATTGGCTTCATCAATTTCTGATAAGGATTTAATGCATCCTATATTTTTTGTGAGAGAATTTATGAGTTTGTTTTCATTCACAGTTATAAAATGTAAGCCCGTAGAGGCAAGTGAGAATGATGAGGAATGTGTAGTGTGGAAGAGCTGAGCAGAAGAGAAACTCTGCTATTGTATTTTGTCCAATTGATGAATGAGATTGCTGATGCCCTATTAGGTGGACGTAGCCCAGATTGATTGGGTGAACCACGTTAAAATCTGTGTTTTCATGGTTGAATGTTGTGTGTGTTATATTTGTTTTATGTTTCCGCTATGTAATTACTCTAAGACTTGGTATCAGAGCTTGAGTGTGGGCGACCGATTGCAGAAGCCGTGAGTTGTTCATTCATAGCTATTCGCTGCCGAGTTGTGAGCTGCTATGTTGAGCATAAGAAAACTGATGGAGCCGTGGGTTTGGTTCTGCATTTCAATTGAGAGGAGGGTGTGGTTCTGATTTTAACTTGAGAGGAGCCACAAATCCTGAATTAAACTGCTGATGCTATGATAGCCAGTGTCGTTTGATATTTACGTTGAACTGTGAGCATGGAGTGGCCGTCAAGGATAATTTTGCTGCAACTTCCATGGCTTCTGCCAAGAATACTGTGAGGCTGGATAAGCTCAAGGTCTCCCTGAATTCTCTCATTGAAGAGCTCTGAATGCAAGCAAAGGTCCTGGATAGTTTTGTTCGTCGCTTTGACATGTACCTACACCATGTACTCAATGTCTCGATCAAGATCCCGACCGATGACTCTCATACCACCATAATTCGGTGCTTCAAGCCATGGGTGCTGCCGAAGGTTGCTGAAGAGGCCAGCCCAAGTGCTGCAGGACAGTCTGGTGCTTCTAATCTGATTCCGTAATGCTTGTTTACTTTGTCTGGTTATTTTACTTTCTATTAATAGTGTTTAAACAGTCTGTCAATGGCCCTTATAATATTACAGGCCAGCTCTATCTTGTTAGCTCCTTTCCTATCATAGGCAACCCTACGTGGTTGGCCTGGTGGATGTCTATTTTGCTTGATCCTACTGCTACAAGAGTTAAATTTTGGTTGAGACTTCCTTTGGATTTGTAGTTGAACTGGCCTGGGTACCTCTGTAGTTTTTTGGATCTCTCAGGCCATTTTGTATCTATATGTAACTTAATTTTCTCTGTTTAATACAATACTGCTGACTTACAAAAAAAATAAAAAATAAAGAAAAAAAATTGTATCACACTAATTCATCTAACTATTGTCTACTTTTGCAAGAAAGAAAGATTCATGAGTATGCTAAGGAAAGAAAATGAAACTACACTAAGTGGAATTCATAGTCTAGGTTACTGAATTGAATTGCAGAAAAGGAAACTAATCTAGAGCACACATGCTAAATCAATGACTAACTAATCCTTATCTAAATTATTATTAACTATTGTGTTTAATGATGCATCTTGTAATAGACTAATCACACTTTAAAATGGCTTTGTTTTGCAGCAAAAGATGTTGAAGTTTGCAACAAGAAACAATGAAATTCGCATCCAGAAGCAGCATGAAAACACCTACACTAATGTGGGACCACAAGTCATGTAGTGATGGGTCCTAGTGATACATTAGTGTGAAATTCAATTTATT
Organism: Pinus albicaulis; assembly: GCA_034641835.2. NCBI lineage: Eukaryota > Viridiplantae > Streptophyta > Pinopsida > Pinales > Pinaceae > Pinus > Pinus albicaulis. Next base: position 1,255,333,814 of record CM076580.1, read on the forward strand.
TAATAAATTGGATATGTTTCAAATTTAATTATCCCTTAATGAAATTGGACAATAAAATGTAATCTTATCTCATAATCACTTGTAATAGTTAACTGGGTCTGATAAACTCAGTTAGCTCATGAATTTCGAGTTGAGGGTAGATGGTGAGGCATGCAGAGTAATTCTATTAGTTATGGAGTTCAAATTGTGGTTGGTGCATTAGTTTAATGCATGATTAATCAGTTAACTCAGTTAGGTGAGTTAGAATCAGTTTAACTAGTTGTAACTTATTGTTGCACTAGTGAGAGGTCAAATGAATTAAATCTGATTTAATTCACATGTAGTGATCTTCCATGAAACTGATGACTTAATATTAATAGATTCATGCATTTCAATTCCAGTGGAGACCTAGTTGAGACAAAGGTTAAAGGGAAGTTAACTATATATTGTGATATTAGTAGGTTGCCTAGATGCAATTAAAACACCACAGGATTCCCATAAAACTCTGCGCAGTTGAGAAAGCCTGAAATTACTAAAGAATAGGTATTGCATTCCTCATGAATTGTGTGAGAAAGGAAAGTTGAGGACAGGCTGAGAATTGGCTAAGTGTTGAGCCAATTTTGTCTGGATCAGTGTGAGACAACAGGCAGATTGCAGGAGACTCTTGTGAGAAGAGTGCATTGTAATTGTTTCATGATTCCTTGTGGAATATACAATATATGATAGAGGGGTTTTGAGAAGAAATATTTCCCTAGGAAATTATCTGTGTTGTGGTTTTATTTGATTCTTTCTGCACTTGTTGTGATTGGCGATTATGTTTATTTTCCGCAATTGATTTGTAGAAGGATTCAATATCTAGCTTTAGTACATTGCTTGATCAAATTGAATCCATTGGTATACATATTGTTTTTATAATTCCTACATGGTATCGGAACTGTGTTAGAGATTTTATACATGGTACCAGAGCACAAAAAATCTCTATAGTGGAGGAGAAGATGAGTTTGTGACTGAATATATTTCGAATTTGCAAAAGTATTCTTGGTGCGATAAGAGAAATATGATCGAAATGGCTTTCAATGGCTTGAGATTGGAATATGCAATCGAGGGAAGTTCCAATTATATTGCATGGAAATACATGATGGAGGCAGTACTCGACGAAAATGGGTTGAAATAATTTATTCATAATGACATTCCCAAACCCACTGCAATAGATGCCACAAATCTTGATGATTGGCAAAATAAGGTTGCAAGGGCAAGGAGGATCTTATTAGAAGTAGTACGAGACCACATTTTCTCAAGTATCCATGGAAAAGCAACACCATATGCAATGTGGAAGGCCTTGAAAAATCTGTTTTAGAGAAATAATGATCATAGAAAATTGGCACTAAAGGACAAACTCAGGAAAATTAAAATGGAGAAAGGCGACATTATTCTGATATATATAACAAAGTTTGTCCAATGTCAGGATGAGCTTGGGAGCAACGGAATTACTATCGCAGATGATGACTTGGTGAGCCTAGCTCTTCCAGGCCTTCCCAAGAGTTGGCATAGTTATCAGGACTTTGTCAATGGGAGTGAGAAGCTGCCAGATTGGGAATGACTTTCGTCAGATTTAGTGCAAGAAGAATTCAAGAGGAATACCAGGGATGGATCTTCATCTAAGACAGATGATGAAGAAAATTGCACCTTGGAAAGGAGTGCAACATGTCTAGAGTGAATTTTTTTCACTGTCACGAGCCTAGACATTATGCCACTAATTGTCCACAAAAGAAGAATAACAAGAAGGCCTTAGGGTCTGCAGCTGGTGAGGCTTTGGCCTCACAATTTGAGCTTGAATTCTTTCTCATTAAATGCATGGTGTCAAGTGTGATGGGATTAGTGTGCTACTTGGATAGTGGTGCATCTTTCCACATGACGAGAGACAAATAAATTTTCAGAAGTTGGAGGAGAAGGACCTCTAGATGCATATCAAAATGGGTGACGATGGAAATTATAAGGCTACTGAGATTGGTACAGTTACTTTCTAGAGATAGTTAGGTAAACCATTTTTATTAAAAGATGTAATGCATGTACCAGGCTTGAAGAAAAATTTAGTTTCATTCGTAATGTTGGAGGATAGAGGTTATGATGTGATTTTATATGAAGGGAGAGCTTTCCTTCGACACAAAGCCACTAGAAAAGCCAAGAAGATTGGGATTCGTGTGAAGAATCTCTATAAACTTGATGTAGATGGTTGTGCAACATTGATGAGTAAAACAGACAAAGTGGTGAGGCGGGATGAGGGTGTGTTATGGCACAGGAGATTGGGCCATCTACACCATGGAGCTTTGAAGGTCATGCAGGAGATTTCTATGGAGCTTCCAAAGGGAACTCTTGCACAGATAGACACATTCAAGGGATGTACCATGGGGAAGTATGAGAAAGCCATGTGATTGTCCCTTAAGAGGGAGCTTGATTTGCATGCAGATGAGGAACTCTTTTTTCCAAATAATGAACCTCAATATGTGTAGCAGCCACATGTAGAGGATCATGGAGAAACCACTCAAGCAGAGAAATTTCGAGCCAGATGGGTAGAGGGAGTACATGAAACTATACCTCCAGGTGTGAGTTGGGGCGATGTGAAAAATTAATCCCAAGAATAAATTTGGGAAGGGTCCTAGAGATGGTGTGTCTCATGGATCAAACCTGGCTACAAGGATCCACAATACAACAGTAGCACGATTAGTTAGATTTATGCAAACGGATGTCAGAAGGACATAAATCAGAGTGACAGGTGTTAGATACTGAAGCGCAGATTAGAGTTGGCAGCAGTGTAGAGTGCATGGATGTAGATGTCAATAGCGTAGAGAGTCCAATAGACATTTGTAGTAGGTACCAGAAGTCAGAAGAATCTGATGATAGATGCATTATACTTATTCCGTTGTTTGGAGGCTATTCAATTTCAGAAGTGTTGCATGTGCAAGAAACACTAGTGAAGTGTCGCATGCAAAAATTGCATGTGCAAGAAACACTAGAGAAGCGTTGCATGCAAGAGTTGCATGCCGCATACAAGAGGTGCATGTGTGCATGCCAGGACATTCCTTTCTTGTTGAGAGGGAGTTTTGAAGTTTGCAACAAGAAACAGTGAAAATGGCATCCAAAAGCAACATGAAAGCACCTACACTAGTGTGGGACCACATGTCATGTAGTGATGGATCCTAGCGATACATTAGTCTGAAATTCAATTTATTTAATAAATTGGATATGTGTCAAATTTAATCATCCCTTAATTAAATTAGACAATTAAATGTAATCTTATCTCATAATCACTTGTAATAGTTAACTGAGTGTAGCTCATGAATTTCGAGTTGAGGGTAGTTTGTGAGGCATGTAGAATAATTCTATTAGTTATGGAGTTTGAATTGCCTTTGGTGCATTAGTTTAATGCATGAGAAATCAGTTAACTCAGTTAGGTGAGTTAGAATCAGTTTAACTAGTTGTAACTGATTGTTGCACTAGTGAGAGGTCAAGTGAATTAAATCAGATTTAATTCACATGCAGTGATCTTCCATGCAATTGGTGATTTACTATTAATAGCTGCATGCATGCCAGTTCCAGTGGAGACCTAGTTGAGAAAAAGGTTAAAGGGAAGTTAACTATTAGTTGTGATATTAACAAACTGCCCAGATGTAGTTAAAACACCACAGGATGCCCATCATACTCTGCGCAGTTGAGAAAGGCTGAAATTCCTAAGGAATATGGATTTCATTCCTCATGAATTGCGTGAGCAAGGAAGACTAAATAAAGACTGAGAATTGCCTAAGTGTTAACCTGATTTTGTCTAGATCAGTGTGAGACAATAGGCAGATTGCAGGAGACTCTTGTGAGAAGAGTGCATTGTAATTGTTTCATGATTCCTTGTGGAATATACAATATATGATAGAGGGGTTTTGAGCAGTAATCATTCCCTAGGAAATTATCTGTGTTGTGGTTTGATTTTATTCTTTCTGCACTTGTTGTGATTGGCGATTGTACTTATTTTCCATAATTTATTTGTAGAAGGCTTCAGTATCTAAGTTCAATACATTGCTTGATCGGATTGAATCCACTGGTATACATATTGTTTGTATAATTTCTACAAAAGAAGGAGATTCTTAGGTGGTCTAGGAGGGTCCATGGACCAAATATTTAGAGCTAAAGGAATATTCGTGGCTTGGCTAGGCTCAGATGAAGCGGAAGAATGATTTTAGGTAGAAGTAGAGGGTGTTTAGAACTGCTACAAGATCTCCTATAGTGCTACAAGATGTCCCGAAAATCTATAGGAAATATACCAAGAGGATATTGAGGCCAAAAATGATGAGAATAAGGTTAGGAGAGGTGGGGGAAAGGTGGATCCTAGTATATGAAGGATAGCCTACCCCTTGGCCAAGCTCAAATCTCTTCAAAAAAAATGTCTTACACCCACAAGGTTTATCTTGGTGATGTAATGGTGACCTGAAAAACAAGGTTGTAGGTGACTTGGATAGAAGGTGTAAGGTGAAGGGTGAAAAACTCAAGATGATGGTGTTGAAGGGGGCCTTCTCTGTTGCTATATTCACATCTTCAATCAAGATATTTTATCATGCATTCATCATTGACAAACTTATCATAAAAATGATGGAAAATATGAGTTGAATTTAGATAAATCTACTTATGAAATTGAAATAGATATCTACCTCTAAACCTACAACTTGTTCATGATAAGAAAAGTAAAAACTGTCTACCTTTTCCAATAAATCATAAATTGAAAATATATTTGGTCTGTGGTGGAAGACCTTCCCCCTCAAGCTCCAATGGAAGAGGTGAGAGAGCGAGGCTCAGCACATAGTTTTAATGTTTTATATGTTACCAAACAAGTAATGAAAGAAATCTACTACTAAAACATAAAATAAAGGAACACGTACACAAGATAGATTGAGGCCAATAGATTGGGCCCTAACCCACAAGCTCATCTCCCTGAGATAAACTCAGTGGAAAAGAATCCAAATTATCATCTTAATTCATAACCAGTATTTTATATGAATAATGAAAGTCAGAGATGCCTAATAAAAAAGAAGAGTGCTCTAGTTGTATCCAAAATTGGAATCCTAGTGAGCTCTTTCTCTGACCTATTTATGCTAGATGGTAGCTACCAACAGCTCCCTAAAAAGTAGGTCTTTTTTCCCTTGGAACTCAAGAGAAGTGGAGCTTGGCTCCCTTTTATCATTCACTTTCTTGGATGCCTCTGATTTCGTGTTGTTGCCAAGAATATTGAAGAGATATTGGTTGCCTTTAGGAGTAAAGAAGATGGTCAGCCTCCATACAATTACTCCATGTTGTCTAGTATGAGCCCTGATTATACAATATTTCTCAAAAATGGCATTATTCCCTTCATTTTCCTGCATTTAAACCATATTAGGCCTCGAATCATGACAACCCTTAATACACCATTCTCACTAAGAAAAATATGAAAAATTCAATTAAATGTGGGAGAGAGAGAATAATTAAGCTAAAAAGGTGGCAATTAAATCCTTATAATATACCTAATGATGGTTCTCATCAGGAACCCAACTAGAAAACTATTTTCTTGATGATAATTTTATTGATGGAAAAACTGACCAGTAGATCTCTGACAAATACAACTTATTTCAATTTGAAAAATGCACTTGTCTTCCTCGCTTGTTCAAAGCTTGAAACCCCTGCAAGATTGTTGATCTATGCTACCCTCTTACAACCTGTGCACAAGCTTCTCTTTCACACTCTTCCTCTTACAAGATCCACACACAAACATGTGTTTCCTATTGCTTGGTATCACCAACTCATGGTCACCAAAATAATAATTAAACTTGTGTCTCTGTTCCTTATTTTAAAGGAAAATCGAGAGGTTAAAATTAGTGAGTTTTCTAATTAAGGAATAATTTTGTAATTTATTATGTTAGCATGAGTTAACTACTCATGCAACTCATCCTATCTCTTTGAGGCTCAACTACCAGTTATTTTCCTCAATTAAATCGTACTAGAAAATCAAGAACTCAATTCTCAATTTCAACACATCAATTAACTTCATCCTAACTTGTCTTAATTTTGAGGGGTTGATTCCTAAATTATAGGAACTTGTACTAATTTATAGGGAATCTCCAAATTTTAAGGAACTTGATTCATGCACAAGAAGGAACTTGTATTGGCTCTTGTGATTAAGGAACAAATCAAGGAACCATTTCTCACTATTATTTTCAACATTAATAACTATTTACAATATCCCTTTTCAAGTTGCAAAAGAATCGATAAAAAAACCTTTCTCAAAAAATAATTTTCACTATTTTTTAATCATAATAACATTATAAAACTTAGTTGTTCAACAGATTGATCACTTATGTTGCGGGTTCTACAATTGTCAAGATTTTTCAGGCATTCTATAGAATGGCCATCACTTATTAGTTAAGTGTTTGACATTTTGGTACTCTAAAGAATCATGTGTCAGAGATAAATCCATAGTATACATTTTTAATCGAAATTTCGAGTCACAAACATGACCCATCATCATGATAATATGTTGAAGGAAAGTGTTGTCATTGCGATAGACACACTCCAAAAAATTTCTCCTACATGAATTTTGGAGCCTACCATGGATCTTGAGATCGGTCATTCCATAGTCACTTCTTGGTCAACTGGTGCTTTTTTATCTCTCTCTTGGATTAGATGTGTTGAATTCACTTGCACACACATGCTCAGTCTGCAATAAGTACAAGAGTGCATTCTTCTATGCAAGCTTGGAAAAGCATAGCATGTTCCATAAAGACTATGCATGTGCGATTTCTAATCCATGTCAACAGTTAGTGTTCTCTGATAATGATAGTTTCTTGCATTCTAGCTACATTTGTACTTCCATTTCGGTGAGTTTTGCAAATTTTCACTTTTGAGCGCCATTATTTTCACAAGTCTCGTTTTTATGTTTTAGGCTATTGCTTTCACTTGCATGTAATTTAATTAGTATTGTTTTCATGTTATATTTTCTCTGGCATGTGTTACTTTCACCGTCGTCCACATATTGCAAGAGTCGTTCACACTTTAGCAATTGGTGTCTTTTTGCTTCTTAGTTTTCGCACAATCTATGCATGCTTTATCTAGTTATTTCAAGGGGTTCTCTTTATGTGAATTAGTTTGTCTAACCATGTAAACATCGGTCACATTGATTCCCAAAGCTTTAAGCATTATCACACAAGTGTCGTCATGGTCATTTCCAAGAAAATCTTTAGTGTCGCACTTGTCGTGAAGTCATCACAAGTTTGTCGCATTAAGGGAAATATGGTGTCAACGTTTATGGATGATCTATGTTGTTGTGTCATCAAAGTGTTTCAATTGTTTGATCAGAGTCAAGTCATATCAATTTTCACAGCAGTCTCTTCGGTCTCACACTTAGTCAATTTTTCAGAAGTTCCACAATAATCTAGTTTCATCCAACGTTCCTCAACTGTGCACTCTACAGTTCCAACCCTCAAGTTGCATCCTTATCCCTTGAAATCACATAAAGTGTGGTTCCTGCTTTTTGATACTGTACACTTTGAAATTTCAATTCTTAAGCTCGACCTTGCCTCCTAGAACTACACAAATTATCTTCTCATCCTAACCTCAACTGCGCACTTCGCAATCAAAAGCCTCAATATCAACTCTTGAGCTCTTGATTTGCACAAATTCACAATGGCCCATCCTCCTCTGCCTCACAGAAATTTTCAAATTTCACAAGCAATGAAACACTGTGCAACTAATCTCACTAAGTAAAAAAACTATGTGGTTTGTCTCCCTTGTCCTGTCTGAATTTCACACTGCGCAGTCTCAAGTCACAATCCTCATCCCTGAACTCTTGAACTACACAATTACACAATCACCTCAGCTCATTTTCTCTCTATAACTATGAAATTGGTTGAAACTGTGCCAAATCCCTTATCCTCTCACCCTGAGTTCTAAAAATGCACAATATTTTTCCTTGATCTAGCCTGAAATACACATTATGTAGTCTCAGAGCCCAATCTCCACTCATGACTACTTAAGTTTCACAACTACACAGTCACTGAGCCTCTCCCTTGGCCTACCACTCACTTCTGACTCAATTAGCGGATCATCATTCACCATCTTAGACTAGAGGTTTTAATATCATGCTGATGTTGTCTTATCATCAGTGAATTGCAGATGCAGTAATTTCATCATGCTAATAGAATACGGTGAAGAAGGAGATGGAGAAGGAGGACATACTAGAAGATTTTGGTTCACAAAGGTGACTATTACAGGCAACTTTAATGCTTCTCATTAAATTTTCAACCTAGGGAAAGTCTTATTATTTCAAGAGTGTGAGCACAGTATATGCAATTGATATCAAGAATAGCTACTCTATATTACCATGAAGAGGATTATCTAATTCTCGAAGTTCAATCAATTCAAAGGGAAATGAAATTGTAAAATTCCGTTAACTGTTGTGTCTAAGTAAGCGCAGAAAAGAGAAACCTATGATTGAACAACACACTGATGAATTGAACATCAGTCCTACTGAATGGAACAACATCTTCAATATATTTAACAACAATTGTTTATCTAATTTTGCAATGGAATTCTCTTTGTAAATTAAATAGATGACATCTCTATGAATCAATTAACAACTAGATTCCTTACAGTAATGATGAAAGATTCCAAATCGTAGCTATATACAGAATTGAATAGCATTCATGCTAAACTAATGAAACAAGTATAAAAGCATTGGAAAATGATGAAAGAATTTAACAACTATGAAACCATTGCTTGTAAACAAGGAAGCGTAAATACTGAACTATTATAATGAAAGAGAAAGTTGTAGTATTTTATCTTCGCAATTCAACAAGTTAAATGATATCTCATGAAATGCATTCGATGACTAAAATGTAAATTCTGTAATTGAACGTATAGCACAGATATTAGCATAGAAACTCCCAGTGCTGGGCCCAAACCACCAGAAGTCTACGGCTACAGAAAACTTAGAGATTGACTATAAAAAATGCCAAGACCTTTATTAAGCTGAAAGTTAATAAATTGATATAACTGGACAATCTTGTCCTGATACATCTATTACAGAAGAAAGTTTCTGTTATGATCTATCTATCTTGTTTTTCTTTGGCCCTTAAAAGGCGATTTCAATCAGTGGTAACGATATTTTCCAAATGACAGCCCACTGCTCATGGCTATCGTTTGAGTTCTTCAGATGTGGATGTGCCTTTCCATATTCCGCCGGCCCATGGGATTCATCATGATTTTGTTAGTCTTTGTCTGTCAACTATCCTCTAGTTATCATCAATTCAACTCCTTTGTTTTCTTGTAAATAAATATACAAGTAGTCAATTTCCCATTGTTAAACATCCCTTTTACCGTTAATTCCTTTGTCCTCATTTTACATTAATCTTCATTTCCTTTACTGTTAAGATGAGGAAAAATTCATAAAGGTGCATAACGATTCATGGTAAAGGTAGGGTGAAAACGTACCTTATTTTCGGCCCAACATACTCCCCCACTTACCTGTTTGCAGGTCCTCGTGCAAACAAATGATTGAGGTGTAACTGGGTCAAAGAATAGGCAGGGTAGAGTTTTTCTTTATAGGCTCTGAAGCGATGTCTCTGTCTTATTTTTGCAAAAGAAGTGTTTGTGTGCCCTTTTCACAGTTCGTAATCATGATCATAACCCTCAGGGGGATGCCAGAGGAGAGGGCATATATACCTACATCCTATCCATGTAGGGCCCATGTTGAAGACCAAATTGCTATATAAAAGGAATCATGAGGTAGCTGCTTTGAAGTTTTTGTAGCCAAATGGTTCTCTTTTTTTCACATTGTTTGTGGAGGCCATCCACCTCTACTTGGCTGCTTCCAAAATTGCTTCCTGAATGTCCTCGAAATACTCCCTTCCATGCCATATAATGTCATTATGGATAGGCCCCAGTTTAGTCTTTACTCCCTTTTTTTGCATGAAATTCGTGTGATGGGTGAACAGGTATAGGGGTCTAGTAGGCTCACCTCTAACCTATAGGTCTAGGCTGTTGGTGTCCCATGTTTTGATAGTTTGGAAAATCAAAAGACAAGGCAACATTAGAACCAATCTTTAGAGTTACAGGATCTAGTCCTCCTATTCTTAGAGAGGGATCTCTCAAATGTTTGTTTGCAAAGGTTTATCTTGTGTGCTTAGAGTATGGATTTTAGACTAGTTATTAAGTGCATGTGTTTGATTGTTTGTTTGGTTGGATTGATATAACAGAATATGAAAGATCTAGGAAAGGTAGATAGAAAGAGGAAGTAGTAGCTTCATTGGGAAATGGAGTCAAAAAGAATTCATGACAAACTTATCAATGGATATTGGATATCAGAGGGCAAATCTAACTTGGCCACAGGATCCTTTGGTTTTTGGAATGAGATGAACATCAATGATTTATAAAGAGAAGTTTAATTCTCAACAAAGGGAATTTGAAAACACAATTTTAACAATAAAGAGCTTTTTGATAGACAGGGCTAACCATGAATTCTTCAAATCACATCTTTAAGAAAAAAATGATTTCAAAAACAGCTTTTAAAATGAAATCTAAGATTCGGGGAACACCCTATTTCCTCAAAGATTTTATTTCAAATGATTTAGAAAACATAAAAGATTCACTGATAATTGCAGTCATAGAAGAGGGAACACCTAAATACATTTATGATCACAATCATAATGACCTTTAAGCCAACTGTTTAAGCAAGGACAAAGGGCAAGATCAGAACAGACCTCCTTGACTTACTGTAAACAAAAAAATTCAAAGGGAGACTTCAATAACAGTTTTTAAGTGGCAGAAGACAAGCAAGGAAAACCATAAATCATGCTGAAACCAACTATATTAACTATTAAGGAAATAAACAAGCATGAAGACTAAAGAGAGAGATTAAAGACTCTAAAATACTTCAGCAGAAGGAAACATGAAATAGTGAAGGATGAACAGGTCTAAGGTGCTTCCAGGAGTCATTTCTTAGCCTAAAAATTTCAACCTACTGTAGTAAGAAATTATGGAACAGAATGAAAACAGGAGAAAACATTAAACAATTTAGAATACTTCACCAACAACGAAGCTCATGGATCCAATGATAGAGCCTTCTCAGGAACAAGCATGCAACAACATCATCAGGGCTTCCAAGATTTCAATTTCTTCTCCAACTTCAACAGACTATTTATTAATTCAGAGAGTTTCAGTATTACAACTATTGATCAACCAACAACCAACCAACAATTTCTCTTCTTCTACAAAATTATTTATAGAAGAATGAGGAGGTGAGATCTGATAAAAGATCTCCCAAGGCATTTAATATAGAGTAATGACTTCTCGGCCTTTGAGGGGATCGATGAAGAAGTTTACAGGTGTTTCACTATATTAATTGATATACATTAAAGATTTGTAAGCTCGGTGGGAGCTCTTGTTGAATTTTAAGGCTCTGTGTTATGTTATAGTAACTCTGCTAATATTTTTGTCATTAAATTCTTTCAGCGGAATTAACTGTTCGGCTGTGTTGAGGTAAATATCTGATTTGGAACAATAACTTCAGCCTCTGTTTGAATGCTTTGAGGCACAGGTGGCTTTGTGGTAGCTAAGAGGAATCAATTTGCCTTAGATGTGGCGGTGGAGGCCTTTCTGTCTGATAAGATACTTATGATTTTATTTTAACTGTGTTTTAATTCTGGGGATTAGGCTTTTGATAATCATTCTTAGTTGTAATCCCCAAATTTTCTTCAATTCTCCTGTTCTGTTGTGTTCTATCTTCGACACTGATACACTTTTAATTATGATTTAAAATCACAGCGACTTGCTGATGTGTAGGCCACGCAGGGCTCTCAAGGCATCAATGCCTATGAAGCATTGACGAAACGTGGATCTTGAGCCTTGCGAACAATTGTCCTTTTATGAATCAAAGGCACAGGAATCATCATTCCCGGCCTTCAGCCTTTCTTTCAATATAACGGATAAAACAAAAGAACGACCAGAAACAAGGTAAATAATTTTCAATGGGTGTGTCCGCAATCCAGGTATTTGGTATACTACTGAAAGAGGGCAGTGGGAGTGAGCACGGCTATTGGATGGCATCATCCAATATTTAGTCGTTAAGAGAAGGTCAAAGAAGAGCAGGGAAGAGAGAGATGGAACCGTCAGATCACAGACGACTTACCAATGGTAATTGGTTTTGAAAACCCCTTGGTGGAAGGCGGAGGGTGATGAAATAATACTGGAATGATCTGGGACTGTCCGATCTGGACACGTGGATGGTCCAGACCCAATCGTAGGATCGCAATTGGCGGAGGAATGATGTTAAAGTGCTTGGCAGAAAACTTGCAATGCGATGTAGCGCGGGCCATTGATTTGAGGATCAGATCAACGGTGGAGAATGAATCGGAAGGATGGCCAATCAGGGGGGACAAACAAATGTACCGAATGGAAAATGCGATGCAATTGAGTAATGACCGTTGATCTGAGGATTAGATCAATGGTGGGGAATGAATCGGAGAATTTTGAAGCGGAAGTAAGACTTGTGATCGGAGTGAATGAGGACCGTTGGATCATGGAAGACGGGGGGAAGATCAACGTCTCTCAATTGACCGCGGGATGACCAATCAGGGGAAGAAATAAAACACGCCCAATGAAACTTACGATGCGATTGAGCACTGACCGTCGATCTGTAGATCATATCGATGGCAGGGAAAGAATTGAGAGATGTTAATCGGAGGAGGCATTATGTTAAATGCGCTCAATGAAAATGTTGCGTTGCGATGTTGCGCGGGCCGTTTGATCGGCTTAAGATCAATGGTTGGGATTGTTTCAACTTACGCATCGGCGGAAACCCTTTAAAATATAGGAAAACCCAACTTTTAATATAAACAAAGGTTTTATGGTATGGGCGGGGTATATGTATGATATGGTTAGGCACCCGTCTGCGGGGCCTTGGTCTATATGGAATGATAATAGGCCTGGGGCGTATACAATAAAGGGCCAATCGCAATCGGAGCTTCGAGCTTGGGCTTTTCAATCTAACCATTGAACTTTTCTGATGCGATTGGCACCTTGAGACTTAAACTCTTGGTCCCGGGCATAGGCTATATGGAATATAAAATAGAGGGGGTGGGCTTTATAATAAAGAGACTCAAACGCATCGGAACTTTTGATGCGATCTTTCAATCAACCCATTGTGGATTACTTCGGATGCGATAAGCGCCTGATGGGCATAGCGCCTAGTTTGTAGGGTGTGGGCATGTGGGGGAAGTGGTTTAAAGCTTATCCCAAGGGGTCTTAAGCCTTAGTAGTAAAAACTTGTTTTTTATGAAATTTTTCAGAGTTTTCAATAGATTTGGGGATTTCAGTAAGGTTAAAAAGTGAGTTCTTAACCTTGTAAAAATGATTTTCATGAATGGAAGAAAAGAAATCATGAAAATGGAGGAGTTTTATGGAGAAAAGGGGGAGCAAAATGAAGGTTAGTTTTGAGTGGAGGAAGGGGAAAAAATGATGATTTTGCAGCAGTATTTCCTCATGAAAATAACAGAACTTCTGAGTAGAAAATGGGAACAACAATGAAGATTTTGGATAGAGGCATGAGGCCTTCGAAAGTCTTCAAGAGCCAACACGTTTTTGCAATAAAATTTGTTCCTTGAAGGCTCCAAAATAATTTAGCCACCTTTTGGTATAAAAAATTTCATAGGTGGCTAACAGTGGCTCCACTTGGGGATGGTGCCTTCTTGAAGGTATCAAGAACTTCAGACTTAGATTCTCTGGGAGGCTGATCAGTTGCCTCATCCATTGGGCTACCCTTCTTATGCTGGGATGATCTTGCTCTGAAAACATATTAGCAACCATAACAATAATGGATCTTTCATCAACAAGCTTTCTACCTACCCAATCCTTCTGATCTAACATTTTTTCTTCATCAGAGTGCACTTGGATTGGCAAAATATTTTCACAACATTTTATTCTTTTGAAAGAAGGAAAAATAATCTATTTCTACCTCTTATTTCTCCATGGACTCAGATTAAACAGTTGAGCCCATATGATTGTCTACCTAATCTACTGTTTGTTGGGATTAAACTGTCCAACAGAATTTATTCTCTAAATTCTACAACAGAAATTCAAAAGCATTCAAGTCAGGATTGAACAGTCTAACTTGATGCTGATCTGTGGCATAAAAACAAGCTGCACATAGACATTATTTTACACAAAATTTAAAACAAAATGGAAAGCTTGAGATCTGAAATTTCAAAGCACTTCTTTCATCTTTTCTTCAGCTCTGTTTTGAATTTGTTTGAGCTTTTTTTCTTCTATCGACTGGCTCATAATTTGAGTTGTTTAGGACCGGATTTCTATCCTAATCTATCTACTGATAAGCCAAGATTAAACAGTTTGGCAAATCGAATTCACTATCCTATCAGCAGAAAATTTAAAGCTAATCAATCATGATTAGGCTGTATGGCTAACTAGAAGTGTTCTTTAGTAGTGGCATTTGAGCTTGCACACTTTCAAATTTTTCTTCTCTTTTTTGGTATGGGGCTATACCTTTCTTGTTTTACAATCTTCCCTCTTTTCTCTTTTCTATTGTTTTTTATTTTTATTTTTCTTTCAAGACAAAAATCAACAACTAACTAAATGCCTAAAGTTGAGCTTTATTTGACGTTCCTATCTAACTTAATCTAACTTGGAATATTTACATGCTTTTAGCTGATGAACTCTCTTTTCTAGTACAACCAATCCAGCAAATGATTCCATGATTTTTCCTTCTTCATCTCCTTGGGCAGGCTGGACAAACAGGGCCACTCCCACTCTTTTTGTTTCTTAACAGCAGTGCTAAATAAGCTTCTTGCTTTTGGTAATACACTGCTCCTAATAACCTTAATCCCTTCTTTAAGTGTCTTCAAGAAGTGAGCATAGGGATCTTGAAATAATGCTTGGTTAAGAGTATTTGGAAGACATGGTTCCACCAGGATCATTTCTTCTTTCTCCACTTGATCAAGGTAAAGATTCTCTTGAGAAAGAAAAACTTCATCATCTTCATTATTATCTAAACTAGAGGATTCATCATATATTGCAGTGTTGTCCTCTTGTAGTCCTGTTATGCTCTGATTCCATGGACTATACTTTGTGAAGAGATCATCATGTTCTTGAGCAGGGGTATCTCTTATTACCTCAACCTTTTCAGGAGGAAGCTCCTTATCTTCATCCCGCTCAAGAAATTTCTCTTTCTTCTCAACCTCAACATTACAACTAATAGAATGCTGACTCCCAATTATGTGAAAGCTATTTCTGGTGAATTGGACTGGCTGATTGCTTCTTTCAAGCTGATTATAATGAAATTCATGACACCAATCGACTGATGGTTGCCCTGCATGATTAGTTTATGTTTGGAGCTCATCATCATCATCAGATTGATCAGAAGTTGAAAAATCATTAGTATAAACAATTTCACCAATCAAGCATATTGGGTTATCAGTTTGTTCTTTTAGCTGATCTACAAGTTTATTTTCTATTTCAAGACAACAACATTTAGTAGGTAAATGAGCAGAAGTGTTTTGTTCTAATAAAGAATTGAGGGCTGGCTGTTTATTTAATATCTGATCAATTTCTTCCTCTGTAAAAAGAGAAGGAATTTTCTCTTTTCTTTGGACAGAAGAACAACAATCCTCTCCCTCTTGTGTTAACTGGTTTTGAGGCTGGATGTCTTCTTGAGCCTCTTCTAGGGAATAATTACTTGTGCTTGTAGGGAAATTTTGAGGATTCTCTTCCCTTCCTTGATCTATCTCAATTTCAAACAACTCCTCTTGATTTTCGTGGAAGTCACTTTGACTATAAGGTTCATGAGTTGTTTCCAGTATATTATCAGGATGCCATTATTCTTTAATAATCTGAAATGAGTCATGACATAAAGGCAGAGACTCTGGTTGTGTTGTCTCTTCTCCCATTTCAGATTTTGTGAGTTCAAGATGGCTTATGTTTTCCTCAGGGCACTGCTCACTATAAGTATTTGTAATTTGATCATGAAGTTCTCTTAATATCCTTGTACAAGATATAGGTAGGTAATCAGCAACTTCCTAACCACCTTCTTCATTGATTTCATTGTAATCTTGTTCATCATACATATCTTGTAGTTTTTGCGTTTGTTCTTGATTTGAAAGGATCATGGGCTGCTCTAGATCATCAATATTTAAATTGGCCTCATACCTTTCAAATCTTTTCCCAAGCATGTACACCATTTTCTCCATCATGATCAGTAATTTTTCTTTATTGTTTTCTCTATAATCTTGCTCACCTTCTTTTATAAATTCTTGATCATCATCTATATGTTGCTCATTGTCTAGGTCTTGTAATGGTTGAGTTTGTATTTGGTTAGGAAAAAACATAGGTTGCTCTGGATAATCAATATCAGTATCAAATTCATGCCTATCCAATATTTTATCAAGTATGTACACTATTTTTCGAATTAGGTCCAATAATGTGTTTAGTTTAGCTTCTTTTTCCATACTTGGATCCATATTTTTAAAAAAGAGGTTATTGTATCTTTTCAACCAATTCAGAGTCTTCTGCCAGTGGAGTCATTAGGTCTTTTGGGATTGTGCAGTCGCCAGGTGGAAGATTTTGAACTTTGCTGTCCACCAACAGCATGATTGGGTTTGCTTGATTCATTCCTAAAAGAGCTTACAAGTACTAATGAAGAATAGGCCTACTGGAGACCAGTGGAGTCACCAGGTGGAAAATTTTTAGCTTTTGCAAAGGTAAAATGTTTTATGGTTCCACCACCATGTTTATTATGAAGCCAAACTGAAATATTTTTGGGTTTTTCTGAGTTTCTATGGTTGTTTGAAACACTAATGAGTCTATAAGAGCTTGTTAGGCAACTATGAACTCAGTAGGTCCCACCGTGATTGCCATTTTATTGGTGTGAGCGGTGGGATAAGTCCAGAATGTGTTCTTTATCAAGTTAAGGGCGTAAAGAGATTTAAGAAGTGTTTTCAAACCACCGTATTCTCAGTAGGTCCCACCGTGATCGCCATTATGTTGGTGTGAGTGGTGGGATAAGTCTAGAATGTGTTCTTTATCAAGTTAAGGGCCTAAAGAGCTTTAACAAGTGTTTTCAAACCACCGTATTCTTAGTAGGTCCCACCATGATCGCCATTATGTTGGTGTGAGTGGTGGGATAAGTCCAGAATGTGTTCTTTATCAAGTTAAGGGCCTAAAGAGCTTTAAGAAGTGTTTTCAAACCACCGTATTCTTAGTAGGTCCCACCGTGATCGCCATTATGTTGGTGTCCTATGTTTTGATAGTTTGGCAAATCAAAAGACAAGGCAACATCAGAACCAATCTTTAGAGTTACAGGATCTAGTCCTCCTGTTCTCAGAGAGGGATCTCTCAAATGTTTGTTTGAAAAGGTTTATCTTGTGTGCTTAGAGTATGGATTTTAGACTAGTTATTAAGTGCAGGTGTTTGATTGTTTGTTTGGTTGGATTGATATAGCAGAATATGAAAGATCTAGGAAAGGTAGGTAGAAAGAGGAAGTAGTAGCTTCATTGGGCAATGGAGTTAAAAAGAGGTCATGACAAACTTATCAATGGATATGGGATATCAGAGGGAAAATCTAACTTGGCCACATGATCCTTTGGTTTTTGGAATGAGATGAACATCAATGATTTAGAAAGAGAAGTTTAATTCTCAACAAAGGGAATTTGAAAACACAATTTGAACAATAAAGAGCTTTTTGATAGACAGGGCTAACCAAGAATTCTACAAATCACATCTTTAAGAAAACAATGATTTCAAAAACAACTTTTAAAATGAAATCTAAGATTCGGGGAACACCCTATTTCCTCAAAGATAATATTTCAAATGATTTAGAAAACATAAAAGATTCATTGATAATTGCAGTCATAGAAGAGGGAACACCTAAATACATCTATGATCACAATCATAACGACCTTTAAGCCAACTGTTTAAGAAAGGACAAAGGGCAAGATCAGAACAAACCTCCTTGACTTACTGTAAACAAAAAAATTCAAAGGGAGACTTCAATAACAGTTTTTAAGTGGCAGCAGACAAGCAGGGAAAACCATAAATCATGTTGAAACCAACTATTACAACTATTAAGGAAATAAACAAGCATGAAGACTAAAGAGAGAGATTAGAGACTCTAAAATAATTCAACAGAAGAAAACATGAAACAGTGAAGGATGAATAGGTCTAAGGTGCTTCTAGGAGTCATTTATTAGCCTAAAAATTTCAACCTACTGTAGTAAGAAATTATGGAACAGAATGAAAACAGGAGAAAACATTAAACAGTTTAGAATACTTCACCAACAACAAAGCTCATGGATCCAATGATAGAGCCTTCTCAGGAACAAGCATGCAACAACATCATCAGGGCTTCCAAGACTTCAATTTCTTCTCCAACTTCAACAGACTATTTATTAATTCAGAGAGTTTTAGTATTACAACTAGTGATCAACCAACAACCAACCAACAATTTCTCCTCTTCTACAAAAGTATTTATAGAGGAATGAGGAGGTGAGATCTGATAAAATATCTCCTAAGGCATTTAATACAGAGTAATGACTTCTCAACCTTTGAGGGGCTTGATGAAGAAGTTTACAGGTGTTTCACTGTATTAATTGATATACATTAAAGATTTGCAAGCTCGGTGGGAGCTCTTGTTGAATTTTAAGGATATGCGTTATGTTATAGTAACTATACTAATATTTTTGTCATTAAATTCTTTCAGCAGAATTAAATGTTCGGCTACATTGAGGTAAATACCTGATTTTGAAAAATAACGTCAGCCTCTGTTTGAATGCTTTGAGGCACAGGTGGCTTTGTGGTAGCTGAGAGGAATCAATTTGCCTCAGATGTGGCCGTGGAGGCCTTTCTGTCTGATAAGACACTTATGATTTTCTTTTAACTGTGTTTTAATTCTAGGGATTAGGCTTTTGATAATCATTCTTAGACGTAATCCCCAAATTTTCTTCAATTCTCCTGTTCTGTTGTGTTCTGTCTTCGACACTGATACACTTTTAATTGTAATTTAAAATCACAGTGTCTTGTTGATGTGCAAGCCACGCAGGGCTCTCAAGGCATCAATGCCTATGAAGCATCGACAAAACGTGGATCTTGAGCCCTGCGAATGGTTTCCCTTTTATGAATCGAAGGCACGGGAATCATCATTCCCGGCCTTCGGCCTTTATTTCAATATAATGGATAAACCTTGAAACACCTGCAAAACACAAAAAATATTCAAGAAATCCTGTGTTATTTGGTATACTGCATCAGAGGGCATGGGGTGCGAGCATGGCCATTGGATGGCATCATCCAACGGTGGAGATCGGCTAAGAGAAGGTCAAAGAAGAGCAGAGGGAAGAGTAAGATGGAACCATAGATCGCACAATGATCGACGATGGTAATTGGTTTTGAAAACCCCTTGGTGGAAGGCAGAGGGTGACGAAATAATATGGGAATGATCTGGGACCATCCGATCTAGACACAGAGACTATCCAGATCCAATTGGAGGATCGCAATCGGTGGAGGAATGATGTTAAAGCGCTTGGCAGAAAACTTGCAATGCGATGTAGCACGGGCCGTTGATCTAAGGATCAGATCAACGGTGGAGAATGAATTGGAGGGATGGCTGATCGGGGGGGAAAAAATAATGTACCGAATGGAAAATGAGATGCGATTGAGCGATGACCATTGATCTGAGGATCAAATCAATGGTGGGGAATGAATCAGAGAATTTTGAAGCGGAAGTAAGACTTGTGATCGGAGTGAATGAGGACCGTTGGATCACGGAAGGTGGGGGGAAGATCAACGGCTCTCGATTGATCGCGGGATGACCAATCGGGGAAAGAAATAAAACGCACCCAATGAAACTTGCGATGCGATTGAGCACTAACCGTCAATCTGCAGATCAGATCGACGGTAGGGAAAGAATCGAGAGATGTTAATCGGAGGAGGCATTATGTTAAATGCGCTCAATGAAAATGTTGTGATGTGATGTTGCGCGGGCCGTTTGATTGGATTAAGATCAACGGTCGAGATTGTTTCAACTTACACACCAGCAAAAACCCTTTAGAATATAGGAAAACCCAACTTTTAATATAAACAAAGGTTTTATGGTATGGGCGGGGTATATGTATGATATGGTTAGGCGCCCGTCTGCGGGGCCTTGGTCTATATGGAATGATAATAGGCCTGGGGCGTATACAATAAAGGGCCAATCTCAATTGGAGCTTCGGGCTTGGGCTTTTCAATCTAACCATTGAACTTTTCCGATGCGATTGGCGTCTTTGGGACTTAAACTCCTGGTCTCGGGCATAGGTTATATGGAATATAAAACAGAGGGGGTGGGGTTTATAATAAAGGGACTCAATCGCATCAAAATTTTTGATGTAGTGTTTCAATCAACCCATTGTGGGTTACTTCCGATGCGATAAGTGCTTGATGGGCATAGCGCCTGGTTTGTAGGGCGTGGGCATGTGGGGGAAGTGGTTTAAAGCTTAGCCCAAGGGGGCTTAAGCCTTAGTAGTAAAAAAAAAATTTTAATGAAATTTTTCAGAGTTTTCAATAGATTTTGGGATTTCGGTAAGGTTAAAAAGTGAGTTCTTAACCTTGTAAAAATGATTTTCATGAATGGAAGAAATGAAATCATGAAAATGGAGGAGTTTTATGGAGAAAAGGGGGAGCAAAATGAAGGTTAGTTTTGAGTGGAGGAAGGGGAGAAAATGATGATTTTGTAGCAGTATTTCCTCATGAAAACAACAGAACTTCCGAGTAGAAAATGGGAACAGCAATGAAGATTTTGGACAGAGGCATGAGGCCTTCGAAAGTCTTCAAGAGCCAACACTTTTTGCAATAAAATTTGTTCCTTGAAGGCTCCAAAATAGTTTATCCACCTTTTGGTATAACAAATTTCATAGGTGGCTAACATAGGCCATGCTCCCTCTTTTGGAAAGTGTCGTAGGCTTTTGCCCACTAAGTCTGGTTTTTGGCAAAAGAGAGGAAATCCTAGAGCTGAATGTCTCCTACAAAGGGGCTAGGGTTACTGTCCCTGTCCTCCCCTATAAAGAAGTTGTGTAATTATAGTTCACACAAGAGATATTGGACCTCCTCATTTTTCTCATTGCAGCATTGGATGAATACTTCCACGGTCTTAAAGGTTGTGGGCTTCCCCACCCTGACAGCCTTGAATTTTGGTAATATATACTGTTCTACTAAGAAAAGGGTGTAGTTGGTGGCTGGTGCCCTACACGTTAGTACGTCAGAGTACAGAGAGCAAACCATACTGGTTTTCTTCTTGGCTTGTTCCACCTGATCTTGTGCTTTCTTTACCTTCGCTTTTTCTTCTCTGAGTTGAGAAAATTTCTCATCCTCTGTTCCAGAAAGGTCTTTGAATTTATTCAATAGTGCCTGATGTTCTTGTACGGGTACTACTTCCTTTCTGCAATGTGCTAACTCATGTTGTGTTCGAATCACTTCATTATTCAATATTTAATTGGTAGCTTTTTCTACAAGAGGAGTGTAGGTAGGGGCTTCCTCCGTTTGGGTTTCATTTTATTCTGTAAATTCCAACCTAGTCTACACAAAGGCTTCAATAGTGTCCACTAGGTCTGTCTGCACCTCAATCTCAGCAGTGTTCACTAAGTCAGTCTGTACCTCAACCACAACAGTGTCTATCAAATTGGTGACAAACTCTGTTTAAGTTCCTATGGTGGTCAATTCTTTCTTAGGCTTCTGAGCCTTTCTTACTTCCTTCAACTGCTTCCTCAAATGTTTTATCATTTTCCTTAACCTTTTGCAAGTCTTGCTCTTTTTCTTTAACTTCTTTGTAGTTAAATTCTCTTTTTGCCTAGTTTTAGCAGGGGATGGAGGAGCAACAACCTCATTTCTAGGAATGGTGGTGGTATTTTCAAGGTTGTCAGTGATGATATTTTCTACCTGTACTCCGGAATTTACTTCTGCATTAATGTCACGACTGGGTGAGATATTTTTCCCTTCAGGCATTAGAGGGAATGTTTCCCTGCTTGCATTTTTCTCTAAGGGATAGTGTCTCCTGACTAGTTTTCAGATTCGGCTACCCATTCTACCTGCTCTTCCCTATTCACCCCATCACTCTCGAGAGGATACAAGGCCCTAAAAGCCTATGATTCATCTTGGTGGGGTAATATCTCGGTGCGGCCAGAGCTGCTGGCAGTGGAATATTGGTTTAACGGTTCCTCTTGCTCTTCACCTTGTTCAGATGGGCTTCTTCAGCTTGTTTATATGGGCTTCTAGCTTCACGGGATGCTCTCATTTTCTCCAAGACTCAAGCCATCTCTTCCTCATAGTCTCATAAGGGTATGTTTTGAGGGCTTGAAGGTGGTGAATGGGATGGCCCTGCATCCTCTGGAAATTCCAAGGTTTCTTGTTCTAATTGCAGTCTTTCGGACCATCTTCGCTTCCTTGGTTCTGAAGTCGAAGCACGGGTCCTTTTTCCTCTTCTTCCTCTAGGTATGTTCACTCTAGGGAGCTCAATTTCGGTCCCGACAGGGTTTTCCTCAAGTGCATGCATGGCAGGGTTAACAAAAATGTCCCAAGATGTTTGTTGTTTGCCTAACTCATGTATTATAATCAACATGATTAAAACATGGTGGCTGACGACTACTTGGGGTTTTTTAGCTTTCCTAATTCAAATGACAGTGTCATGTAATACAGAATTCGAGAAAGAAGGAAGATTAACTGAAATATTTTGTTTAAGAATAGCTAACAATTTGAGTTGACAGGGTTTTACCACGTCTTGGTGTTCATCGTAGGTGATGTATCTCTATACGAATGCTACCAATTCCTACCACGGTTTTTGTAGAGAGGCAGGGTTAATCCCCTTTCCTTTCCGTTCCAATGGTTCTCCTGGATCTTGGTATGTTATGATTGCCTCTCATAGAAGAACGTGATTTTTGGTTCATATTTATCCCTCTGTTGGTATGATGGATACTTCAGCAATGATATCCTCTGTTGCAGGTATAATCCTTCCCCTGAGTCTGGTATGTCCCTCCCGTAGGTTCTACAGGAATTCAATTGCTATCTCCGTGTCAAACCCTTGCAGTTTATGTAAGTATGGTAGCCACCTAGCTTTCTCGAGAATGGTATGAGCTACATATGAAATTGGGAAGGTCATAGGTTCATTCCAGAGAGAATTTCCTCCCATGGTCGATGCGTTTTTTTGAGCTAATTTCTCCTTCCGTCTGTGTTTCCTTTTGGCCTTGTTGGCTAGAATAAACACTGCATGCAAGAGAAAAATAAATTTTAGAATTCTGTCGTAAATGTAGGTAACTTCATATCGTAATTGCAATGATATTTTGGTCTTATCAATGTATCTAATGGAATTTGTGTACGGAATTCGCATGCTTAATATTTATGGATTTTTGCACCCCCTCTCTCGAAATAAGGGTCTCCACGTCCTTAAGTAAAAGAGAGATTTGATCAATCATGAATGCATTCGAGGGAAAATGTCAGGGATCAGTAATCAAAGTCTATAAGCGAGAACGGAGTCAGTGGCCTTGGAGCTCAAGGAAAGAGGAATGATTGTAACAATTATGAACGCATGCAGTGTAAATGTCAGAATTGGAATTTATCATAAGTATATCTCATGCGGAAGTGATTGAAGAAGGGAAGAAAGCAATACGGAAATTATTATTATAGGATGTCCTTATTTAATGGTATGGTTATGAAGGAAGCATGACCGTGATGGATAATTATTGGTGTCATCATCCCGTCATTCAAACATCAAAGCATAGTTCATCCATAGTTACTTATGCCAATAAATAATATTATAACTTATTCGAGTAGTGTGTTTATCTTTGAAATGGATGAAAATAGGAGATAAGGTATATGTAAGAGTAATTGGATATCATTAGAAAAATACTCTCATACCATAAGCAGAGCCATTCCTGCCAGCAAGCATTCATAGCCTCGACAGGGTTGCTATTTTAACTTGAAAAATGAGCCAGAATCCTCCCTGTAAGAGTAGAGATTTTGCCAATTTTATGGAAAGATCACCATGCTGGTGTGGTTGCCAAATAATCAAGGTGCCACTCAGTGGAGTTGTAACAGAGTGATTAGGCCAGCTCGTGGTGAGACCTCCTATCCTTCAAGTAGTTGGAGCTGTCGAGAAGGTCATTACCCTGGTGTGTTGGCCATTATGGGCATGTCACCTGCTAAACCCTTATGATCATGGTAGGCTAGCTCATGATGAGATCCCCTATTCTCTCTTAAAAATTTGCATATAGACATAATACTTCTTTTTGAAAAGTAGGCATTTTTTTTTTAAGAGATCACTGTGCTAATGTGGTGGCCAGATAGTCACAATGCCATTCACTGGGATTGTAACAGAGTGATCAGGCTGGCTTGTGATGATGCCTCCTATCCTTCAAGAAATTGAAGCTGTCGAGAAGGTCATTACCGTAGCGTTTTGGCCATTGTGGGCATGTCACCTACTAAACCCTTATGATCATGGTAGGATGGCTCGTGATGAGACCCCATATTCTCTCTTAAAAATCAGCAAACCGACATAATATTTATTCTTTATACATGAAGAGAGGCTCATTAACTCCTTAAGAGTTAGGGATGGTGTGAGAAGTAAACATAATTCCAATAAAATTAATACCCCTTATTCCTAATTCTTTATGTCAAAGTGAAATACTACTCAAGAGTGTAGGAAGATATACTGTTATAAGACAATGTACTGTGTGATAACATGTTTGAGTAGGAGATTTCTTATCCCTTCATTACATAGATGTACCATGTCAGCTTCCAGGGTAGAGATTTACATTACAGTGTCAAAGGATCACCATATTAGTGATATTACTGCTTTTCTCTTCTTCAGGTGCCAATTCCCACTCATATATGTCTCTTTTACAGCTAGGGTGTGGGATGAGGAGTTGCTTTTGTGAGGAGAGATCATCAACAAACGAAAGAAGGATCATGTTTTAAAAAAGAAGGAAAGAAAAAAAAAATCAGTTGTTCAATCTAATTGAACAACAACTTTTCAATTGGATTAAACAACAGCCATTCAAAGATTTGAACAACAAAAGAAAAAATGCAAAAATACGTCTGTTCAATCCAACTGAACAGTAGTTGTTCAATTGGATTGAACAACAGTCATTCAAAGATTTGAACATCGAAGAATAAAAAAAAAAAACATGGTTGTTCAATCCGATTGAATAGCAGTGGTTCAGTTGAATTGAACAGAAGCCATTCAAATATTTGAACAACAAAGAATAAAAACACGGATGTTCAATCTATTGAAAAATAGCTGTTCAGTTGGATTGAACAACAACCGTTCAAATATTTGAACAGAAAATAATAAGAACAAAAAAACATGGTTGTTCAATCTGATTGAACAACAATTGTTCAATTGTATTGAATAACAATCGTTCAAATATTTTAACAGCAAAGAATAAAAACACAAAAACATGGTTGTTCAATCCAATTGAATAGCAACTGTTTAATTGGATTGAACAGCATCCGTTCAAATATTTGAACAACAAATAATAAAAACACAAAAACACGACTGTTCAATATGATTGAACAACAGCTGTTCAATTGGATTGAACAACAGTTGTTCAAAGATTTTAACAACAAAGAATAAAAACAAGGGATGATCAAGAAAGAGGATACAATTGTGAGTATGAAGAATGTACAACAAAATAAGAAACTAACAATTGCAAGGAAATTATATACAATATTTACAAATTAAAGTAACAAGCTCTTATGTACTTAAATTTGTGGGGTTATCACCCCCTTTTGCCATAACTTAAATAGTAGGATCATTGCGTACCTGCTGGAAAAAAGACTCCTTTGTGAGAGGTTTGTGATAGAGGCACACTCTGTGCCCGTTGACTTGAAATGTAGAACTGGTCCCGTCTATAGTGGTCAAGGTTAGGGTACCGTTTTTGTGTACTTTTTGAATTTCATATGGATTGAGCCACCTTGTTTGCAACTTCCCCGGAAAATCTTGGAATCTGGAGTCATATAGAAGTGCCCAATCTCCTTTCTGGAATGTCTTCATTTTAATGAGGTTGTCATGCCTACTTAAATCGCTATTGTTGTATGATTGTTGTGTGTTGTAGAGCCATTAACCGTATTTCATTGTAATGTTCCCAAATTTTAGCTTCAAGCTAAATGGAACATTAGAGTTAGCAGTATCTGTAGCCGGTGAATAAATGGGTAGGAAGGCCCATAAGTCTCCTAAGAATGAATAAAAGCACTTCAAGTGTGAAAGAAGACCCTATTTTCAGCTCAATAAAAGACCTCCATGTGTGAACAGGGATAATATCAAGTTTATTCAGTCTACTTTGACCAAGTCAACAGCGCAGATGTGGAGGAGTAGGGATCAAGGAAGGAATAACACAGTTCTGGAGGGAGATGAATCTCTTGATGGAAATGACCTAATTGAGTGGGGCCAAGGGAAAGAAAACTCGCATTCTATTTAAGGAAGAGGATGGCAGCCATTGCTCCTTATGTTTTAGTTTATCATTTGACATTGGTCTGCTTAGACTATTGCTTCCTCTTGTTGTTTAGCAAGGTAGTTGTGCTGTTTAGCACCGAGTGTTCACGAGCAGGAATCCCACCTCTTTTGAGGAGTCTCTTGGGAGATTTTTTCATTCATTTCCACATCAAGTTTCCATTCCAAGCTTTAGCTTACTTCATCAACATAGTTCCTACAGGTTATTGTGCTGTGTTGCAGGGTGCAACAGTGGAGGGGATTGGAATCCTACTTTCTGAGCTAGTTTCTCATTGGAGGGAGGTTTCCTTCCCTTGAGAGATCTATTTGGAGAGATCTTGAGCTCATTTCAGATCTGTGGCATCAGGCCACACATTTCCCAACATTCCCAGCATTGTTCCACCTAGGGAATGCATTATTTTTAGAGGCAGCTTTAATGGATGATCTAGTGGCTTCTTTGCAGTGTTTTCTTGTGATTGCTTGTGATTGAGAGGTTCATCCTTTTCATGGGAGGAAGAATTTGAGGGATCTACATCAGATATGATATCTTTTAGCATTCTACACTCTTATTCTTCAGTTTTGTAGTGATTATTCAGTAATTTTCTGAAGATCACATTGTATTCAGAGTGTATGACAAGAAACCCTTTCCGGGTTTTCTTGTAATTGTAATAAGGAGACTAGATCTTAGCTTTTGAGCATGATTGTCTAATATATGAGTAGATATACTTGTTCTCCTAATTTATAAGTTGAAACCATCATAAGACTGTGCAGTCTCTTTCATGTAATATTTCTGTGTTGCAGTGTATTGGGGTTTTTGTGATTTCCAGCTATGCTAGGTGTAGGAGGTCTGTTTACTTCACCTAGTTTCTTTTGTTTTTGATTTCCTCTTGGACTTAGATGATAGAAGGACATATCTAATATATCTAAGTGATGGTTTAAATTTTTATGGCATACATTTCTAGAAATGTGTTTTTTTTTAATGCATTGCTGAGCAATCCATTTTTGGAATATTATAAGATATTCCCATTACTGCTTATTTTCCATATTTTGGGATATTACAGTGGTATCAAAGCATATTTCTTGGCACAACCTGTGGATTTCAGCCATTATTCCATCAACATAATGGGATATGTACATAAAAGAGAAGACTCCATTATGTGGAGGAAGAAAGGAAGATAGGCTTACAAATTTTCTTCCAAGATTTATACAGAGCTTTCAAGAAGATCTGAAGAATATAAGGATGGAGATGGAATCTCCAGAAGAGTTTGGATCTAGAGCTAGATCTATATTTTCACATGGT